>OZ005659.1:152339033-152721533 GCA_963930645.1 Salticus scenicus
TTGCAGTATAGCTGTGCCCCTATTGGTCGATATGCATCAAAATTGAATTAGCATAATATCTCACAATAGCCTTTTAACATATCAAGTTTTGTTTAATTTTGCGCAATAGAACCTGAGATATAGCATTCCCTTAAATTGTGGAAGTTGCTGTATAGCAGCAACACCTGTTGAGAAATTTACACCAAAAGTTTGCAGGCAATAATTTATGTCAAGGTGCATCTATATATAAACTTATATGTAACTATGTGCAGTAGTTCCTGAGATACAGTCTTCCGTTTAATTGTAGAAATGGCTGTATAACAGCGCTACCCGTTGAGAAACCAAAACCAAAACCTAATACGCTGTTATTCAGGTCAAGATGCATCTACATTTAAATTTACATGCAAATTTATAGAGTAGTTCCTGATATACAGCATTCCTTTTAACTGTGAAAATCACTGTATGTCAGCACCACCTATAAGCATTTGACACCAAAAGTTCATAGGCACTAATTCAGGTTAAAGTGCATCTACATATAAATTTACATGCAACTATCAGTAATAGTTCCTGAGATACAAACAGATATTTTCTAAAAATGGTCAAATCGGAAATCGAAAATTTTTAGGAATCCAATATTTTCTTCTATTGAATTCAGAAGAAAGTAAAAAAGGTATTTATGATATGCTAATTAAAAATAAAAAAAAGGAAAACAGAAAAAAAAATCTTTAAATGAAAGAAAGAATAAAAACATGGCCTCGAAACTAAGACTGTTCGAACGCAGGTAAATATCAAGAAAGTAAAGAGTTTGATTCTAAAAGAAAACCAGCCGACTCAAAGATTCTTTGCATCGAAACTAGGAATGTCTTCCAGCACAGTAAGTAAAATCTTCCATATAAAGATTCGAAGTTAAGAAAAAGATATTTAAACCTAAAGTTCAACTGCTTTTGCCAAATCATATTGCTGAAAGAAAAACAAATTGTAGAAAATTATATATATATATATATATATTACTACTAAACGGTCTGTTTCTCTCTCTCTCTCTCTCTCTCTTTATATATATATATATATATATATATATATATATATATATATATATATATATATATAAACCTAGCTGCTGAAAAATTGAAATTTGTAGTAACACCCGATAAGGCATGGGCATATTAAAGTTACAGTAATAATAAAAGATCGAACTTTTTTTTCAGCTGACGGAGATTAACCGTACGAAAAGTCTTCGACATTGTAAAGAAAAGTTTCCAAAATGATTCATGATCGTTGCAGGGTTTTGTTATAAAGGGAAAAAAAAAAAAAAACTCAAATAAAGGCAAATTTGATGCAGTATACTACATTGTAGATAATAACGGTAGATTTCCCAGCTAAAAGTGCTGGCAAAAATAAGTGCCAGCACATTTTCCTCTTTAAAACAAAAATACAACAGGAACATCTGTAAAAGAGTCTCTCTTTACATATATTTCCGCTGTAAATTATCTTTTTTAATAGCATATTTTGCTGGCAAAATAGGGGCCAGCACATTCTAGTGTGAAAAAACTATCGTTTTATTTTACAGTGTATCAGCAGAATGTTTTAAAACCAATTTTAAAGAAGAAATTTCAACATTATATGGAAACGACTTCAGATAGTCAAAGCTTGTAGACACGAGTCTAAATCGACTGTCGATTATTTAGTAAAGAAAGAATCAGAAACAGGAATAAAATGTATTCTATTTAATGAAATACCTAAATCATTTGACGCTTCTCGAATGGCTTTTTGCGCTTTTAATTTATTGAAATGAGCCTTAGGAAAACAGTATGAAAGAATATTGAAGGACTTTTAAAAAAGGTACAAGAGGAGTGGGATAAAATTGACAGGACATTACTAACAAAAAGTTTACTTTCATGGAAAATTTGAGATAGAGCTATTATCAAAAACCGTGGCTATCAGATAGAAACAAATCGACGCAAAAATACAGCATTTATACATAAATCTCAACTACTAAAATCGTTTCCATAAAATATGAACGACCTTCTGTAATACGTTTTTTTGGAAATTTTCTTTTATAAATTGACAAAATACATTTTAGTTGTTTATTTTACAGATTTTTTTTTTTTTTTTTTTTTTTTTTTTTTTTTTTACCATGTTTTTATTAACTTCGATTCTTGTTTGTATGTTTGTTTGTTTGTTTGTGTGTTTGTCAGGTACAAATCTTGCTATCGATTTTTAACTAACTTCCCGATTAGCTAGATATTTGAAACTTTCAGGACAGCTCAGAACACGGTGACAATACATTTTTTTAATACTTTTAGTCAACTGTTTCAGGTTCCGCTGCCTTCGACAGCATTTATATGATTCCAACGAAAATTTATTTAACCAACTTCCCGACATTTGAAACTTTCAGAATAGTTCAGAATACGGTTAAAATTCATTTTTTTAATACCTTTAGCCAAATGTTTCGGGTTCTAACCAACTTCCCGACATTTGAAACTTTCAGAATAGTTCAGAATACGGTTAAAATCCATTTTTTTAATACCTTTAGCCAAATGTTTCGGGTTCCTGCTGCCTTCGGCAGCGTTATCAGTACAAATCTTGCAATCGATTTTTCGCAAACTTTCCGACTAGCTAGACAGTTGAAACTTTCAGGATAGCTCAAAACACGGTGACAATACATTTTTCTAAAAATTTTAGTCAACCATTTCAGGTCCCGCTAGCGCTTATATGATTCGACAGAAAATTTATTTAACTAACTTCCCGACTAGCTAGACATTTGAAACTTACAGGATAGTTCAGAACACGGTGAAAATGCATTTTTTTAATACCTTTAGCCAACTGTTTCGGGTTCCTGCTGCCTTCGGCAGCGTTACCAGTACAAAGCTTGGAATCGATTTTTCACTAACTTCCCGACTAGCTAGACATTTGAAACTTTCAGGATAGCTCAAAACACGGTGACAATACTTTTTTAAATACTTTTAGTCAACTGTTTTAGGTACCTACTGCCTTCGGCAGCGTTTATATGATTCAACAGAAATTTTATTTAACTAACTTCCCGACTAGCTAGACATTTGAAACTTTCAGAATAGTTTAGAACACGGTGAAAATGCATTTTTTTAATACCTTTAGCCAAATGTTTTGGGTTCCCGCTGCCTTCGACAGCGTTATCAGTACAATGCTTGGAATCGATTTTTCACAAACTTTCCGACTAGCTAGACTTTTGAAACTTTTAGGCTAGCTCAAAACACGGTGACAATACATTTTTACTTTTAGTCAACTGTTTCAGGTCCCTACTGCCTTCAGCAGCGTTTATATGATTCAGCAGAAAATTTATTTAACTAACTTCCCGACTAGCTAGACATTTGATACTTTCAGAATAGTTCAGAACACGGCGAAAATGCATTTTTTAAATATTTTTAACCAACTGCTTCGGGTTCCTGCTGTTTTCGACAGCGTTACCAGTACAAAGCTTGCAATCGATTTTCAACTAACTTCCCGACTAGCTAGACATTTGAAACTTTCAGTATAGCTCAAAACACGGTGACAGTACTTTTTTAAATACTTTTAGTCAACTGTATCAGGTCCCTACTGCCTTCTGCAGCGTTTATATGATTCAACAGAAAGTTTATTTAACTAACTTCCCGAGTAGCTAGACATTTGCAACTTTCAGAATAGTTCAGAATACGGTGAAAATGCTTTTTAAAAATATTTTTAACCAATTTCTTCGGGACCCTGCTGTCTTCGGCAGCGTTACCAGTACAAAGCTTGCAAGCAACTTTTGAATAACTTCCCGGCTAGATAGCCATTTGAAACTTTTATAATAGCTCAAAACACGATAGCAAGGAATTTTTTTAATACTTTTATCCAATTGCTTGACTTCCCGCTGCCTTCAGTAGCGTTTATATGATTTAACAGAAAATTTAAAAACATGGTATATAAAAGTTCTTTTTATCTTGTAATTATTATTAGTATTATTTTTAATTACATTTATCTTTTTTTTTTTTTTTTTTCCTATCTTAACATTAATCTGTAAAATCGCATTTGAATTTGTTCTTATCTATATAAATCTTTATAAAAATAACAACACATTATTTATTGATTTAGCATCTTACGCATTCTGAAATAATAATAATATTATTATTATTAAGGTTATTACTGAAATTTTGCTTTCATATAACTTTCTTATTCAGATATCCATATGCATGCTTTATTTTTATTATAAAAGAATTTTTAGGATTTGGGGGTTTTCACACACACACACATATATATATATAAGGTGAAGCTAGGAGAGATCGCGCTAGGAGAGATTGCGCCCATAGAGGATCGGAGGGAAAGAGTGGAGTGGGCGAATTGGAATTTTAGGTGGTTGTACAACACCAATAGGGAAGTGCCGACTTGAATTTGCATATTGATTCCTTCAAGTGTTTTAGATAAAACATGGTTACTTCCTCTCTTTCTCAAAAATAAATGCTTGAATTTCCATAACCCTTCCTAAAATTTCAATACAATGGTAGTACTAAAAATATTTTTAAATTAAACAATTTCTCATAACCTACTGACATAGACTAACAATACAAGCACCATGATTTCCTCTAAAATGAGAAATTATTTAATAAAACACTGCGCAATCTCTCCTACCAAAATAGGAAAGTTTGCGTTTTTGCTGTTTAGGAGAGATTGTGCTGTTAAAATTCTATACTAACAGAGATTTCGAAGATTATTGGTGATAACAGGACAATGATGATAAGTTTGTTTAATGCCTAGGACTGTACCAAAACCTAACTTCCATAAGTCACTGGACTAGCTCCACCCTGTATAGAGGGGACACCCTGATGATGGCTTCAATGCCTTTCAAGTTAATTAGTATTTTCTGTCTGTTTGCATTTTTTTTTTCATGCTTGATTTATTTTCAAAATCTGATGAATAAAAATAGCAATTCAGTGTCGGGCTTCTGGACGAGTCAGGACGCACTCAGAAATAATGTAAAACTATCGCGTAAGAATGTACGAGTTAAAATAAGTGTACATAAATTTAAAAAAAAAAAAAAAAAAACGTAGAATAAACATAGTTTTCAAAAATTGTGAAATTTTAATCCAACGACTTCATTGTAAGCCTCACAACATTAACAGTAGCTGTCACGGAAATTTGAGATAAATCTAGAATGTTCAGAATATTCGGAATTCCGTTCGCCGTAAATGTAAAGTCTGCAAATAAAGTCAAAAAGGAAAAGTTGAACACTATCTGTAACACACATTCTTTCAGTTCGTGTATGTAAGATCAATTACCACATATTCGAAAGATCTATATACAATAGTTTAAAATATATTTAAAGACATTTTTACGACATCTAAATTATGACTTAAATTCACCTACAATCCTGCATATGTTTTCTGAATATTTACATTTTGTCTCTTCCCACATACGTATCTATTTCTATTATCTATTTCTATTAACAGTAGTTTTGAAATCTTGGATCATGTTTTATTCTGACATTAACGCAAACAAGACCTACAACAGCATGTTATATCTTTTTGCTAATTCGGTTTAATTTATCTTGAAAAATTTTCTCCTTTTCACCGTGGATTGTAAACACCTTATTTCATGGTTAAGTTTTCGTCATTTTGACGCCTTCTATCACATCTCTACACTGCAAAAAATAAACATGTAAAAGTACAGGAAAAAATCTGGCAGCGTGGGTGTCAGTATTTCTCCGTAAAATATACAGTTTAAAACCGCGAAATTGTATCACTGACATATATTTTACGCAGAAATCCTGTAAATCAAACATGTTTTTTGTTAAAAGTACAGTTTTTTTCTGTATATTTGACGGAGAAATACTGACACCCCAGATGCCAGACTTTTCATGTACTTTTAACAGATATTTTTTACAATGTAAATTTGTCATTCGAATTTTGGAACATTCTGCATATATGGTAATATTTAAACTATATTTTTATAGGTCAATATGTATCTTTAAACATGAGAGATTTAAATTCGGAATGGTTGATAGACATGACGAATACTAAAAGTAAGTTAAAAAGCACAAACGAAAAGAAAAACTGTAAATTATATGGCCGTTTCGGAACTTCTTAAGTTCCTTCTACAGTACATGGTATAAAGTAAAAAAAAAAAAAAAATTGAAAAGAAAAAATTAAAAACCCGGAGCTCTCCAGGCAAGCACGGTTGAAGACCTTTGCCTAAATGAAGTTGTTTAAAGTGTCACGGGTATAAAAATAAAATTTTACGTCTTCAACCACTCCTTTTGTAACGATTTTTGCACTATGCTTCTAATTGGTCCCCATTTCAACTGCGTTACTTCATGTTTTATATTTATACACGTGACACTTTTAAATCTGCCTTTGTGGCTCAGGTTTGGACCATGCTTGACTGGAAAGATCTGGGATTGTCATTCAAATTATGGAAAATTCTGTATATATATATATACTAATTTAATAATATTTAAATATTATTTATATTTATATCAATGTATGTCTTTAAATATGAGAGATTAAAATTCAGAATTGTTAATAGACATGATAACTATTAAAAGAAAAGTTCAAATGCAGAAATGAAAGAAGAAATTGCAAGTTATAGGGTCGTTTCGGAATTTCTTAAGTTCCGTACTCAGTACATAATAGAAATTGAAAAGAACAAAAAATAAAAATATAAAACACCGGAGCTCTCCAGTTTGAAAACGTTTGACTAAAAGTAAGTTGTTTAAAGTGTCACGGGTATAAATATAAAATTTTACCCCTTCCACCACTCCCATTGAAATGAATTTTGTACTGTGCTTCCTATTAGTCCCCATTTCAACTGCGCTACTTTATGTTTTGTATTTATACATGTGACACTTTCGAATTTACCTTTGTGGCCCATGTTTGAACCATGCTTGCCTGGAAAGATCCGGGAGTGTCATTTGAATTTTGGATCATCCTGCATATATATATATATATATATATATATATATATATATAATTTTATAATATTTAAACATTACAGAAGCCTACAAGAATGAAGTTGACAAAATTTGATTTTATGATTTTAGCTGATCTTAATGTTTTTTTGTGTGCTGAAACCGAAATTGCCGCTCATTTTTCTCTATCACGTATAGATTTTTGTCAATACAGGGTGTTTACTGACACAATTTCTTACATATACCATCATAACAATAGGTTGATTGTTTGGCTGGTATTATTTACGCCGCATTAGTGTTGCGCAATCACAACAATAGGCATTAATCATGGAAACATTCTATAAAATTTAACGTATAATTGTATTGGTGGAAGAGTAAGGGAAGAAATAGTATAGGGAGGCGCCCTGTATTGGCATAAATCTATACGTGATAGAGAAAAACTGGCTTCAATTTCTGTTTCAGCACACCAAAAAACATAAAGAGCAGCCGAAATCAAAATTTTACGTATCGAACTGTATTATGTATATATATATATATATATATATATTCCTTGAAATATGAGAGATTGAAATTCAGAATTGTTGATATACATGATAACTATTAAAAGAAAAGTTCAAACACAGAAATGAAAGGCAAAATTGTCAATTATACGGTCGTTTCGGAATTTCTTAAGTTTCATTCTCAGTACACGATAAAAAGTAGAAAGAATAAAGAAACAAAACCAATAAAACCCCGAAGCAAACATGATTCAATGTTTGCGTCAGGGAAAGGCAAGTTCTATAAAGTATCACGGGAATAAATACAAAATTTTCCTCTTTCCACACCTTTTTTTGAAATTATTACTGTACTACGCTTCCTATTGGTCTCAATTTCAACTGCGATACTTTCTGTTTTTTATTTATACTGTCGCACTTTGTTCAGTTTGCCTTTCTGGCCCATACTTACCTGGAAAGCTCCGGGATTTTATTTATTTATTATTATTATATTATTGTTATATTCTTTTTACTTTTTTTCATATACCCTGGAAAATACTTGAAAAATACGAAATGTCCGTTTAGTTTGCAATTTTTTCTTTCCTTTGTGCTTTGCAACTTTTTTTTTTTTTTTTTTTTTTTTTTTTTTTGACCTTCTATTTGAAAATTTCAGCACAAAGCATCTTCACTTACATTTAATTATAACATGTCTGCCATTAATTTTTTTTTCTTCAAGATGATGTGTTTCTTTGGTGTATTTTTGGTTAGTGATTAAAGAATAACTTTTCAAAATTTCTATCATGTACAGTTTTGGTAAAGATTGGAATTTTTTAAAATTAAATCCCCCCCCCCTATTTAAATTCCCATTTAAGTTAATTCCCAACATATCTAGACGATGTGAGTGAAGAACAAGGAGAGTTATATCATCAAGGCATCAAATAAATGCAAAGGGAAATTCTGGAAAGATTGAAAGTTTACATGTTTGCAGACTGTTTTTGGATACTGGATAGAGAACCCCCCCCCACACACACACACACTCTTCAATGTCTCCAAGCAGTGCACAAGAAAAACATCTATAAGCGGAACTCCGATATAAAAAATACACATTTAAAGTATAACAGGCAAATGACAGGCTATTTCAATGCGTTATATACATAAAATCGTTTTGAATTTCTTATAGGCTATGTATAAATTCTTCTGATCTTCATCCTTACTTTGTCAAAGACCTATACGTGATAGGAAAAAAAAAAAGACAAATACTTCTAAATATATAGTGCATGAAAGCATATTAGAGACACCTAATGATGTGCAAAAAATAAATAAATAAATAAGTAAATAAAAGTCAAAAGTGTGATTTTGCCGACCTGTTTAACTCTTAAATTTATCACATTATTATTTTCTTAATTATGGGTGAAATAATACATTTCTATTTACGGCTATATAAGTATACGAAATAGTATTTAAATTTTCTAAAGCACATTTGCATTTAAACCTGATTTATCTACATATGATACTACACATTATCGTCTAAAAAAGTATAGTTTAGACTATAACAAAATTGTTTTGTTGAGTTTAGAAACTCTGAATTAACTGTAACCTAGTAACGAAAAATATTGATCCAAAACACTATCCATATTTAATGCGAAATAAATTGAAATTCTTGCAACACGTTATTTTCTGCTGATCCCGCTTATTTCATGATAGGCTGTTCACTGATATGCTTGAAAATTATGTAAAGCTTGTTGATTTATTTCAGATTACGAAAGTTTCAACGTAAATGGAAATTGTGAAGGTGTTAGGGCAAATCTGTAACATACTGAAATATCTTTTTAATATATTGTAAAGGAATAGATTGCAAATATTTTGAACATATGAACAAAAGTATGATTAATCATTTAGAAGACTGGGATATTTGTTTTATATATATATGGATGTATGTGTGTGTGATTTTTTAATTTATTTTCTTATAAGTAGATGTATATATTAAATTGAAAAACAAAGCTTCGGATTATAATGACTACTAAAATACTAAATTTTAATAAGTAAATAAAAAATATGATATATGTATATATATATATATATATATTAACATCTAACCATAAAATGAAACAAAAAAAAAATAAAGAGAAGTTTTTACAAGGAAATTCTATACTAAATATAGTTTGACTCTTAATTTTCATTTAATATTACCATTTAATATATATAATAGGAAAAATGTAACCATGGAAAAGAAGCAATAATAATATTTCGATGGAAAATTATGTGTTAATTTATAATTATAGAGAATGTTAGGTAAGAGAAAAAAAAAATCATAAATATTATGACTCAATTTGAAAAAATTGGAACTGAAAGGGTTAATAGGTTCTTTTTCATTCAGAATGCTTTCCGTGTTTTTAAATGTTTTTGATATTAGTGTGAATTTTTGTTAGATCTCTATAGTATGAAATTGCAACGATACACTGTTAAAAATGGTTTCTGAAAAATGAGCTAAATTGTCTCAAAATAGCTCCGAAACAATATATACTTAAATTTGAGAAAACATGTACTCATTTTTGAGTATATTGACATGCTCAAAAATGGGATTGACCAATAAGAATCCAAATATCCCCCTGTTTGACATGTCAGTATACTCAAAAAATGAGTACATGGGTTTTCCAATTTAAGTATATATTGTTTCAGAGCTATTTTGAGACAATTTAGTTCATTTTTACAGTGTATTGCTTACCTCGAAAGATGGTTTTGGGTTAATAAGTGCTGAAGAAATTATTCTTGTACGTTTCTCTGCCCATCTTAGAAGATAAATGAGTGTTTTGAACTATCCTGTTTAAAAACACACATCTAATTCTAATTGTGGCCTTAGCTTTGACTTTTTAGTGTCCTTTCTACTTTACTTTTTTTAAACTTTCGAATTAACTGAGCTGTCACGCATTTTTCTGAAGTTATAGGCAGGTAATCAATAATATTAAATATTCCACTCATTTTTCCTAAGAAAAAAAATATTGCTCTCTATATGACGTGATTTATTATTAAAATTGCACCTTCAGAAATATCGATATATAAACAGAGTGTATGATTAATGACTAACCAGATTTGAACTTAAATAATAAAAGCAGGTTTGGGATAAAAAAAGTACAGCTTTCTGCATCGTTATTAGAAAAACAATAGATTTCGAAAAATATAGATTAAAAACGAGTTATAAATTTAGCCAGGAGGGACGCTGCTGATTATGTGGTTAGTAATTGAGAAAAAACGTCTAGTTTAATATTTCTTGGGACTGTCCATGCTATGATAAAAGGATTGTTTGTAGTGCAAAAACAAGTTAACGTACCAAGTAAAATCTGCATTAAAAAAGGCATCACCACTAATTTTAATAAAATATATTTTTTAAAACTTTTTGCTTTTCTAATAATAATACAGCAAGCGTCGAAATTATTATTATTATTGTTCTAAATCTCAAACAATTATCTTTGTTATATGCTTTCAAAATGGAGCAAGCATTTACTGCTGAACCGATGTACTATTATGTAGACAGAAAATTTACCTAAACAATAGTATTTATGTTTAATGTTGCTTCTATAAATTCCTAATGCGCCTCTATATAATATAAGAGCAACCTTGGGCTAAAGGAAAAGGAATTTGCTTTCTTAATTTGAGAAAGTAATTAATAATTAGTCAAAAACAGAAACTAATATTTGAACATTCACAAATAAAGTAAACTAATAATACCTACAATTTGGAAACAATAATTATAATGCATGTTTAAAATATTGTTAGAAAACAGATTGTGAAATAATAAGTCACTTAAATTTAAAATAACTAAACTGGATATATGGAATAAAAGCAACTTTTTTTTTTTTTTTTTTTTTTGAGGTATGTAGCAAGAGACAATCATTTAATTTTTAAAAACTAAGTATGATTAAATACAAATGTTTAGTGCAAAAGAACGCGCAGATACTAAATTAACGATACTAAATTAACACCATTCAATCAATATTACTCTTAATGTCACTATTGTTATATTATTTAAATTCTATTTATTTTAAACAATATTTTTGTAAACTACTCTTGCACCTTCAGGTCGTTTTTCTTTTAATTATATATATATATATATATATATATATATATATATATATATATATATATATATATAAATCTTATTACGATATCTATTATTTATATATATATATATATATATATATATAATAAAATAAAAATAAAAAAAACTCTAGCTAGCTTCAAATGTTTTTGTCTGCGTCCGAAACTTTTTTCTAACGGCATTGCCCTCTGCCTCATGAGAGGTATCAATGTGAGCCGAATCCTCCAAAGAAGAGAATTTTCTTTGTCTTTTAAGTGCATTTATAATTTGGCATAAATAATATTTTAGTGTCAAATTCAAATTCATTTATAAATGACAGCATCTTCTAAATTCCCAATGATATTTCTTTAACATTATAGAACTAGAAAGTTCTATGATACATTTTATATTTCTAATTATGGCAAGAAAAAAATTACAGAGAATCGAGTACATTTTATCCTTTGTTAAGAAGAAGGTAAGAGAAAATCAAAAATTGAAGCTGTATTAGATTTTCTCAAATAATAATAAAAAAAAAAATAAAAATAATAATTAACTTTTTTCTTTTAAGATATGTTCGAATGTGAAAAATTATTGCCTAGCTGCACATTCGAAATATATATGGAGAGTGTTATATTCTGCCCTAAATTAAGTAAAAAAAAAAAAAAAAAATGAATAAATAAATAATTAATTAATGGATAGTAAAAAGTATACACTACCCAAAAATAAGTATTTGGACAGTTTCAAATTTAAATGTTTTGCCAAATATCTAATAAAGTTTTTCAGGATTGATATTGAAACTTAGTAGTGTAAAGAACATATTATACCTCATATATTTCAGCAAAAGTCAGGAAAAAGGGGTCAGGAAAAAGGGGAACAATGAAAAAGTAAGATAGAAAACAAAAACTTTTTGAGGAACCTTTAAAATTTAAATCTTTTCGGCTGTGTTTAAATTATAACACGTATTTGATCAAAGCCATTTTTAGGAAATTTGATATCGTACATTAGACACAGCATGCTAAAATCAGAATGCAAAAATGTTAAATGTCTTACAAAATATGAGCATTTTTACTAAATAATTTTTAACAACGCATGTTCTAACTTTAATAAAAACCAACTGAATAATTTAATAACCAAAAGTATTGAGCAACATATATGAAAACCCCAAACAAATTTCAGGTAAATTCAAAATGTTATGAAAGATGGAACGAACAGAATTTCAGTTCTCATAAAATAATTGAAAGTATAAGGGGTTTTACTCATATATTTATTTTGATTCAATTTCTGCCCAATTGTATTAGAGTATTTGCTGATTGTAAATAAATATTTATAAAACCCCTTGTCATCGTCTTTTTATGAGAAGAACTGAAATTCTGTTTATTCTATCCGTCAAAACTTTTTGAATTTACACGACATTTGTTTAGAGTTTTCATATACGTTGCTCAATACTTTTGATTACAAAAGTAAAAACACGTTATTTTTTTTTATTTATTTATTTTTTTTTTGACTCTGATTTTAGTCACCCACCTTTTTATAGATGCACCACCCCTCCCTCAATTGTTTTCCCTGTTCAGTAATTTTATGACAATGTATTGGATTTCAAGAATGAAAAAGAATTAATTTAACACCTAAAAACAAAACAAAATATATATATATATATATATAAATTTAAAAAATAACATTAATAACAGATTAAAAAATATATAAGATATGTAATGAATAATTTCAGTGGCAAATCTCCCCAAATTTTTCCCCTGTCGCAAATGTCCATGTTTTAGAATTTTCAAACTCTGTAGCCTCTCAGAAGATATTTGATGGTTAAAATAACCCTCCCCTCTTCAAAAAACCAAATTTAGAGCCATGAAATCACCGAAAAATGATATAAATAAGGGGAGGAAGTGACATCCCGAGAAAACTGTAGGTGATAGGTCAAAATGGGCGTCATATTCGGATTCAGGAGGTCATTTTACATAATAAAATGCTGAAATGGTGTCAGAGGCAATTTGCATGCCGATCAGTGTTATTAAAATGAACTCAAGAACTTAATTGGTATACTGTGCATAGTATCACTGTATATATATTTTTCACATTTTCCA
The DNA here is from genome assembly GCA_963930645.1 of Salticus scenicus. NCBI lineage: Eukaryota > Metazoa > Arthropoda > Arachnida > Araneae > Salticidae > Salticus > Salticus scenicus. Next base: position 152,352,552 of record OZ005659.1, read on the forward strand.
AAAGTGATGCAAAATTGATTGTTAATGCAAAATTAAATTATTTTGTTGAGTTTTGATTATTATTATTATTAATTAGTATTTCAGACAAGTAACAAAACCAAATTTAATTCTTAACACACAAGTGTTAATTTCCCTATTTTTTTTTTGCTTGATACAGGGTTAATTGTTTATAATCTAGGAATTTCTAAGACAGTAAATTTGAATCAAACTTATTACAAATAAAAACCATACTAAAATACCCAAAACGTTTTGACTTCTGATAAAATGCAATAAAATACTGATAAAACTGAAAAAAAAATATTAAGGTCTCTGTATTAAAATTTTATTACGGTCTCTGTATTAGAACCATATAAACAACAATTCTTCTTTAACTTCTAAATGTATAGTATTTGATTAACAGAAAAAAAGCAAAGTTTTCCTATCGTAATATATGTACTTATTTTACAAAATACTTTTGCAGTGATATTTATCAATATTATATTATAGATGACGTGCTATTCCATATAATTATAGTCATTGTTTTGCATTTAATGGTTTGTATTTATATAATTACATGAAAGTAGAAAAAAAATACAAAGATGAATTTAAAGATTGTCTTATATATATATATATATATATATATATATATACAGAGAGAGAGAGAAATTAATATACTTTTTTTTTTACCATATTAATTAGAGAGCAATATTAGCATATATATTTAGCACAATCATTACATTTCTGGTTGAATTCCGTGAAAGAGTAAAACAGCATTTAAGATATGGAAAACTGCCACAATTTCTCACGTAGAAATTAATAGTGTATAATAAGAAAGCACAGTGTATAATTTAGTTAGTTTAAATGGCATTTAATTAAAATAATACTCTTTAACTACATTTCTTGCGACCATGGAAGCCTCTGCGCAAGTGCGGATTCAACGAGTCCACTAGTAAAATAGGAGATACAAGCTTTTCGTTGAGAGAAAATAAGCGATAAGGGAATACCGAATGACTGGATGTTTACTAAATTCAAACCTGTTCGTCAACTTGGAAATCCTCCAAGATTTTCGACTCGTTCTCACTGATAGGCGTAGGAAACGTGGTTACACTATACGTAATGTTTGTTTTTAAATATTTACATAAATAACAACGACGAAAAGAAGATAATCCTTTACAAGACGAAGTATCACTGTAAAGCAAAATGTATTTGATGCGTCCCTAAATAATAAAGAACACAAACAAACGAAAAATCATAATAACAGCTAATGTATTTTAATTGTTAAATAAAGAAGTATATATATATATATATATATATATATACAGGTTGACTATAATTAACCTGTAACGATATTTAACTGCAAGGATAGCTTCAAACTGTGTAGAAAGATTAAAAAAGAAGAGGGACGAAGTATTCCGAAGAAATAGTAATTTAAAAATTTAAAGAAATAAATTCCAAAATTTACCGCTAGAGGATTATGTGTCACTGTTTTCTCGAGTAAAGCTTTTCTCGTGGAAAAATTAGTGCAGTGTTAAAAATAAATAAATAAATAAATAAGACAAAATCAGTGCTTAAAAGATGCCCAATCATCAATTTGAAATTATAAATTGTGAAAAAATTCTATACTTAGAACAATGCCACATATTCTCTTAGTGGTTAGTTTTGAAACATTTATTTTTAGTTATTTATTTGTTTATTGCGGAATCCAACGTCTCCCGTCTTGTTTGATTTTGATATATTTTCATTTTTACAAATTTTGATTGTATATTTTATAAATTATTTAAGAGACTTTAATAACAAATTCGAAAACAAATATATTTAAAATGGTTTACTAAAAACTATTAAGAAATAAACGACTGTCTATTATGCTGAGAATGATACTTTACACGTTTAAAAATAACTTAGGGAGATATTTTTCTACAGCTGCTGAAGAATGAAAACAGCTAATTAAATAAAGTATCCATAACCGTTTGCATCTTCAAAATGTTCAATAAAGACGACAAAATAAGCTCTCAACTTTAATTATGCTTATGGAGTGTTTTGCACAATGAAGCTCTCCTGTTTTCCTTTATATTTTATTTATTATTATTATTTTTTTCTTAATAACGGAATATTTCCACTTATTTATTTCTTCTTACCATTAAATATTATGTTATATAATTATCTAAATATATTTAACAATGATAATAATTTTAGATAATGGCTTGTAGAAAATATTATTTTTGTGTTATATTTAATATGTTAAAGGAAGATATTCTATATTTCTGTTTAAAATAGAAATGTGTGTCCCACTATATTCCTTAAAATTAAACACAATTGTTTTTATACATGCAATTGGTAATTATATATATATGTATATATATATATACTAATTTGTTTATATAATAATAATAATAATAATAATAATAAAGAACAATAATTTGCTTCTTTTTTTCTAATATATAAAAATTTTGTTTGTGCATTAATTTTTCTATTTCAATAGAATTTAATAGAGGCATTAGTAAATTTAACTCATAAAGTTTAATAAATTCAAAAATTGACATTCAAATATATAATTTAAAACAATTTTATTTAATTATTGTTCGAGATTCAGTTCTATTGTTAGATAAATTAGTCTAACTTAATCTTAAACTTAAGAAAAACTTAAAAGAATGGGACTATATTGAATCATAACTTTACTTTAAAAGAAACATTGTTTTTTCTTCTTTTAGATACACTTAAAGTCTTATTTTATTTTATTTATTTATTTATTTATTTATTTATTTTTTACATTTTTATTTTTATTTTTATTTTTATTTTTACTTTTTTATTTTTAAAAATGTAGGGTAAGGTGTATTAAGTGGGCCATTGGGGCCATTGCCCACCCCTCTCCTGGAATTTCTCCAATTATTGACTCAAAAGAAAAATCTTATAATATTTTTATGTATCTACCCCAATAGATGTAATATGTATATATATGGCATCGTTTCCTATGTGTGTAACAAGTTACAGGCCTTTTTGTAACGATTTTTAAAAGTGCAGTTCCATCGTAATTTGCGCCATCGTACTAATTATTTTTTTCTTACAAACCATTCACAATACAAACCAAAACTTTATGTATTTTGAAAGTGTATAAAACACAGAATATATTTGTAGTGTCATGTACTCGTGATATTATTAAGTTTAAGAAAAAGGGGGGTGGTTTCGTGGGGGCAGTTGTCCCGCGTTTGAGGTAAGTGGGCCAGGGGTAGCATAATAAATGAATGGCTGTGGTCAGCTCAAGTTCAGAATCTTATGATAATGATGATGTAGACTTACATCTGGATGACTCCACCAGTAGTGATTCAAGTTCCGAAGATGAACTATCACCCACTACCACAGAACTTAAAAATTGGGATTATGCCCTTGTCCAGTTTGAAGGCAAAACACAAAAGAAATATTATATTGGCTTGGTATTAAATGACAGTCCAAACGATGATGATACAGTTGTCATGAAATACATGTGCAAGCACAACTATGCTTAATACCTTTTTTCCCGTGAAGCTAATGACATTCATGATGTATTCCTACAAGATGTGTCGAAAATAAATGAACCAACACTTTCCAAGAGACTTTCAACATACATGTTTACCAACCATTTATCAAGATATAATTTCCACTAGCATGAAACACTGTCATAGGCTAGTTTAAACTTTGTAGGCATAAATTTTAGGCTACACTACATGCAAAAATAAAATTTTGAAAATTAACATTTTTTTTTTTTTCTTTTAGCAGGCTTGTGTGCCAAAAAAAGTCGCTATGTATGAACAAATGGAGATACTTCAGTGATTTATTTTTCAAAGATTCAGAAAATTATGTAGATTATTCCACTCCCTTCCCTAATATCTACCAATTATGTGTAAAAAGATATTCAGGGGGGGGGACACTTACTCCACCTTGCAGGGCATGTAGGCCACCCCGACGACCAAAAAGTTTTTTTTTTTTTTTTTTTTTTTTTTTTTTTTATTCATAATTTACCAATTTATTTTAAGGTTGCCATGGGTACCGTAACAACATATGAGAGAATGAACCACACACACACACAAAAAAAAACTGTCAGGTCTATTACATCCGGAGCTATGTTGAGCTAAGTCAAATTATGCCAATAATGGGTCCCACTTACCCCACCTTACCCTAAAAACCATTTCATTGACAGACTATGTGATAACTGCAAAATATTTTCAACTGAATGTAGAAATATATGGGCTTCTACTATCTAGTTTCAAAAGAATGTTAAGGTTAAATATACAGGTTAAATATAATATAGTTTTGTAAAGGTATTCCTGCGAAACTTTTTTTTTTTTTACTTATTGCAAGACATTCCAATGTTGAATGTGCAGATATATTCTAAAAAACAAACAGACAAACAAAAAAAAAGCACTGTATTTGACATTCAAATATAAATTATTTTTAGAGTTTTCCCAAATTTAACCTTTAAAATTTCGTTTTAAAGAAAAACGCCTTAACAGAAAATGTAGAAATACAATTCACGAAAATTTTCTATACAGTAATTTAAAAGTGAGACTTTTAGGATAAGCAACACACAATGTTGTAGATATATTCGTTTTCCATCGCTGTTAATGTAATCTGTTTTCCTTCTTGAGCGATTTAAAAAGTATGTATTCTCAATCACTTTTTTTACTAATATCAAAGCAGTCCAGTGTCTTGAAAAATATAAATTAAAAATATGTTGTTTATAAAGTGATATATAGAAGAATGATTATGTTTTTTAATTCATTTATATGTAGTGACCAGCGAATCAAGCAAAACCCGCTAGTTTCGTGCCACTTTTCTTTTTCCAAATATGCCTCATTTTCCCGCAAAATATACTTTTAATTATACACCTTTGCTTAGAGAATTATTTATTTAGTTTGCTTTGAGTATTTATTTAGTTTAAAGTGTCTTCATGTTAATATATATATATATATATATATATATATATATATATATATATATATATATATTAATAGTATTAAATTTACAATTATATTTTCTCTTGGAAATCAGACTTAAACTGTAAAAAAAAAAAAAAAAAAAAAAAAAAAAAAAAACTTTTTACATTACAAAAAGAAAAAAAAGAAAAAAAACTGACAGAAAATTTGCAAGGAATATCTGTACACTATTCGAAGAATACCCGTCGACAGAATTTTTCACTAATAGAACAATACAGAGAATATTTCACAACAAATTATCTTCCTTAAAGCAACTTTAAAAAATTCGCATTAAATAGTTTTTTACAAGCCAATATCTAACAAGGGCACACCAAATTGTGGTAGACAAAGTTACCTCTCTGTTACGAAAGTTCGATTAGTGTTTCGATATAAATCATTCTCAACCTTGCATTTATATTAACTCTCCGTATGCAAGATAGAATTTCCATGCAACCACCTGATGAAATCTATATCATTGGTTAAATACTATAGAAACTATATGAAAAATAAGGTTTTTTTAGAAATTAGCGAAAACGGAGCAATAACTGAAAAATTAAATGGATTTATAAATGTATTTGCATTTAACTTTAGATCCATTAGTTTAGACTAAAAAAATCTAGAGTGACTCCACTCGATTTTCCGAACATTGAGTAATTAACAGTTTTGTAGATAAAGTAAAGAAAGAGGAGTTGTTAAACAAACAAAAGAGAAAAAAACATAATAGAGTGTTTGAGCACTTTTCTCCGTATATTACACCATGTTTTATTGAACGCTACTGAACTTTGAGCCCATAGACCATAATGATAAAGAATTTTTCGTTGTGTCTCTGTAAAAACCTATAAATGCTAGATTCACCAAAATGCTTATATTTAGTGCAACAGCGATTTATAATATTCATATAAATTTTCAGCACAATTGAATAAGGCGTTTAGATGCTATCGCACTTTTAAAAATTTGGCCCCATAGGCCATAATGATAAAGAATTTTTCCTAGTGTCCCTGTAAAAAAGCTATAAGTGCTAGATTCACCAAAATCTATAGGGTTCGTACTATGGTGACTTACAATATACATACCAACTTTTAGCTTATTCGAACAAAGCGTTTAAACGCTAGCGTGTTCACTCACAGACATACACACACACATACACACATACATACACACATACACACACACAAACATACATCATCGTAAAAATAGTGGAAACGGACTCAGGGGACCTCAAAAGGTATAGAAACATCAAAATCTCCAATTCGGGTTTTTTACATGATTACAATACTTTCCTCACTATAATGTTCGGAAAGTAAAAATTACAACTATCAAATTTAATACGGTTTTCTCTTTTAAAAATAAATAAATAAATAACACTAAATTTTGATAGAAACTTGATGGAAATATTTTTTATTGGCAGTAAAAGACTTAATTTATACCAAATTTTCAATTTTCTAGCAATTTCAAGTTTATAGTTAACTTGTCAAATAATGGAAATCGCAGGGAGCTAAGTTAGATAAATACGGGACATTGTTGTATCTATCTTACTGCAGTATCTATTTTGCTAAACATTGCTTATTTAATGTTTTTGTCTGCCACGTGGCATTGTTATGTAGCATAAAACGAACTTACTGAGGATAGCAATATTTAATCGATTATTACATATACTTATACATTTATGTATATTGGATTTTGTTTTCTTAATTTCAGTTGTTAGTTTGGGCGTCACATTACTAATCACAAAGGAAAAACACAAAGGTAAAACATATTATTTTAAAAGTAATCACCAATTACATATTGCTTTTTTTTGGTTGATATCTACTAATATATATGGTTATACTCCATTGATATCTTTTTTTAATTTCGTTGCATATCTCATGCTGCTACTTTTTAGACAATCCTTGTGTTATTACTATAAAATATGAAAGCCTGTAAATATGTTTAACGCAAATTAGACTTAAGTTTCTCTTATTCTAATATATTTTTTAATTAAATGAATGAAGTAATTACCTCAGTAAGACATAACGTTGTTTTAACATTGTTACAACTAATCTTTCACTGTTTAGACTTACTTGAAACGCTATAACAACGCTATGTGCTGCCTGGGTAGATGCATGGGGTGTATACAAAAATATTTCAGAAAAAAAAAAAACCTCTGAATTTCGTCTCTTTCATTTTAAATTAATATACGGTATAATTATATATATATATACATATATATATATATATAATTGATTCTTGCGTGGATTCCATAGATTCTTGCGTGCATTATATTTCATATCAATCAAAATCATTTTTTAAACGAAATGTCCCTTCTTTAAACATAATTGGTTCCATATATAATTAGTTCTATAAATTTGCAGGAAAAAAATAATATATATATATATATATATATATATGTATATGTGTGTGTGTGTGTGTGTGTGTGTGAGCGTATATGAGCGTGTGTGTGCGAGTCCCCACACCCTCCAATAAAGCTAGTTTTTTTTTTTTTTTTTTTTTTTTTTTTAACCAATACTAATTAACAGAGTGCTGCACTTACAAAACTTTTTAAAAAAGAAAGAAGGGCATAATATTGGGAATAAATTCTTGCATTTACAAGCACGCACTAGCTCAGTTCTTTTATTTTCAATACAGGCTTGCATGCATGAATATATAATGCCCTAGAAACATGTAGTCTGTTTAATACTTTGAAAACCGCAAAATTAAACTATTCTTTTTGAGGTATTCAACAAATAAACTTAATTAGCTTTTCTGTTCATTCATTCGATATATTTTCTTAGCCGGTAAGCTTTTGAATGTTTGAAAACTCTTAATGAGAAAGTTTTTCTGTATTAAGCAGAGTGCTATTTCGGTAGATGAATTACGAAAACTAAACTTATAAACTAAATATATCAAAAGGTTTGTAGTTAATTTATGTCCTACTTTATTCACAGCTAAAGAATAAATAGAAACTTTTCAAATGTCAGTTATTGTCCTTATTTTCTAATTAGATTTTTCAAATATAAATACTCAGAAATCCAATATTTTTTTACCAAGTTTTTATGAAATATATCAAAATCAAAAATAAATAACGTATATATCTAATTATTTAATGCTGTTAAATTTAAACATAATTAAAAGAATTCGTACATATATATATATATATATATATATATATATATATATATATATATATATGTTTAAACGTGCTGCACTTCCAACTAATCATTAGCCGGGGATCGCAAATTCATGACAATTTGTGTAGTGTCAACAGTGGTCGGTCATCACTTTCCCTAACACAGACGGTACATCAATCCATTCTCCGGGATTCGAACCCAGGTCAAACAGCATAAATTCAGGGACGCTAACCATTACATTGTCTGGTTGACAATAAATTTAATATATAATATAAAAAAATTAATTACCGAAATACTTTTGTTAATGAATATTATTTACATAATTCGTTTGCACATACAAAAATAAAAAATATTTTTAGAATATTTAGTTCATAATATATAAAGCGAACTATTTTTAAAATGTTATTTATATACATTATTTAGCTAGTTCACACACACACACATATATATACATATATATGCATATATTTTTATATATAATTAAAATAGAAATCAAATAGTATAATCAGAATAGCAGTAGATTTTGGAAATATTAAGTTAGGAAACTATTTTTGACATAGACTCGAAAGGACAGCAAAAATACATAATTCTTAATGTTTAACTTTAAGCCGTACACATATATGCATCACACACATTGTATAAACATTTTGTTTTATGTTTATTGCTTTAGAAATCGACGTGTTGTAGTCACTTTGCTTATCTATCTATATATCTATTATCTATCAATTTCTCTATCTATATATATAATGGAAATTTTGTTATTACAATAAGTACCGATATAATGCTCCAAATCGAACCAAATTTGGAGCACAATCAAACCAAATAGATCAATTTTAATAAAATAATACTTAAAGACTGTTTAAATGTAAATTTAAAGAGGTTTTAATTAAAAATATGTAGAGATATTTAATTAGAACAGAGTTTTCATTTAATTTAATCTAATTAGTACTATGTTTTAATTACTACAGAATATACTTATACTTTAAATTCATCGTTGCTTCTTAATCGGTGCTAATTTATTAAGAATTGCAATTATTTTTCAATCAATTATCTGCCTATAGTATCCCCCTAATCAATTGTATGCAAAAGTTTTTATCTTTTAAGAAAACAATAAAACGAGGAACAACTTTTGTAACTTAACGACTGCATAACAAACAATTATTTTTCCAGACATTATTATCGCTAACTAAAATTACTTAGCGAATTTTTTAATAATCTGAAAATTTAGATTTCATTAAATTTGCAGCATAATTGAATAAACACATTTATGGATATTTTACATAAATTTAAAGATGATGAAATCAGATCTTTATTATTATTATTATTATTATTTTTTTAATCTGAAAATATCTTTCTCAAAATATATTAAACGTAAAGTGCTTAATAGCACAAGAAACATATTACCAGTTTCATTATGTCGTAAACGTTTTAGTTATTTCAAAAGGTCTGAGTTATTATTATTTATAAGTTAATGTTGTTTTAGCGTAATTTAATGACACACTGATTATTATTATTATTCTTTTTTTTTCTTCCGAGCTTATTCTTAAAATTACTCTCTTTTTAAATTTACAGTTAAAAATTATCATGTAATAATAATAATAATAATAATAATAATAATAATAATATACATATATATATATATATATATATATATATATATATATAATTAGCTTTAGCTAATGTTAAACTCTGAGACGTAATACTGCTTTTTATTCTTTTACCTTTTTGTGTGGCGCAGCATGTCCAAATATGGACCTTGCGCCAATAAAAGTTATTCAACCAACCAACTGAGACGTAATACACTATCTACCAATAAAAAGTTGGACACATTCGAATTTAGACGTTTTGTTATTTAGGAATCATCTTGAAACTTTGGTACTTTAAAGGACATGTTATACCTCATATATTTAAACAAAAGTTGTGTCCTGAAGAGGAGAAGGAGACTAGTAAAATTAAACAAAAAACAAAATGTTTTGGATCACACTGTAAATAAAATTGTTTTAAATGCGTTTTAGCTGTAGCATGTGATTGTGTGGATTATTCTTATTATCTGTAAAAGTTTGTAAGAGGCTACAACAAATATTCCTAAAGGTACAACGGTTTCTTTAAAAAATTAAAAAAAAAAAAAAAAAAAAAAAATCCACTTTTTAAATTATAATGCGTAGAGTATTAGACTCCGTGCAAAGCCATTTTTAGGGAATTTTGCATACAACATTAGATAGAGCATACTGAAATCAGAATACAAAAATATTATATATCTTGCAAAATATGAACACTTTTACTAAATAAATTTTAACTTTGCATGTGCAAGCTTTATAAAAATTCCATTTGCATAATTTAATAGCCAAAGGTATTGATCAACTTATATGAAAACCCCAAGCAAATGTCATGTAAATTCAAACAGTTTACGAGAGTTCGTATAAACATAATTTCAGTTCTCTCAAAATAAAAGCTAAACTATAAGAGTTTTTACTCACATTTTAATGTTGAGTAAATCAATGCCCAACAGTTATACAGTGCTCCCGCTGACTGTAAATAAATATGGATAAAGCCCCCTAACATCTTCCATTTTTTTGAGACGAAAATGAAATTCTGTTCATTCTATCTATCACATCTTTTTGAATTTACACGATATCTGTTTGGGGCTTTCATATAATTTGCTCAATATTTTTGGCTATTAAATTTCATAAACTTTTTTTTTTTTTTTAATTAGCGCATGCGTAGTTAAAAATTATTTAGTAAAATGCTCGTATATCCTGTGTCTAATGTAGTATTCCATATTTTTAAAAAATGACTTTGCAACCCACGTGTTATAATTTAAGAAGTTGATATATATACATATATACACACACACATATATATATATATATATATATATATATATATATTTTTTTTTTTTTTTTTTAAGAACCATTATATCTCCATAAATGTATGTGGTAGCCTTATAAAAAATTATACAGGTAATGTGAAAAATCTTCATAATCACATGCTGCAGCCAAAACGTATTTAAAGCTTTATTTTTTGCAGGGTAATCCAAAACATTTTGATTTTTGTTAAATTTTTTTTCATCCCCCTTTACCTTTTCAGGACACACATTTTTGCGGAAAAATATGAGAGGCTTTGGTACTGTAAAGAACATATTATATGCTCTTTATATTAACAAAATTTTATGATGATTCCTAAAGAACTTTTTAGATATTTGATAAAATGTTTAAATTCAAAAGTGTCGTCATACTTATTTGAAAATAGTGCATTACTTTGCAAAAAATAACTTTATTTTATCCCAATATAATCAAAGCTTACAATAAACGACCAATATTGCAAAGATGCCTGTACGTGCTCATAGTTTTTCCAATAATTACCATTTAAAATCTACAATAAAGAAAAACAACTTCTAAAAACAAAACAACAGGAAAAAAATGCTTGTATTTAAAGGATAATTTGTTTTCGGTTTCATGATTCAAAATGATATAATTATCATATGAAATATGAAAAAAAAAAAATATGCTGTAATACAATGCATTATACAAAGATTTAAATTTACGTTGAGATTATTTTTAAAAGGATATTATAAATTGGAAACATGAAAAAAAATAAGGAAGAAATTTATTTTGGTATACTTCTCTATTTCATTTCTAATAATAGATTTTTAGAGTTTAGATATATCCCCTATTCTGTTTTTTGTAATATAATACGAAAACATATACTATATTTCCTGAATACGTATAAAAACAAATTAAAACATGTATAAATTGTTTTCACGTCGCTGTTAAAGAATATATGAATTATTCATGAAAGTATTGTTGAAAAATGTTGCTCATTTGTTGCGTGATGCTGCTGCTAAATATTTTGTTGAATAATTTTTCCTTCCATTGTTTTACGGAAATAAATGTCAGAAACTTTCCGTATAGATATTGTAAAATTCCAAAATATTATATACATGTTATAAAATATTAGTATTTCTTCAAAAACAAAAATAAAAGTATATTTTCTTGCTTTTGTTTGCTTTAAATGAATTTTGTTCTAATATGCTTCGTGACAGATTATATAAATTCTATGCGTATTTTAATTTCAGTTGCACGTAAGTAAATGAACGTAAACTTAATCTGTACATTTTTAGATCAAATATAAAGATATCACATAATACCAGTTATTCTAAAATTTCCTTTGTAACATGAAGGTTTTTAAATATTTTACTTATATAAACAAATTTTGCGTACAATTTTTAGACATTAAATTTTAAATCATTATCGAAGTATATCTTCAATAATAATGTTTCTTTTTTTTTTTCAAATATTCGCATTTATATAACTCCTCTAATATATTTCTGATCTGAGTTTCAACATAATATTTTAGGACTGAGGGCCTATTAGTCTCAGACAGGTATTTTTGCGTTGTCGTTTTCGATAGTTGGACATTTGTCGAAATCATTTTTCGATAGTTGGACATTTATCGAAAATATAATTGAATAATTTGAAAGCGATGTTTTAATTGGGAAGAAAAAAAAAACTAATAGACCTCCGTCCTAAACTAAATTCTGCTTTTACCAGAATTTCATCAAAACCTTTTTTTTTTTTTTTTTTTTTTTTTTTTTGAAAGAAAAAGAAAAGAAAATTAATAATAATCAGTATCGTTACAAGAGATATCGAAAACGTTTTTTTTAATAATTTTGAATTAGGGAATAAATAGTGCGCGTGCAATGATATGAAATAAAAATAAATAAAAATATGAATTTAATGATTTGATTTTTATATAAAACACAATCGCGTGCTATCTTAAAAAGTAGATGTAAAATTTAAAGTTTAATTTTTTTGGCAACAATTATAAAATAAAATAAATAATTAAATGAAAGTTTGTTCTTTACATATACGTCCGTGTAAGATGTCAAAAAATATACGACAAAGTATTATATCTCTTTTTTATTTATTATTCTTAGACATCACACTGACTATAAAAAAATAAACTTTATATAATAAAAAATAATTTTATCAATTTCAATATTTTAACTTAATTTAAAATTTAACTCTACTATTCAGTCGCAGATTATTAAGATATTCGGCCGAATACCGAATAGTAACCAAATATTCGGTGCAACTCTATTAAATATGTCACTGCTTATAAATACATTTAAACTTACAATTAATAAACTTATCAGAACTAGTATCGTCCACTGGTCGAAACTCGACCATTTTGTTTTTTATATCTTTAAAACATTATCTTCATCTAAATAAAAAAACTTTCCCAATTTCCCCGTCTGTGGTCACGGAAAATGGAAAATAAGAAAAATATTGCCCTTAGATTATTTGTTGCATTTTTAAAGTATAAAATGTAATATAAAATATAAAAATAAATAAATATTTGGAAATAGAGTAATAATTTAACAGTTGAGAATTCTCAGAATTTGAAAAGGAATTAAAAATAATAATATAAATAATACATTGGGTAATGTGTAATTCTATGAACATATTTCCACGTAGCGTTGCATGGGCTTTGTCTTTCGGCAGTGATAGGGAGATATGGATTGAGTAAAAGTAATTTTTTTCTTTAGACACATTCACACAATAAGCACCAAAACGGTTTTTTAAATATTTAGAAAAAAAAAAAATCTATATGTATTTTGAATAATATTTAACCCTTTAACATTTATTGGTCTCGAACTGTAACTGAATATTTAACATATTTATTATTGGCTGGTCAGTAGTTGAAATTGAAAACCCAAAGAGGTAGATTTTCCTGAAAATTAATATTGGCAAAATTTAATACTTTTTTCGAAATAAATAAATAAATAAATAAATAAATAAATAAAAAATAAAATAAAATAAAATAAAATGATAAAATAAATAAAATATAATAAAATATAATAAAATAATAAAATAAATAAAATAAAACAAAATAACATCGTATATAATTGTGCTTTTATTATTTCAGTTTTAAATATAAATGTTGTATTATTTTTGGTGTGTGAACTTAATGGATATAATGACCATTTTATAAGTTCTTTCTAGATTAATGAAGACATTTTGAATGTAACTAAGTTATTTAATTATAACGGATTTTTTACAAACAAACAAACCGATTTTCTTTACATGCTTGCACGTGCTAATACATTTTCATCCTCACACATATAACGATTACGAAGGAAAATATCTGTTTTATAGATTGATTTCCACAATTACCAAAAGAATATACATATATATATATATATATATATATATATATGAATATACATATATATATATATATATATATATATATATATATATATATATAGAAATAAAAATATTATGCTGAATACAAGGTGAATCCTATAATACTATATTTAAATTAAAGGTATAAGCTTACTATTGGGATTCCTTGTCCATCGTTTAATGATTTTGATAAAATCACTTTAGTAGATATCTCAACTTGACACCTACTAAACCAGATATCTACTTGACCTTTTCAGAGTTTAGGAATGCCTTATTCTCAGTTGTTTGTAATATATAATAATAATATATTTTGACTTTCTTAATTGAGTATAAAAACAAAAGAAAGTAACTTTTAACATGTTTACGCGTCACTTACAAAAAGTATATGAATTATTCATGAAAATATCATAGAAAAATGGTGCGTACTTGTTACGCGCTTTGTTTAAATATTCTGTCAAAAAAATTTTCCCTTGTTGTTTTATGGAAATAAGTTTCAGAAGCATTTCTCATAAAATTTGTAAAATACATAAATATTAAATTCACGACATAAATTATTTTTCTTCCTTTAGAAATAACGAAAGTATGTAATGCTTTCAGCGGTTTGGATTAAATAAGTTTAACTTTAATTTATTTTGTCACACTTTAAATTTTACCTGCATTTCAATTTCGATAGAAGGTAAATGCGTATATACAAAATGGGTTCAAAAATGTTATGTTCAGTTGTAATTTCTAACTCTGGCAACAGCAAAATAAATATTATATGTATAGTATGACACAAAATAAAATGAAAAATAGTTATTTAATAATTAACTTGATTTTTAGTTAAAACACCATTAGACTGAGTATACAATATTTGTATTATATACACACAAAATAATATAAAAAATAGTTATTTGATTAATATTTAATTTTATTTTTAGTTAAAACACCATTTCAAAATGATAGGTTCATTTACAAAAGTGTTTTTATTTTTAAAAGGAATTATGCAATTTTTTGTATGTCACAATGACGTTCTAGGTTTCTGATTTATAAATTGTTGATGTTTCAAATTGGAATTCTTTTAAGAACTCGTTACTGGCTAGAAACGATATCGGTCGTAAAAGTCGTCAGTCATTATTAGAGCACGGACAAATATTTGCGTATAAACAATCTACAAAATCTAGAAGAGAAATTTCTAGACTACTAAAGAGAATGTGCAATGTTGTTATATCATTTTTAAGATTAGGATGTGAATACGGAAAGAAGAAATGTACCGGACGGCCATTAAAATTGAAAAAACATATGGATATATATATATATTAACACGGAAGTCATCGTGCCTTTTTTTTTTTTTTTTTTTTTTTTTTTTTTGTAACGCTCGTGGTCGCATATCAGTCTATTCTCCGCCGGGCGTAGTGTTGTGGGAAAGCCGAAAAAAAGCTAGTGGAGAAAGTAAAGTGCATCTATTTTACGCGAAGTTTTTTCCGCAAAACACTGAACTGTCTGAAAAAAAAACTGGAAGAGAGGGGAGAAAGGAATCAACGTTACTGGTTGCGTCGCGGTCAAATAGACTAATTTTAGAAGTTAAAGGTTATTAACTGCTTCAAAAATAGTAGAAATGACTTGAAAACATACTATGTTAGAGGACACCACCCACCCAAGGTCAGGCACACAGAGTGTCCCCACTTTTTCTTTAAGGGGTGAATCGTAGGATGAATTAATAAGTGATGGGCGAGGAAAAGAGCGATGCGCCGCCACTACTAACGGGTTAAGAAGTTGAAAAGTGGGAATGTGACTTTGTCTGCTTTACCCCAACAGCAGTACCCTCGTTGTCAAAGTTTACAGTGCATAGAGTAGTAAAAAGGAACGGAAAATCGGATCATATTAAAAGAAAAGTTGCTCCTAAATTAGCATCTAAACACAAAGAAAAGCGCTTGAAATTTGCCCAAGAATTTATGGGATGGAAAGATTATTGGCACCGAGTACTATTTAGTGTTGAAAAAAAAAAAAATTGGATGGGCCAGACGACTCCATTGTTTATTGACAAAATACGCAATGAAAAAAGAAATATTTTCTAAAACAAGCAGGAGGTGGATCTGTCATGAAATAATAACAGACATAGCATCAGGGGTCGTACTCTCCGCCCCTTTTTCAGAACACACTTAAGAATAAGAAATTTTCTCCTATTTTTCCACCAGTAATTTTATACAGAAGTTTTTATGGTATTTTTTATAGAAATGTGTCCAGATTAATCTGGTTAGAGATCATCGTAAAAAAATAGTGGTAGTAATAGAGGCGGAAATTTGTCATATTTGAGAAAAGGAAAAAAAGGGCGGAGAGTACGACCCCTGATAGCATTGATAACTTCTCGTTTGAATAATTTTGGGTACCAGGGAGTACTTGACAAACATTTTCTACCAATTTCAGAAGATATTGAAGGACCGTTTTTTATATTGCAGTAAGACAATGCTCCCGCCCACGTTAAGAATTCTATATTTGGGTGGTTAATGAATTACGATATTCAGATTCTCGACTTGCCTGCTTGTAGTTCGGACCGGAACCCGATGGGAAATGCAGGGCGTAAACTTGCTAAAGACGTTTATGGAGGTGGAAGAATTTATAATTCTCTGATAGACTTACAAACAGCTATTTCGTCCAAATGGCCTGAAATAAGTAAAAACCGTATGCGAAAACATATAAAAAGCATGCTGAAGAGAATTTTTGAATTTATTCTACGTAAAGCTCGGGAAATTTCTTACTAAAATCTTTATTATAATATTTTTAATTCTGTGAACCTATCTTTTTGAAACGGAGATTTCTGTAAATTTAAAGTTTTTGTTACATAATTTTGAGTTAATTTATACAATGTGACAAAGTTTGATGTAATTTTTTCCCTTTTGTAAATACGAGTATCAAAATAAATTTAAGAATTTAACCTTGTTAAGTTTTGAGATTTTACACTTTTACAAGTTGGACCTATCTTTTCCGAACGCACTGTGTATATATACATACACTGGTGGACAATTGCTAAGGACACCCGTCCTTTGCATTCGGATAGTTTTGTTACCGAATATATATATATATATATATGCATACAATTATAAATATCTGCATGTGCATTTCTATTTTGCTGAAAAATATTATACTTATTGATAGACACTTTGTAGTTTTAATAATAGATTCAAAACAGTATTTCAGCATGTTTAAGGCACGTAAAAAAATGCTGTGCAATACAATGTTATTACAAAGTAAAAATGCTGTAGAAAAATGCAATGTAATAATACAAATTACCACGTAATAAAACAATGTAATAATTTAAATTTTTGATTATATGTGCCATTTTAAGTAAAGTAAGTGATATTGTTTCAATTACTCTATTATATCCTTCTCCATTTTATGTCTTAGAATAGAATTTTGAGTTTAGAAATGCCCTATGCAGATTGGTTATTTGTAATATAATATTTAAAAGAAAAATAGTGTATATTTCTAAAATATATCAGAAAACAAAACAAATCTATGTTTGAGCTGTTTTCTGATATATGCTATCATGTAATATATTTCTATCTTACCACTGTGAAAAAATATATGAACCATTTATGAAACAATCAAAGAACAATTATGATTATTTGTTTCTGCTTTGCTTAAATTTTCTATCAAGTACTTTTTCCGTCATTATTTTAGGAAAATAAATTACAGAAACTCTACACTACATACTGTAATAATACAAGATATAATCAATGTGCCTATATTAAAATATATATATATATATATTGCTTCTTATGGCTTATTTTTAATAGGGGAAGGGTGGACAAAATGGGGTGGTATTGGAAAACGAGGTGTTTGATAATCCTGCTTATAAAATGCTGTCATCTGTATGTCATTGCTATAGGTTGTGCGCGTCGTATTTGATATTCATTTCCACGTGAGATACTGCTTGCAGAGTCACAGGCAGATACGCTCTCAAGACTTATGTACTTTTTTATAACCCTGATATGAGGTAAGTGTGATGTTTGGATACTTTAATTGTTAGGTTAGCTTGCAGATACGAACATGAAAGTTTGTAATAGCTAAGAGGAATGTTTTTAAAGTGAATTGCATGAAAGAGTAGAACTACATTCAGTGTGATTTATTATGTAGGCCTAGTTTTTTTGAATGGCTGCTTGTAGGGCAAAACTTGGTATCTCGTGTAGGGGTAAAAAGTAATGGTCAAAAGGTCAAATGGCAAAAATGTCGGGTGTCGGACAGTTCAAAAGCCAAGAGAAGTCGCGTTCCTACCCTACCAACAGACGACATATCGTCAGACAGTGATCCAGGCGATGTAGATGTAACATGCTTGTACTGTCACGAAATATATGCATGATCAGCACAAGAGAAGGATGGATCAAGTGCAGTGAATATAACAAATGGGTTCATGACTTGTGCGCCGGTGTTGAAGAGGACGATGACAGGTTTGTATATGAACTGTGTCAGTATGTTTGTTAAGTTGAGAGGTACCCCATTTTGCCCTATCTATAGGGCAAAATGGGGAAGCTTACAGCTTTGAATATATTCATATGCAGATCATAAAATATACGGTGTATTTCAAATTCCATTACTGCAGAATAACCGTTAAGATTGTAAAATTGAAATAAATATTACATTGCATTTATTTCTATTTGTCACAGAGTTATTGGCCAGAATAACCTTAAGTACCCCATTTTTTCCACCCTTCCCCTAGGTTTGTTCTTCAGTGTATTTCGTGATTTTATTTTGTAATCTGTATGTGTATTTTACATTTAATAATACATAAATGTATACATATGCATATAGTTTTAAAAAAAATTTCTAAATGCATTGCATTTATACTTCCTTACATAATAGTATGCTCATATGTTAGATATTTTATAATGCTATGAGGATACTAAAAGAGGTATTTCAGACATTATATAACGTAAAATAAATAAATAAAACAATTAATAACCTTAAACGCTTAGGATATACAAATGAATATACCATGTCATTTCAATTATTCTTAATTTGCCTTCGCGAATCGCGGCTATTAATTAATTTATTTATTGTAAATTTCTTCAATGAACATTTTGTAAACAAAAAGGTTAAACATTTTATTGAAAATAAAATCTAATTACAATATTTTTATTTCAAACAATTACACTCTGAATAGTGCTTCCAATGTGTTTCTGAACTTTTTCTTCCAGTTGTTAAAATTCAAATCTTTATCGAAAAATGTAAATTTTTCCAATGTAAAAAAAAAAAAAAAAAAAAAGAATGCGTATTAACTATTAGTATTATGTGTTTTTTATGTGTATGTGTTTGTTGTGCAATATATTTCATCTGAGGCCTTATTATACCTCATTTCTAAAATATAATATTTTTTTTGGTTTATTTATTTAAACTTTAACCAATAAAAATAATATTATTTATATAAAGTTTGCTATTAAAAGCAAAAACTATTTTATTTGCGAGACTAAACTTAAATTAAAATACATTTAAAAACAAAATACACATATAAAAATAATTAAAATCTAGGCGTTTCAAAACTTCTCCGGGTTTCCTCATCAGTATCAATTACAACATAACATGCAAGCATTACATGAATATCCAAGGAAATGTATAGAAGTACAGAATATTAAGGAGTCAGTGCGCATGCTTCATTTGTAGTGTGGAGATGACTGACAGTATGCCAGCTCTCAAGGAAAATAGGTGATTTATAATTAAAAAAACCAGAGTTTAGAAATTTTATATTATTGAAGTCAGGAATATGATCGGTTTCTATTGAATGGATTACAATTTTATAATTTTGTTTGCAATCTTTAAAAGATCGTCTGTGCTCCTGTAGTATAATTTTTGCTATACGGCCAGTTTCACATATATAAACATATTTACAATTTTTACAAGGAATTAAGTATATTACGCCAGTTAGATCCAGAGAAGGGTTTATGGGTTTAAAGTTAAAAATAATGTTTTTTAATTGTTTAATCGGCGGGAAGCAGTATAAATATTATGTAGTTTAAGTAATTTAAAAATAAATTCTGAAGGAAAACGAAAATATGGCATATAAATTTAATTTTTCTTATTAGTTAGTGTATTTTTCATTTGCATTGGAGGAAAGGGTGAAACTGCCGGAGGAAACGAAGAAGAGGGGAAGCGGAAAATTTTCACGATAAATTCCTTTTAACCAATTAAGAGGGTAATCGCTATTTATTAAATCCTGAAAAATTCTTTTAATGTCCAACTTAAAAAGTGTCTCGTTACTGCATAACTGAAGAGTTCGGAAAACTGCATTCTTATGAGAATTAGGATTAGCAAAATGAAAATTTAGATATTGACCTGTAAATAAAATAGTTTTTGCTTCTAATATATATATAATGGAGACGGTTTGATGTTTGTATACGTTAAAGTTTGCTATTAGTTTAGAATTCCAGTTGAAGGTTTGTACTTTTCCAGTTTTTACTTCCAGCCTTAAATGGACAAATTTTACATTTTTTTTTATTATAAAAATTTACTATTTAATGTATTTTAGGGACTTTAAAAAATTGCATTTTACTTAATATAATAAACCTTTGTGTATCATATAATATAGACAGATGTATTAAGGAAATCTCAATAGCTTTCTGCATTTGAACATAACATTGCATGTATATAATGCAGTAAATTATCCCCTATAATGTTATCTCTGTCAACTGACATTAGTAAATGCAATACATTTCATTTGGGTAACACTATGTAATCATTGAGATGACAAACGCTAATACCAATTTTGCGGAATTCATTTTGGTGGCATCTAGAGGCAAATATAACTAGCGTTGTATAAATTACGGCAATATTCAAAATCCTTTGAATTACTGATTTCATGACTTACTTATTTTTTAAACATATTTTAATACTTTATATTAAATAAAATACAATTTTTTGAATATTTATGAAAAAAAAAAAAAAATGTAGTTTAAAATATGAATATGGGGGACAATATTTTTGACATTATATGCAATCGTTTAACCATAATTTTACTAAAAAAAAATATGACGTGAAAGACTGTAACATAGTTTTAATTTTGCTGAAATGGTTTTAAATCGTAGAATTACTAAACATAATTTCGTACAATATTATATTTTGATAATAGTAAAATATTACAATGAAATAAAATTTATATAAGTAGTTAAAAAATACGTACTATATATTACGATTAATTATTTTCATTATGTACAGTCGAAAAAAAAAGTTGCAACATTTGACGTTCATTCGCTATTTCTCGGTGCAAAAAAATAAATACGTGCCATTTGGCGGAGAATTTTGCACAATATTAAATATTAAAAATTCAAGTGAAATTTTAGATTGTGGGTAATCTAAATATTAGAATGTGAAACATGTTTGATTTTTTCAGTGATAATGTCCTATTTTTATTTTATATTTCTGGAGTCGTAGCATTGCGAAAATATATATTCATTGTATATTGTACTTATATATTTACAGAGTTATAAGCTTTCATAGTTTGCAGACGATAATGTTAGAATCGTGTCACAAATTTTTATTTATATCTTCATAAAAATTACTTTAATAATGTAACTGTTTTTACGAGATACAATAAAAAATTTCAAACATAATCCATGATAAACATTGATTTAAATAATAAAAATTATAATAATAATAATTAAAAATATAATAATAATAAATACATTTTTAAAATATAAATATATATGAATCATGATCTGTAATAATTTGTATACAAAATTAATCCCAATGCTTAAAATTTGTCTATGTGTTGAAATTTGCACTCGTTTCAGTTATTACTTTCCGTGATATGGAATTCGCTTAGGGGAGGGGAGAGGGCGTCTCTTATAAATTTTGTTTAAGGTAACGAAATAAATATTAAAAAGTAACAGAGGAAATAAAATAATATACCTTTGACTTTTTAACTACAGAAGAAACAATATACAGCAACAATAGCATTTGCTACATGGAATACTGATGATAGTATTAAATCACATAGACACTAGTAAGTAAAGCCAACCAAAAAGGCGAGGGATACTCTAACATCCCACTTTTCCACAGTAGACCTTCAGGATACGTATGGGATGCCTTTTCATCCTTAAGACATCTTGAAGATATCCTGGGGAGAAGATGCGTTGTTAGGATACTCTTTAAAATAGAAAAATACGAGGATGTAGTAATTGCCAATTGGAAAAAGCGAACTATGTATTGAGAACAAACGGAATGCAAAGTAGACTTGTTAATTAGCTTCTTGATGACAGGCAAAATTAAAGGTTTAATAAAATGTTAAATTAATATTCCTGATCATTTTATTGTATTTTTAAGCGTACTTTTGTCTTAAAAAATAATTTTTTATTAAATATTTTAATTAAAACACTATATTTTCATAGAAATTATAAAACAAAGCCAACAGTTTTAATGAATTAAACTAAGTACAATAAAACTTGTTTAAGTTCCACTTTATGTAAGTAAGAAGGGATAAAACAACACCTTGCAATATTTTATCAGAAGTTATGTAAATTATATATTGTTGTTGCTTTTAATTATATTTTTGGCTCACAATTTTTTTTATTCGCCATCATACAAAACTAGTACTAACCTTACTTTTGTTAAATATTTATGTACAAGTAAACAGCTACAGTAGTTATAGCTCCTACATGCAGAACTTTGGTAACCCTGCAAGATCCACTTATTTTCTGCTCCCAATGTTGCAGTCTTAAAGTACATTTTTGAAGACAACCACCAGACTTCGCAAGTTATCCATTTGTTCTCATGTTCAACATCTCCTCAAGTAGCTCAAGATTGTTTAACTGTGAACAGATAATAACTGATAATTGCTACAATATATTTAAAGCTGCTAATATGAAACCTTAAACATTTATGTACAGGTAAACTGCTACAGTAGTTGAAGCTCCTACATGCAGCACTTTGGTAACCCTTCAAGATCCACACATTTTCTGCTTCCAAGGTTGCAGTATTAAAGTAATTTTTTTAAGACAACCACCAGACTTCGCAAGTTATCCATTTGTTCCAATTTTCAACATATTCTCAAGTAGCTGAAGACTGTTTAACTGTGAACTGATAATAACTGATAATTGCTGCAATATATTTAAATCTGCTAAAATGAAACCTAAAAATTTAATTCCTGAAGATGCTTTGTATATGAAAACGAAAACCTTCGAAACGTTATATAATTTTTAAAATGTTTTTAATTAAATAAAATTTTAATTAACGTTATTTAAAGAGATTTTATTATAAACTGTTAATCACACGTGGTATCCAACACGATCTCTTTTAGGTATATTTTGTATTTATGTATATATTTTTATACAATATATGTATTATTCCAGTGCGTTAATTATGATACGGCTACAATCTAATAAAAATGAATTTAATTAAATTGAATGAAAAGGTAATTTACTGTTTATATCTGATCAGTACTGCCAAGTTAAAAATTATTTTTAGCTGAAATGTGTCTAAAAATTTCCAAATAGCATTGTCTGATCAATCTTATAAGGTAAGTATGAATCAGTAAAACTCCTATTGAAACAAATCGAATATATAAATTAAAGAGCATGACAAAAAACTTACGGTTGGATAAAGTTTTTTTTTAATAACCCCAAAATTAAATCCTAGAAGTTTCAAATGTTTCCGTCAAAACCAACAAAACACATCGGTAAGTAGCAAGACGTCGTGGCGCAGTGCTAGCGCATTTAATTAGTGTGTGAAAGGTGCTGCGTTCTGCCTTGAAAGACCTTATTTATTTATTTATTTTACGGAATGAAAAAATCGTTTAAATTTTTAATTAAATCAAATGATTAATTTAAAAGTTAATCTTGATAGGAAGAAGGGCCAATAAATTCTTTATTCAGCGTTTCTAAAAACATTAGAAACACCCAACACAGTGAAAAAAAAAAAAAAAAAAAGTAAGAAAAAGAAAAGGAGGATTTTGTAGATCCATGCAAACTTATTTTGAACTAAGTGTAAAAATAAAGTTTCCTTTATGATTTTGTATAAAAGAGTGCCACGATAGTTTATTTAATCTCCTAAAATTGAATAATGAAGAATAGAGAAAAGGTAATACAGGCACCCTCTTTAACTTTGTAGATTTTTTTTTTAATGCGTGTGTGTGTGTGTGTATCATTGTTGTTAGCTATTTTATTGATGGGCATACTGGTATATTCTATAAAACAAGAATTTAAGGTAATAAAAGAATTTATAATATTATTTGAGGTACAAATCTGATCTTTTGCCAAAATATTGATTTTTCAATTTTAACGTATTACTAAAAGTAAACTTGTTTTCTTATGAAAACACTTTGAATTTTATTTCTGCTTTATGTAGTGCTAGAGTTGGTGACTTTCTATATTACTAAAAATCAGTATTTTATATTCCGCTAAAAATTAATTTCAATTTTTTCTCAGATTCTGATTTCGAAACATTCGCATTTATGGAAAACTCCTCAAAACAATAGGAATCTAATTAGCGAATTTTTCCTATATGGAATTTAAAAGTGAGATTAAAGGGATTAACTAGACTAAATACTGTAGATATATTTGTTTTTTATTGCTATTGAAGACGAAATTGTTTGGGATATTAAATGTACTTTTAAAACATTTTCCTTTACAAGTAATTTAGTTGTATATTTTGTGAAGTACCTATGTTACAAATATGACAATAATTTAAAACTTAGAATAGAGAAAATTAATAAGAAATATTTTAATGAAAATATCTTGAATTTAATGAAATTAAAATATCTTTATGAAAAATTCAACTCTCGTGTTTTGCAAAAGTACTTTTTTCTTATTACTAATTTTTATAACCAAAAAGGAAAATAAGTAATAATTTAAAAAGTACATATTCTTTCTTTTGTAATTTCTAAATATATTTGAATATATGATGTGAAAAAATGTCACATGAAAAAATAAAAAAATGAACAATAAATAAATGTAAAAAACTCTCCGAAGGTATTAGGATACATTAATGAAGGGTGTTTTAGGAATAACGGACAATCTAAATATTTATGGAAACATATTTTTTTTTCTTATTTATTAAAGTTTAACATGATATTCAATTATTATATGAGGCACATTGAATGAAATGGAAATTTTTCTAGCGCAAGATTATTTTACAGAGTGGTTATAAATAAAAATTTAGATATAAAATTCATTTACTTCACTAGTAATCGAGAGTTTCTGTTTTTGAAGCTGGAAGACAGAAAGTGCTGGGTTCGATTTCTAGTCGCAATCGTTGACATAGCTGACCAGGACATCTATTCTCTGACCAGACTATACCTAAATTCCGAATGTGGCAGTCGTTATTTTGATCACGTGACGTCACATTCCGACTTTTGATTTGACGACTGTCGTTGTTTAAGCACGGTCACTATGGCAGTCAGATCGGAGAATAGATACCCTGAGTTTTCCATTAACTCGCGAGAATATGTGCTGGGATCCCTTAAAATACCTTCACGGAGGGTAAGTTCAGGTCCCTAATTTAGATAATCCGAAAACCATACAGTACCATAAACACCATTTTCTAGAAAAAACTGGAAGAGCAGATTGTCACAAAATTTGAATTCAAACGATTCACGATATGCATTCAAGGAATCATGAGAACATTATACCAATGATACAAAAAACTGCGCAATTGCTTGACATAGATAACTAACAACGTTAAAAATCTAAAAATCGCACATGGTAAAAAATAAAATAAATAAAATAAAATAAATAAATAATTGTTTGCGTTTTCCGTAAGAGTCAATTTATTTGTTATGTGCAGGTCTGAAGCCAGACCTAATCGTTTATTATTATATATTATTTTCATTTTATTTTCGTTAGACTATATCATGCATCATCAACCCACAAAATTTGAGGGCAATCCGCTCATCTGTTATCGTTACAGGTTCTTGATTATAACGGATATTTAATTATAGCTGAAATTTTACATACTAAATGTAATAAGAACAAATGTTTTTTTCTGAATATTCTCTTTATATCAGAAAGTTGAAAACACTTGAAAGAAATTAGAGCTTGTAAATCAATTATTTCAATTATTCAAATCAATTAATTTCCAAATAATATATTGCTCATCCACGGAAGCACGATTAATTTTGTTATTTAGTATTCCTCAATCTTGCTTTGAAACCAATTCTCCGTATGGAAATATCTATATCAATATCTATATATATATAACTGTCAGATTAAACAGCTTAAAAACTATTCGTATAAAAATTAATATGTTTTTAACGTTTAGAGAAAAGGGATCAATAACTAATATATATATATATATATATATATATATAGTAATATTTATAAAAATATTTGCATTCATTTTAAATCCTTTAATTCCCTTAAAAACAATTATCATCAGCTTTATTTCGGAGTTCACAATTTTTCACTGGATTTTTTTTTTTTTATGTGATGAAAGTATTTTTTCAGCACTATCAGCCTTAATTTCTTTTCTAATTTACAAACCTCTAAGAATTTTAACTTTCTTTCTGTCATGTATGACAAGAAAAATCCCAAGGAGCTAAGTGGGGGGGGAATAAAGGGTTATGGTGTGTGACAGCAACCCTATTTTGCTAAATATTGCTTTACTAAGTTATTATTTTCTGCCTGAAATTGTTCTCGAAAAAAAAAAAAAAAAAAAAAAAAGAAAGATCACATAAGGAAATCTTTGGGTCTTTTGTTACATTTACTGAAAAAGGAATACTTTTCATTTATTTATTTTATTTTATATTATTTTATTTTATTTTATTTTGTTGACTTTTGTTTTATTGACTTTTGTTTTATTTTGTCGAGTCGTGTAATTTATCAAAATGAAAAAACAAAAAAATAAAATACTTGATTTTAAAAATAATCTATAATGATATAATATTTTAACAGCAAATATATATTAATAGATATTGTGATAATTATAGCTGTTTAGTTAATTGTTTTAGCAATTAAAGATATTTATATCTTTTTTTTTTTTTTTTTCCTCGCTCACTCAACTACGTTTTAGTAATTACAACCTTGTATAATTTCTGAGAAATATAAAAATTATAACTTTTTATATCATAAACTACATTTAAATTATTTTATCCTAATAATTTTAAAGTGAAATAAAGACATATCTCTAATGTATTCAAAAGTACTTCCTAAAATAAAAAAATAAAAATCGTTTAAATTCCGTTTCTATTTCCGTTCATTTAAATTCCATAATAATATACTTAATAAAAATAACATCTGAATATATAATAACTGAACTGGTATCATTGTTTTAAATTCAAAGTTCCTTCTTTTCAATTTATGAAAATAGCTCTATAAATGGGTAAAAACACATAAGTAGATAAATAATCTACAAGTCTCATTTATTTTTAACTATTAATTTTGTTTTATAATTAATACTAATTAATAGATTAATAGACAAAAATTAATAATAATAAAAAAAGACAAAAATTAGACAAAATTAATAATAATAATTAGACAAAAATTAATAATTAGACAAAATTAATTAATAATTAATTAATTAATAATTAGACAAAATTAATTAATAATTAATTAATTAATAATTAGACAAAATTAATAATTAATAATTAATTAATAATTAGACAAAAATTAATAATAATAAAAATAAAAAAAACTTAGAGAAGGGAATGTAATTGGAAACAAATGTACACACTTACAAGCGTGTTCTAGATAGTAATCTGATTGTCAGTACTAGGCTTTCACGCATACATATGTATATAAATCCCTTCAAACACGTGCCTTCTTATAACTTTCTGAAAACTTAAAAAATAAGAAATTCTTTTCAAGTATTCAACAAACAAACTTAATTAACTTCTCTATCTATTCATTTGACTGTTTTTTTTTTTTTTTTTTGTCGAAAAACTTTTGAATATTTCAATACTCTTAATGAGAAAGTTCTTCAGTATTAGGTGAAATGTCAATATTGTACACAAATTACGAAACCCAAACTTCTAACATAAATAAATAAAACAAGTTTGCAGTAAATCTACATTAAATTATACATAGCTATACAAGAAGGTGAAATTTTAAAAATTTAGATTATTTTAATTAGATATATATATAATTCTATTACTCATAAATATATTTCTAAAATATATATATTTTTTTAAACTCAGTTAAAAGTATTTTATAACACTTTATGAAGTTTAATATAACTTTTATAAAGTTTATTATAAAGTTTATATAACTTTTTATTAACTTTAGCAAGATTTGCAAACGATCAGTTTTTTTTTTTTTTTTTTTTTCAATTTAAAATCTTATATCTCGATGAAATGTTTTGGAACATTGGGTATTTAAAGAACTAGGTATTTCACATGTTTTTAAGTGAAGGTTGGTTTAAAACAACATTTAGTGGGCTGGTAACAAATTGAGCAAAATCAATAATGTTTGTGATCACCCTGTATCGTTAACTGGACGAAATGAATTGTAACTTTATGATAGTTTAATATAGAGTCAGTTCAATATATGGATGAATTTAAGTGATGATATCATGTTAAATACTGGAGATATAAGTATTTATTTTTAAACTTAAAAAAGAAAGACGAAGAAGAATAAATAAATAAATAAATAAATCAGCATGTTTTTTGTTTATAATTGTGCAGAGTTTTTAAAGAAAATTATTTCCACTTTCGGACAAGTTGAAAAAATACTTTAAAACAAGATACTGTTATCGGAATACAAATATCTCAAATATCTCATGAAATACGAACATTTTTATGAAAAATGTTTTCACTGCGCATTTACGAAAGATAAGAAATATATGTATATACATATATATATATGTGTGTGTGTATTTCATACGATAAATAGAGATATATTGGGCAACTTTTGTCAAAAATACATTTGAATAGAGTAAAAAGTAAGGAAATTATGCGAAAAGGAACGAACTAGATATTAAATGTTTTCGAAGAGCTGAAATTTCTTAAGGGGTTTAACACGTGCTACGTAATTAATTAATTTAAAGATTCAATTATTCTTACAACTTTGTACAAAAGTTTTTTATTTATTTATTTATTTATTTGTGAAAAACCACATATCTTACAAATCTTAGTAAATAAAGAAAAATACGTTACAAGCTTATAAGGGGTTTTTAAGAAAAGTACATTTAGAGCGTTGTTGAAGTAACTGGATCTTCAAATTAATTACACGGCATGTGAAAAATACGGCATAAGAAATTCAAACTCTTGGAAAATATTTAAAATCTAGCTTGTTCTTTTTAGGTCGTTCTTTATGATAAATTTTTACTCTATTCACCTGTACGTACTTTTGGCAAAATTTGCCCAATATAAATAGCTTTCAACATATGCAATATGTATATATATATATTAATCGTTCGCACATGCGCAGTAAAAACATTTTTCCTAAAAATTCTCATATTTCATGAGATATTTAAGATATTTTTATTCCGATTGTAGTAAATTGTTTTTAAAGTGGTTTTTTAACTTAACTGAAAGTGGAAATAATTTTCGTTAAATTCTGCATATTTATAATAATAAAAGGAAAGGTTTGACTGTCTGTATTTCCGTCTGTCTGTCTGTGTTTTTTTCTATACGTTCAGCTCCTATTTAAAGCAGAAGTACAAAAATTAATATGCGGATGCACAGGAGATTTCCAGAGGGGCTCCTGAATAAAAAAATTAAAAATTTTAATTAGTTGTGGATGTAATTATTAAAACGTCTACCTATGTCAATAAATAAACCAGTGAATTTTATGCTTAAGATGTGTTTAAGGAGCGTTAATAATAAATAATAAATAACGATCCATTTTTTTCAAATTCGGTACCAAATGAAAGGGGTGAGTTTTCTGAATCCAGGAGTGCAAACAGAATTTCAAGACGACAATTAGATATTTAAAAATTAACTAAAGTATGAAATTTAGGTGGTAGCAGTTGATTATTTCATTTATCAATTCTTCAGTGCCAGACATATTGGAAGACTACTCTTTCATCCGGAATCACTGCTTTTCGAGGTACTTGAAATAATAATAATAATAATAATAATAATAACAGTTTTTGAATATCTTCTATTTTAAATCGATTTAAACAGAAATTGATAATAGCGTGCCTTTACTGTTCACCTATCTGCAGTTAAAAATTCTAAAGAAAAGCTTTAATAATAATAATAATAAAATATAGACATATTTATATTTATTTAAATTCATTTTTTTTTCATATGTTTATGTAAAGACACAAAAGTTACTTTTAACAGAATAATAATGCTTTATTTTTATTTTATTTATTTATTTATTTATTTCTGAGCTGGGCTGTAAAAAATTAATTTTGAAATTTCTTAAATTTCATACGGATTAAAAAAAAATCTAATCGCCATATTGAGTGTAAAATATATCAAAGATATTCTTTAATATTAAACGTAATACATCTTCGAGAGATATTTTAAAGCACTTTTATTGCGGACTGTCAAAGTGATATAAATAGTTCAAATTCCGCACAAAACTTTCGGATAAAACTACGTAAAAAACAAAACTTTTTCATTATTTTGTATTTTAACTTTTTGCAGGGCAAGACAATTTCGATAATTTAAATTATACTGCCACCGGAATTCATGAACTAAATTAAACTAAAAGAAATTTTAAATTTTAAGGTTAAAAAAAAACGGCCTTTTCTGATATGTTGTAAACGTAAATTTGTGCTAAAAATTTTTGGGATGAATTTTTGCAGCTGAATCTTAAATTTTTCGTCCTCGCAGCGAGGACAACGCGCGTTAAGGGGTTAAAAGGTTTTGAAATCCAATTTCTGTTCACATTTTTTTCTAAGGATTTCTAATGTTATATAGCTCGAAATTACGCACGTTTCGAAGAAAACCACGGACAAGTCAAACAGAAATATTTTATAAAAATATTTATACTATCTTTGTATCTCAAATTATAATTAACATAATTTCATAAGTAATATATCTTATTAAAAGTTATTTAAATTGCAATTGAAGAGTTTATGCTGCAAATATCTGTCGCCAGAGGTCGCTTTGCAATTTTAATATTTATATATCTAGAATTCTCATTAAGATTAAATTACATTTAATACATCATTTGAAATATTGCGAACTTTTAAAATGTTATTAGCCGTTAAATAACGGAAGTTTCAGCGAAAACCACAGAAAAGCCAGAACACCTTTATCACACAATCTCCAATTCTAATTATTATGCAGGCTTTCGAATTCCGATGTCATTTCCTATTAAGGATTTTTAACACTATTTAAAACGCAGTTACGGAAGTTTCAGAGAAAAAACACGAAAAAATCAAACACATTTTTTTTTTTATAACAAAGTTAATATTGCATTTGTATCTGAGCTTTTAATGAACATAATTTCATAGGTAAGATATGACTTTAAAAGTCATTTAAACTGAAATTGAAGAGTATGTATTGGAAATCTTTGTCGTCAGAAGGCGCTTTGGCATTTTAATAATTAACTATCTCCATTTCTAATTACGATTAACTACTTATAGGAAGAAGATTAGGAGATCGTAGTTCAAACCGGATTGGGGATTTGCCACGATCAGGTTTTTCAAAGATCCTTTACACAGTGAGCAAACAGGCTGTTTCAAATCAGGAAACGTATGATAATGCTTGTAATAAAAAATAATGTAATAAAATAATAAATAATTCTTGTTTCAACTTGGGATTGAAAACATAACTATGCACATGATATCCTTATGACTATTATTTATTACCTCCAATCTTGAGAAACAAGCTAAATATTTTTAATACTATAATTTTGTATAAGTGTAATTTGAAAAAAAGAACAGCTTAGTGGCCGATATACCCATCAATGGCGATCAGGTGGTTACAGTACAAATTTAAATTAAATTTCATTATTTAATGTTTTTTTTTTATTTCGATATATTACTCACTATATATTGCTTCTATTGTTTATCTGATTAGTGTCTGAATATCATATTTTTATTGATGTCTGGTTGGTAATTAAAAAAAAACAAAAAAAAACAACAAAAAAAAAAAAAAACAATATATATATATATATATATATATATATATATATATATATATATATATATATATATATATATATATATATATATATATATATATATATATATACAGGGGGCCATAATTAAACTGCAGGTGTTCAAGGGGTGCTCGGGAGGAAACTACAGGGGAAATTCCAGTGAAATTTGGTATTTACACGTTTCAGAACATGCGCAAATCAAATATGAAAAAAAAATCGCCATTTTTACCCGATGGATGTTGCTGTACCGTATTTCAACGCTCAACGGTGGCATACACAACTTCCAAAACCGATAGACAGAGTATAATGACATTCTAAGAAGTATATAAGCAATATAAAACATCACTTACAGTTTATCAAAATTTATGGATTGTTTAATTTGTGTACTTAATTTACGTCAATTTTTGATTACATGATACTTAAAAAATTTAATTACTGAAGCGAATTGTATGGAATTTTGATTAAATGATGTTTTATATTGTTTATATGCCTCTTAGAATGTCATTATGCTCTGTCTATCAGTTTTGGAAGTTTTATATGCCACCGGTGAACAATGAAATACGGTTCAGTGCCATTTATCGGGTGAAAATTGCATTTTTTTTTTCTTTTTTTTTTTTGCATTTATTATTTGCGCATGTTCTGAAACATGTAGATACCAAATTTCACTGCAATATCCCCAGTAGTTTTTTCTCCAGCATCCCTTGAACACATAAAGTTTAATTATGGACAACCAGTATATTGATTTTGAATTACCAACCAGACAACAATAAAAGTATAATTTTCAAACACTAACGATATTAGTGTCTAAACATTATATTTTCATTGCTGTCTGGTTGGTAATTCAAAATCAATATATATATATATATATTGAAATATAATGTTCAGACACTAATCAGACATACATTAGAAGCATTATATAGTGAGTAATATATCGAAATAATAAAACATTAAATAATGAAATTTAATTTAAATAAAATTTAATCTAATGAAATTTAATTTAACAAATATGTTATATTTTAGATTTATTAGTAACGGTTCTGCCGGTAGGACCAAGTTGAATTCATTTTGATTCATTCATGAAACGTTTAAATTTCACAATTTTTAATAAATTTATAAAAGTGTTTCGTTAATTTATTCATATAAAATTACCAATATTTTTTTTTCTAGCATTTATATTATTAATACTTCAAAATATAATTTTCTTTCAAAAATTCTCTTTAAACCGTTTTTCTTTTTTTGCATATTAGGGCTATCACATTTTTTATAACTATGCTTCTATTCTAAATCATATTTTCAGTAAGATACAAATTTATATATATAGATATATATATATATGTATATATATATGTATATCTCAAATCAATATTTGTAAACAATAATTTAAATGATAATTCATTTCTGTTTGATAAATCATTATGATTCGATTAGCATGTAAAACATCTGGAAACGAAAACTGTATTAAAACGTATAAGTTTAACATTTTTAATGCATGTCCATTTTTTAGTAATTTTGAAAAACTCTTTTTTAGAAACATTACCTCTTTGAATATCTAACATTATATTTTTAGATATTACGAATATCTCCTTCCCAGTTAATTATAATATAACATGAAAACTTGTTATACACATTAGAAATATTTAAAAAAAAAAAAAAAAAAGAAAAAGACATGATTAACATGTTTAAATGTCACTGAGGAAACATATGAATTATTCATAAAAATATCACAGAAAAATGTTGCGTATTTATTACACGCTGTTGTCTAAATATTTTGTCGAATAATTTTCACTCTCATTGTTTTATGGAATCAAAATTCACATACCCTTCTCACAAGTTTTGTAAAATGCATAAATAATTAAGACATATTATAAACAAAGCGTCTTTATTTAGAAATAAAAAAATGATGTATGTTTAACTTTCTGCTGTTTTTTTTTTTATTATTATTATTATTATTATTATTATTATTATTATTATTATTATTATTATTAAATTTGTTTTAATTGATTTCGTTACACTTTATATAAATTGTACGGGTACTTCATTTGCGATAGAACATTTATGTATATATGCACAATCTACCAATATGTATTTTCACTTTTTTAAATTTAGACGTTTAACATGTTTTTTTAATATGTAAGATCTCACATATTTCAGTAAATTTTGTCCTGAAGAGCAAAAGAGGATCAGTATAAAATTAAACAAATGTAAAAATGTTTTGGATCACCCTGAAAAACGTAATGCTCAGAATGAGTTTTGACTGTAGCATGTGATTTCTGAGGATTCTTATAATTATCTGCAGATATTTGTATAAAGCTACTATATATATATTCATGGAGATATAACTTTTTTTTTTTTAATCGGAAACAAAATGCTATACTTAATTTTAACACGTGGGGTATTAGACTCAGTGCAAAATTAAATTTAGAATATTTGATAAAACACATTAGACACAACATAATGCATTCAGACTGCAAAAATATAAAATACTTTACGAAATATGAGCATTTATATAAATAATTTGTAAATACGCATACGCAAGTTTTTAAACAATTTCCTTTGCATATCTTAATATCCAAAAGCATTAAGTTACGTATATCAAAGCCACAAACAAATATCATGTAAATGGAAAGAATTATGAGGGATACAAGGAACAGAATTTTAGTTTCTTTCAAAATAAAGACTAAACTGTAAGGTTTTTTTTTTTTTTTTTTTTTTCATTTTTATTTTGATTCAGTCAGTTCCCAATGGTAATAGAGTGTTCACTGTTACAAAACATAATGCTTTAACATGATGTAAAAGTGTAAAAAAAACCAAAACAATACCGTAATACAATGTATTAAAATAACATTTTTATTATATGTGGCATTTTAAATAATGTTGGGTATATTTTTTAGTATATATATATTTTTTAATTTCTCTTCTAACAATGGAAATATAGAGTTTATTAATGTAATATGCTTATTATTTATTTGTAACATAAAACAAAACAAAACAAAATATATTATAAGCCTCCTAAATAAATATTAAAACAAAATATGTATATATTTAACATTTAATACATTTTTAATTTGTCACTGAGAAAAAATATATGAATTATTCATGAAACTGTTACAGAACGATGAAGTTTATTTTTTTTACGCGCTGTGCTTAAATATCCAGTTGAATTACTTTTTCTACCATTCATTTATGTAAATAAATTTCAAAATCTCACCTTATAAGTACTGTAAAATACAGAAATGATCATTAATACATGTCTTATAATGTGTCTTTCTTAAAAAAAAAAAAAAAAAAGTGTATTCTGTTGGCAAAGGTTTATCTTAAATAGGTTTTGTTTAAATGCATTTCGTGACGCTTTATGTAAATTATATACGTATTTCATACTTAATAATACGTTAATGCATTTTGTTTATATCTTGTATGTATATTCTTTTATATTTTTCTTGCATAAATGAATGCTTATATGTTAGATATTTCTGAATGTTGGTAGTAAATTTACAGCAGTGTTCCAGACTGTATATAAAATAAAACAATAGTTTAAAAACCTAATCGTACGGTATAAACTTTTAGATCAAAAATGAATGCACCGTATCATTCTAATTCATCTAAATTTCACTTTGTAAAATGAGGCTATTTGTTTAATTTTCTTTTGTAAACACATTTAACGGAGAATTCATAAACATAATTATTATTATTATTAAATGAAATTTTATGATGTATTATTTGATATTGCAACATAATTAACACTAAATAGAACTTTCAATGTTTTTCGGATTTGTGTAAATCAACACTGTTTTAAAATTAAATGCTTAATAACAATTAAAAAAAAAAAAAAAAAAAAAAAAAGAAATGTGAAAATTGTCAGTATATTGCCTTGTTTGAACATAATACTGCGTGTATGTAATGCATAAATCATCATAATGTTATCTTTGTCAATAGACATTAGTAAATATTTCATTGGGGAAAGACTATATAATCATTGAGATTACAAACGCTAATACCGATTTTGTGGAATTCATTTTCGTAACATTTACTGCTGTATATGTTACGGAAACATTCAAAAGCATTTTAGTTATTGTTTGTATAATATACATTTAATATAATATTATATTCTGAATTTTTATAATGAAAAAGGTTTTTTAAAATATCCTGTGCAATATTTTTGAAATTCAGGAGCTGTTTAACCATAAATTTGGAAAAGAAATATAGATTGCTTGATATAAAAATCTGTAGCATAGTTTTCATTTTGTTGAAATGTTTGCAGTTTTTATAATTAATAAACATGAGCTAGTAGAACGTTACAAATAATGAATAGCACATTGCTACAAATAATGCGAAACAGTTGCTATAATAGCTCTGAAAATATAGAAAATTCATGTATAGATCGTTAAAGCCACAAACTTTGTTTAATCTTTTGCTTCCTTAAAAACTTATGCACTTCTAGTTTTTCAGATGTAATATTTGCCAAAAGGGGCATTTATTTTATTATTATTATTATTATTATTATTATTATTATTATTATTATTTTTTTTTTTTTTTTTTTTTTTTTACACTTAAAGTGATCTTAATAACAAATAGAAAAATATCAAATTAGTACCATGTTTTTGTTAAATCTTTTAAAATACTTATTTCAAAAATTATATATTCAGACTCTAGTTTACAAATTAATCTTTTCACATCATAAAAATACTACGTAATACACTTATATTTTTGTATTATTGCCGTTTAAAATTTTGTGGTATTTTAGTAGTAATTGTATTTCTTCTTCACTCAATTGAACAGCTTGTCTATGTATATCAAACAACTCAAATCAATCGTTATTATATATTTCAGACAATTAAGAAAGTTGTAAATTGTGAGTGTACGACCCGCCTTGTTCTAGGGTCTCTTTCCCTGCTTATTTTAAAAGAAAGATCTCGATCATTTTTTAATGTCTGTTTAAGAATGAATTTTCTTGTTTAAAAGAATTGTGGAAGTGTACTTCCAAAGGGTGGACCCGATGTATCCCCTAAATCAATGAACACATTTTTACAAATTATCAACTAAATACTTTTTTTTTTATTATTAATTACAATAAAAAAATTTGTGCAGATAGGGAAAGTGATCAAATTTATATTTTTCCGATAAATCTACAACCGCAATTTCTAAAAGCGTTCCCAAAAATATTTTAATAAATTGCCAATTTTTTATTTGTAAATTTGTTTTAAAATTTCGCGAAAATCGTCTTAGCTCCATTAAAAGACGATTGCGAACTTGGCGTCACAGTTTATGACGGAACCGAAAAAATTTAGCGCTGCAACCGGAGATCCTGAAATATATATATATATATACATATACCGTATTTATGCATATATAGTGCGCATGCGTGTATAAAGCGCACCCTGAACTTTAAAAGAAAAAAATATGGCAATATTTTTTATCTCGTATATAATGTACACCCTAAATGTGACATGCAATGGATATTCCAAATTGTGAACCAACTGCAATTGGGATCAATGTTTTGATGTTATTCTTCAAACGATGACTTTTAGCTCCATTCTGTAATACATAATCCTAATAACTAAAGACAACTAGCATAATTGATTATCTAATAGTTGTCAACATTTTAATTTATTCCGGAGCATTTTTAGCCCGCCTTTATTTCGCACCACATCATTTTCGGAATATTTTTTTCCAATATATAATTATGATAAAATAATTAAAATTTACTCTTTAGCATTAGTAGCGGCAATGAGAATTGCTAATTACTATCCTTTTACAGCTTTATTGTATAAAAGAACGACAATGAGTGAAATAAAGATGCAATACGTGCTTATAGTAAGTAAAAATCTTTTTTCAATGTTTCTTTTTTGAATGCATGTTTTGATTCATACATTCTATATTAAATGATTACATGCAGCAGTAAAAAATATATATATATATCTCGTGTATAACAAGCACATAGAGTTTTCGTCTTAAATTAAAAAAAAAAAAAAAAAAAAAAAAAAAAAAAAGGTGTGAGTTATATACGCGTAAATACGGTATATGCTTGTTTATGTTTGGAAAAGAGTTAGTAGTTTGCAGTTTTCATTAAATAATGCGTTTCGATTACTAAAATTTTATTATATTTTTCATACAGTTTTAAAATTGTTTATCAAAGGTGAATGAAATAACAGTTTTTAGATGCTATTTTTCTAGTAATACAAAGTACATTTTTCTCCAAATTTCAATAAGTTTCAGTCATTCTTCTGTAAAAATTCTAATCAAAACTTTCATCATTTATTCCTTTTTTCAAAATTTCCTAACTATTAATCTGCTACTAAATCTCCGAAATGGAAATTTAATTAATATAAAAGACTCGTACATTTACCATATTCTGGATACAAGAAGTATTTGGATTTTAATCGAGCCAAATTAATTAAATTAATTTTCCACTAGAAGAAAGATAATTATTTTAAATTATTCATGTTTGAGTGATAGAAAGAAAAATGTTTCACAGCACTAAATAAAGACAGTTTGCATGCTACACTTAAAAAATAAAACCATATGTCTTGCCTATTCAATAATTTTTAATATTATAAAAAATAATAAGTCTACACTAAGATTTTATTTTAACTAGATTCATTGCTGTAATACAATTAAAATACTGTAATACAATACCGTGTACAAGCTATTAAATTAGCATTTTTATTACATTTAACAGAACTTAGCACCTTTAATTTGAACTACACTGTAAAAAAAAAAAAAAAAAAAAAAAAAAAAAAAGGGTCATAATCCTTAAATTAATGCTTTGCAAGCATAATTTAGGAAATAACCGTATAATTTTACGGGAAATGACCGTTTTGATAGCTAAACGTTCATAGCCCGTAATTTGATGTTACGAAAGTGTAATTTTTTGAAATTTTACGAGTAAAAGCCGTTAATCTACGCAAATTGCTGTTATCTTCCACCAAACCATTTTCTTATGAGAAAATCTCTTCAAATGCTATCATTTCAGTGACATTAAGAGAGAATTCTACTTTCAAAATGAAATTATGATTGTTATTTATACTAATTGAATGTGTTTAATTATGCACGCATGACACATAGAAACATCCATAAGCTATTGTTTTCTTAATTTAATTCAAAAAATTTCCATCTGACTGAAACTGAGTAATTGATATTAATGAAATTGATTTTCTTTGCTTATTAACACGAAAACATTTAAAAAGAAAGCTAAAATGGTTTCTTGATTTGAAGCAAGATTTCTGAAACACAAACTACAACATAATTGTTTTATCAATTTTTCAATTTTAGCTTTTTTTTTTTTTTTTTTTTTTTTTTTAAGCATACAGCATTCTAATTGCTCTTAACCCTTTAGTTATGCCTTAGAAAACGGAAAACTTTAATGTTGTTTCCACAATGCATTTTTTACAATATGCTAAAATAAAGTTTATTTCAATATGAAATGAATATGTAATAAACCATTTGAAGGTAAGTCTTATGTTTATTAAATACGATCTTCACTGTTAAAAAACAAAGCTGTTTTATCTGAATATGACCATCTGATATGTACATTACATCATATATTGCAGGTTCTGCTCTCGAAATACTTCAGTCCAATCTTCATTCAATGGTATTGGATTTTGGGAATAAGACCGATTGACTGCTATAGGTCTTAGGCCATAGGGGGAGTGCCTTCCGTGGGGGTCTTTCTAAAGGGTCCTAGCCCGTATTTACTTAAGTTTCAAAGAAAACCACGGAAAACTCCGAACGGTTAGGCCGCCGTGCGCGACCTGGGATCGAACCCGTTACCTTATGTCTACCAGCTTTGAGCGCAGAACCACTCAGCCACTGGTGGGCTCCCTTCAATGGAATACAGCTTAAAAAAAAAAAAAAAAAAAAAAAAAAAAAAAAAAAAAAAAAAAGCTCTTTTGCTGTTCTAAAAAGTTTAAATACGCCTAACCCTTCATAAACACAGTTTGAAATCGGCCTTAAAATGGAAACCTGCTTGGATGAATGAGAATTAAGCTCTAGTTATTTCTTCTTTGCACCCATTACTGAAACCATAAAGGTCGAAAACCATGAAAAAAAAATCGCATTAATTGGAGATACAAATTCTCTGTATTTATGGAAAAGATTTATTATTATTATTCAAAGTTTATTCTGCGTCTCGGTTAATTTTCAGAGATCTCACATAGTTTTCAAAAGTTTCATTTTGTTTTTGGAAAAGGGTGAGAAATTATCACGCATTATTTATCTCTAATGAGAACCTTGAAATAAGACTACATCTTTAGTGCTAGTGTTTACGAATTAAAAGTGCCACCAGCGGCCTAGCGGTTCTGCGCTCAAAGCTGGTAGACGTGAGGTGCCGGGCTCGGTGACAGGTCGCGTTCGTGGGCCTAGCCGTTCGGAGTTTTCCGTGGTTTCCTCAAAACTTGTGTAAATACGGGCTAGGACCCCTCAGAAAGACCCCTCGGAGGGCACTCCCCCTCAGGCCTAGGACCTACAGCAGTCAATCGGCCTTAATCCCGAATCCAATCCAGTCCGTTTATAAATAAAAATGATTTCGAAAAATTGTTAGATTTTCTTTCACAAAAATCAGTATCGTAATCTTTATAGGAAAAAAAAAAGCATTTGTTTTTTCAATATGAGAATTGACTGACTTCTTAATTTTGTCAAAAAAAGCAAATTTAGATTTCAAAATAGTCTTAAAATAAAAAAAAATTTATGCATAGTTTGAATGTTAACAATTTAATCACTGTAAAAAATTTCTGTTAAAATAAAGCACTTTTTTTAAACATAAATACAGCATGGGTTGCTGGAAATTTGTATAGCTAGTTCTGTAAAAAAAAAAAAAAAAAAAAAAAAAAAAAATTAAGGTTTGTTACTTCACATTGTGCTTTAAATTGGTTTAAAAAATTTTCCAGAAGTCTTTTGGTACGTATGACAAGATTTATCAACTAGTCAGTTCTAATGTTGACTTTTTCTGTTTTTGTAAAGAAATGTCGTTGCGATCTCAATGGCGCGGTTGGCAAAGCGCTGGCCTTTGACACAGGTGATTGTGAGTTCGAATCCCGGGCTACCCAAGACGGCTTGCTTCGCATGAAAATTAATAAATGAACTTCTGCATGTGAAAAAATGAAGGAGTTTTTTTCTGTTGTGGATTTCTCAATGCACGCATGTGTAATAATTGCAAGAAACTTTTTTAAATCATTCGAGAAACTCAAACTTTAACTTTTAATTTTACGGTCAATGCTACTTTTTTTGCAGGTTGGTTGTATGTTTCATAACAACGTAAAATTACTGGCGATACATCATTTATCGTCTAAATGTACCTTTACGGGCTTTGACTGGAATCCCTGCTGCCGGGCTTTGCCCGTAATTTTACTGCAGCATTTTTAACAGCGTATTCAAGTAAGTTTTATACAAAAGTATATATTTCCGTTTAACTTTTATAAATTGAACTATATTAGATTTGTTAAATAAAACATAATTCAGGCAACAGTCCTTGTGTTTTTGATACATTTGTTAAT
Organism: Salticus scenicus; assembly: GCA_963930645.1. NCBI lineage: Eukaryota > Metazoa > Arthropoda > Arachnida > Araneae > Salticidae > Salticus > Salticus scenicus. Next base: position 152,394,220 of record OZ005659.1, read on the forward strand.
GGTTTCAAATCTCTAAACTGAGATTTCCCAATTTGCAGTTTTCATGAATTGATGATCTTCAAAATACTAATACTTCTACAAATATGTAAGGGAAGACCTAATATTTTTTTTATGTTTAATAGACCCATTTTAAATAAATAAGGGTTGAAATTTGCAATATCTTTAAATATATATATATATATATATATATATATACATATAGGTAGTATCGCCCCCCTGCTTCATATAACCGTTGATTCCAAAACTGCCCAGTTTCCCTTTGCTGCTGAATCTGAGAGGAAGGACCTAGCTGTGACGTCAGACTGACGTCACTTCCGGAGCACACGTTTTCATCGACAGGAGCTGAGAGCGTTGGCCAGAGAGAGAATTCAGATGACGGATGGATGGCGACGAGTGCATATAGACGATTGCATCTCTTTCTGTGGATGACATGTTTTCGCTGTGACGGAGTTCTGTACTGTATTTTTCTAAAGTAATCGAAAACGGAAGTTATGTGTAATTCTCTTTTAACGAAAACTGTGAACTTTGACTTGCAAATGCGACTGTTCTAGTCGGCCGTTTAATACTAATTTAAACTATAATCTTGTAAATATTTGTATAAAGTACTTTAATCTTTTATTAAATTTTAAGTGATTAATAATAAATAAGAATTAGTTTTTTTGTTTAACGCCCATGAAAAATTGGCCATCCCATATATATATATATATATATATATATAATATACCCTGAGAAAACAGCACATAAAACAGCGACCTCTGGCAGCAACAACTTCACTTATCTACCACGACATAGAATCGGCCAGTGATTGGAACACATATTTTGATGCAGCACTTCATAAAGCTGCAACACGATGCCACAGTTCATCCACCGTAGTTACTGATGAATGGTGTGGGCATTGGGCAAGTCGATTTTCAACGATTAAATAATAATTTTCATTGGTGCGAGATCAGAAAAACGTGCTCGCAAGAGCAACAGTCGAACATATTCTGTATCAGGTACTGTCCGGATAGTACAAGAAACTTGCGGTCGTGCATTCTTATGCTGAAATATTGCACTATGGAGGCTTCGAATATAGGAAAGAGCGTCCGGTCTTAACTCATCAGAATTGTCCACTATTAATAGTGCCAGAAATGCAACAGAATGCGAAAATGCAGTGATCGAGGCGTGTATCCAATGGAACTCTATACCATCACTGCAGGTTATAGCATGACGATTTTGAATGCCAGCTGGCAATGTGCATTATTCACAATTCCCTTAAATACGGATGAGGTGCTGTAAACAGTATTGTGATTTGTCTGAAAGATGACATATGGATATTCCTGTGACCATGTTCATCCTTGATCACACATTAATAGCGTCAATATCAGTGATGCAGCTTTGAGGGTAATCAAAGTTTTGATAGCCGCTTACTGGGTCACCACCAGATATGGTGTTTTGTTGTACGATTGGATACACGTTTCGGTCACCTACTTCTTCTTTCCCGGCACTCTGAATAAGAGGCATTAAATTTCTGACGAATAAGGCCCGTAACTTTACTCTATGTTTAAGGTATCCAAAGCGCAGCATTTAAGCAGGACAATGCACATTCGCAAGTTGTCCGTATTCTACGGACCTTTCTTGATGCAGGCTGTGTTCGACTGTTTTTCTGGCTAGCACGTTTTCCTGATCTCACACCATTTTAAAATGTCTGCTTAATCGTTGAAAAGCTACTGCCCCACCACCACCCTCCGGTAACTATATTGACGAACGGTAGAATCGTGTTGAAGCTTCATGATGTATTCTAATCATACGCAACATCCAATCACTGTTCGATTCAATGTCTAGGCAGATACGCGATGATATTACTCGCATAGGTCGCTGATTCATGTACTGTTTTCTTTGCTTACGTTATTCCAAATTTCCTCAAATCTTTATCTATTGTTTTTGCTGCTATAATATATTTCCTCAACAAATGTATTACTGATATTTGCATTCTTTCTTGGTGTTGTATTTTGGATGGCCTGCAGTGCATTTTCTTAAATGTCTTTAGAAGTTTCAGCATCCGAAGATAATGAATTCATGAAAAAATCAAATAGTATAAACTCAATTTAAAGGTTTCAAATCTGTAAAACATATATTAAAAATCATAAGAATATTTGCTTGAATAAATACTTCATTGAACTAACCTAATATAGTTCAATTTATAAACATTGAATTGAAATATATTTTTTTAGTATAAAAACCTACTTTAGTATTGCAAGTCACAGGGGTCAAGTCCCCTTAAAATGAATTTAGCATATTTGCAACATTTTTACTAGTTTAAGGATAATTTTGTGGAATACGTAATCTTTTTATTTCTAGCAATAGATTTTTAGAATTTAGAACTGTTTCATGCTCAGATATTTCTAACATAATACGAAAACGGATTATATATTTCCTAAACAAGTACAAAAAAACAAAAGAAATATATGTCTAACATGTTTTCACGTCACTGATAAAGAATATATGAATTATTCATGAAAGTATTACAGAGAAATATTGCTCATTTGTTGCGTGATGTGACTAAATATTATGCTTAAAAAATATTTTCCTTCCATTGTTTTACGGAAATAAATTTCCAAAACTTTTCGCATAAATATTGTAAAATGCCGAAATATTAAATATATATTACAAATTATGTGTTTTTCTCCCGAAAGAAAAAAATGCTTGCAATGGTTTGTTTTAAATGAGTTTTAGTTTTAATGTATTTCGTATTTACACTTTCTGTAAATAATATTTCAATAGCACATAAATATGTACAACATACAATTCTCATTTCTAATCTTTACATGAGTTTTCAAAATGTTCAAACAATGTCATGATTTTATGATAGGTACTTCGGAGTTTTACTAGATGTAAAAATTGCCCCGGCCTTTCAATCGTAATTACACTTTTTTTTTCGGTTAATTAAAAATATTTATATAATCTCACTTTTGTAAATACCGTTAAAGATTAATTTGTAAACATTAAATTTAAATTTATTATTGGTATATATATATATATATATATATTAATAAAATATGTTTTAATTCACTCTAATTAATTCAAATTATTTCACTCTAAATAACCCTTCGATCGTGTTTCTGATTTATATCTTTTTAATGTTGCCCTGTAAGTTATTCAATTTCAAATAAACATTTTTTTTTAAATAGTATTGGTATATATATATATATATATATTTTTTAAATAGTTTTGGTAAAAATATATTTTTCATACGAAAAAATAAAAATCACCTTAAAAAAAAAAAAACATTCGTAAACATCATAAATAACGGTATTACTATATTTTTTCAGTTTAAAAATAAGCATTGTATTGACTTGTAACTTCATGTATGAAAAAAGCAAAGTAAAAAGTATCTGTGAAACATTTGCCGAGAAAATCGAGTTGTCTGTAGATGGCAGTCGTTTTGAAATCTTTATAATAAAATTTATGTACCAATGCTTAATTTATGTACTAATAACTTTTAAAAAAACTTTCATTAATTTTATATTAACTTTACCTGAGTATTTTTTTTAACATTATTTTTAAATGTTAAAATAAGAATTAGAAGAAAAAAGTCCATCTAATATCCCTTCTTAAATTAAACTCTTTTAGATTTATGATCAAAAGTTCTCATGGAAAAGTGATGATAATTATTCAAATTTTCGAAAATCATAGCAAAAATGTTAAACATAAAAACTTGACAAAACTTTTTAAAAAACGAAATCAACTTTTATTGTAATATAGCTGAAATTTCTACAAACATGCATATCGAATTTTTTTAGATGATTATAAATGTTGACACTTTTTTAAAAAATCTGGTGTGAAACAACCACACGACTTCCATTACCGACTATTACACATATTATATGCATTTTTGAGAGATAATGCGATCAGAAAACATAAATGTGAACTAAAGAGAAAATCGTTAGAGCCGTTTTTGAGATACCAACTTTTACAAAAAATGAATTATTGACCGGGAAACAATAATTGCTTACAAAAGGATATTTAAAACTGAGTTAAAATGGCGAATTTGAAAAAAATCCGTACAACCGTTTTTAAAGGAACGCCTTTGGGAGGCCAGAAATTTAGCTATTTATACAGGACGCCTATCAAATTTCCTGAACTAACCAACTATATCATTCGAAAGGACATCTAATAGAGTGTTTATATAGCAAGTTTGAAGAAAATCGTTAGAGCCGTTTTTGAGATACGGACTTACGGTCCCACTTCCGGTTTCCGATGTCCCACTTCCGGTTTTTCAATTTTCACCAAAATTTGGAAATTTCATCTGTACACCAGACGTATTTCAATTCTAAAGTTTCGTAGCTCTATCTTTATTAGTTTCTGAGCTATAATAGCCAGAAGATTCTCCACATACATACACACACACACACATACATACACACTGACCAATTGCCAAAAACAACTTTTTTTGGACTCAGGTGACCTTAAAACGTGTAAATCAGGTGAAAACCCGATATCGAATTTTGAAACCGAATACAATACTTCCATTACCTACGGTAGTAGGGTAATGGAAGTAAAAATTTTTCATACAGGATAGTTATAATCAAAGTTACGATTTCAAAACGCTATAATTTTAAAACTACCCCTCAGAGCGATTTGATATTTTACCAGAGCAATCGTGAGGCATGAAATTGTGTTTGGTAAAAGAAAAAAGAAGTAAAAATTCCAAAATGTGACGTTAATTAGCCGTAAAGTATTTGTTTCAAGAAGCTCCTCCTTTTCTCTTTTCACTAGAACTTTTTCCGCTGTAAACACGTATTCCTGTCTTTTATGCTAAAAAAGTAAAAACAAAGTAGTAAACCCTTGAAGCCTATTGTTTTCTGCTATTACATTGTGTTGCTAACAAAATTCCTTTATTTAATGAGTTCATTTATCAACATTGTTCTTATTGTTGAATTTTGGGTGGCCGGCAGTATGTTTTTATTCATTCGCCAAATGAAATTCCATTACGTCACAAATGTAAAATGACAAGTCATACTGACAATTAATTTGTAAGTTGGTTGGAGTGTTTTAAAATTGCAACTTTATATATATATAATCTCCATGTATTAAAAAAAAAAAAAAAAAAAAAAAAAAAAAATCCTTATTTTTTTTACATATTGTTTATTCATTTAAAAATTTAACCCATGACAAATTATTATTTATAAAAAGTGTGCTATTAGTTTAAAACATCAATGCTATGTTACTACTGTTCAAGTTTTTTTTTTTTTTTTTTTTTTTTTTTTTTGCGATTAAAAAGACAAATTTTACTTTTTAAAAATTATAGTTAATTTTAAATGTATTTAAAGCCCTTACAACTCTTATACTACACTTTATATAATGAATATTTGTATCACATACAATATAGACATATTCATTATAACTATTTCTATATATTTCATTGTTTGAGCATAATACTGCGTGCGTGTAATGCAGTAAATTATCCAATATAATGTTATCCCTGTCAATAGACATTAGTAAATGCAATATATTTCATTGGGGAACACTTTGTAATCATTGAGATGACAAACGCTAATACCGATTTTCTGGAATTAATTTTGGTGACATCTCTACACAAATATATCTGCTGCTTTATTAATTACGGAGATAAAAAACAAAAAAAAAAATAAGATGCTGACTGTAAAACTTTATTAAATTTCTTATATATCATAATGATATACACTAAATAAGACACTATATTTTCATATTTTTAAATAAAGAATGTATCTAAAAATATCATGGACAATATTTTTGAAATTTCAAGCAGTTGCTTAACTGCAACTGTGGTAAAGAAAATGTCCATGACTGGATCCATAAAACGGTAGTACGAGTATAGTTTTAATTTTGCTGATTTTTTTTCAGTTTTAGAACTAATAAACATGAGTTATAAAATATTATAATTTAATAGGGACTTTATTTAACGTTTTAATAATGAACAAATAATTTATATTATAGTTGTGAAAATATAAAAATTTTAGGATAAGTAGTCAAAGATTTAATTAATTATTTGTATTATTTAATATTTATGGGAGTTTAGTTAAAATAGGAGCACAAAACGAATATATATATTTTTTTAAATATACAATCATATATGAACAAATTATTATCCAATTTAATGTTTAGAACTTATTAGACTGAAATGATAAGCGTTGCTTTATATAGACGAAAAGGCTATTAACAAAAATTTAACTAATACATTTTGTTAAACAGATAGTCTCTATAACTATAGGCATAAATATAAGTATGTAAATTTAAGACCACATCTTTTTATTTACGAAATATATAAGTATAAAAAGATGAATGAGAAATACTAAAATATTTAGTTCTATACATACTGTAAGTAAGTATACCTGTCTTTCTCGTTTGATTTTGCAGCTTTATATTTTTTAAACGTTTGAATCATATGGAAACAGTACTATGAAAATTGTAGTAGTAAAAACTTATATATTTTTGATAACTTTTTCAGTTGCCATTTAATCATTATAATAATGCATCTTCAGAAACAACAAGAAAATCAAAATGGTTGTACATAACTGTTGTTAGTATGATTATTATTAATTCACTTATATATTTTCATTTATATTTATACTTTTTATTTTCATTATCCTTATTTACTTTAAGATGTGGTTGACACATTACTTAATATTTTCCAGTTCCTTTTGTGTATAATATTCTGTAAGCTGTACGTACCTATTTCAATACTTATTTTCGTAGCATACATTTATATTTAACAGAAATGCCCACATGCAATATTCAAACTGCCCATCCATTGTTCTTTTATTAAAAAATATAGTATAAATTCGCCAAAATTATACTATTGTTTTATTAATGAGCAGTAATTTGTTGCGTGTTGAGTAATTTTAACCCGTTAGTAGTCGCATAGCGCTGTTTTCGTCGCCCATCGCTTATAAATTTCTCTTGCAGATCACCCCTTAAAAATAAAGTAAGGAAACTCTGTGTACCTGATCTTGGATGGATGTCCTCTAAAATAGTATGTTTCCAAGTCATTCCTGCTATTTTTTGAGCAATTATAAATATTTTACTTCTCAAATCGGTCTATTTGACCGCGACGCGACCACTAACGTTGATTCATTCCCCCCCCCCTCATTTCCGGTTTTTCAAACAGGTTAGAGTTTTTGCGAGAAAAACTTCGCGTGAATTAAAGGCACTTCATCTTTCTCTACTGGTATTCTTTCGGCTTTCCCCCAACACTAAACAGCGGCGGCAAAAAGACCGACACGCGACTACTAGCGTTATTAAAAATGACACGACTACTCTCGGGTTAAACACATCAAAAAATGAGTTAGACAATAATTCATCTTTATTTACGAAATACTTATATATTATAACCTACTAATATCATATTTTTTGTGCAGATTTGAATTAATAAAACACAGGATGTAATTTAATCGTGAGATATAAAAAGACATTTTTTTATTTTATTTATTTATTTTTTAATATAGCACATAATTTTATAATTGTTGATTTATTTTAATATAACAAACTAATATCAACAATATAAAGGATAAAAACACATAAAATTTAGTCGAACGTTTATACTAAAGTAATTGATATTCTGTCAAATAAAAAGTATTGCTAGAATAAATTAGATGAAATATAAGAAAAGTTATGAGAATAAATAAAACATTTTGTAAAGAGAAAGTTTTTATTGCAAAGAATCATATACCCATGAATAAATTTATAATTTATTAAATACCAATAGATATTTTCACGTTATAATTTCTTTTCGTGTTGTACCAAAAGAAATGTTTAATAATTAGCATATAGAATTAAAACTGACAAATCTAAAGGATAAATAATTTAAGATTTCGGTGAACGTCGATTAGGAATTTCGACAGCATCACATTAATCATTCTGCCGTTGAATCATTGCGTATAATTACTTTGGATTTAACGTGGGATTCCAACAACATCAATTTAAATTTGTGAGGCGCAATCATATTTTTGACACTTTGCAATTGCTTATCATTAAAGTGTTGACGAAGTATTGGAATCTATGATTAATGTCTAAAATATTTCTGTCATTGTTACGTCATCTATTAACTTGGCAAAACTTTACGGATAATCAAACCAAAGTGTGTGAAACGTTGTGAGAAATTTCAAATTGAAAAACAAAAAAAAAAAGAAAAACAATTATTCATTACTATATACATAGGTATATGGTACATTACATTAAACGTCTTATTTTTTCTTATTAAATATATAAATAAATGGATATTTTGAATATTAGGATTCATTTAAATGGAAAGAAATATAAAATTTTTTAAATAAAGAAAAAAAAAATAAAATCTTATCTCGTTGTCAATTTTCTAAAAAGTTATTTTATTAAAATTAAATATATGATACGGCAATAAATATTAAACAGCAGCGTAAAAAAAAATATAAATAAATAAATAAATAAAAATAATTAAATAAATAAAAATAATTAAATAAATAAAAATAAATAAAAATGTTTTTTTTTTTTTTTTTTTTTTTTTTTTTTCAGTATGTATTTTGTTTATGTTACGCAGGAGACAAATGATAAGAACATTGCAGTTATCTCAATATTGATACGAGTTTGTAAATAATTGTAGTTATTTTAATGTAAATTTTATCAAAGAGGCTTAGTCAGGTGATAAAATGTCCATTTTCTGCATTTCTAGCTCTTTTTTCTTAGCTATTTTTTTCTTTAAAAAGGCATTAAAAATCTCCAATAATGTAGGATTTGACGCCAAATTTAGGACTTTTTCACTGCTTGGCGACTTTTGGTGACCTCAGCGTGAAAATCCTTATTGTTGATATACCAAATATGGAAGCTGTAATCTCATTGGCTGACCAGTTTCTGGATTTTTTCACATTTTTCTACGCGAGTATTTAAGGAGTTGCATTACACCAAATCAGTCAGTCTCAGTTAATCTCTCGCCACTTGTCTTAGACCTGAGCCTCTTTGGACTGTAGTCAATTACTATATGTGTTAATGATCTGATACACTTTGTACTGTGGATTTGCTGTTGACAGCTCTTATTTAAGCTGTGTTTACTGGTGAAACTGAAGTTGATACCTGTAAATTTATAGGCCGGTATTCTTCTGGAATTTTCTGTAAATAAACTTCTGGAGCTTCTGCAAGTTTTGCCTTTCATTCTCGGACAACCTACGAATATCCGAGTACGCAAAAGTTCTACGACTCGTTATTGAGGATATTTTTGCTTATAATTCAGCAGACTTTGCAAACGCATTCGATTAGTTCGGAAAATATTTGGACGACGATGATGACGATAAATGTTTTTCATATAATATGAAGCCACATTTTAGCTTATAATAACAATGAATTATCCTTAAAAGAAATTGTTAATAAAACAAAACGTTTGAAGAATGTGTTTTCTATATTCTTACAAACTAAAACTATAGAATTTACTTCCAGGTTGTAAATGGATGCATAATATTATAAACGGAATTCTGAGAATTACTTCAAATGTACCGAATGTTTGACTTTTCGTACAGTAGCAAATTACATCATATAGCAAAAAAATGGCTGTCCCTATAAAGAACTTGGCGGGAAATGTTCAATTTAATTCGGTGCCAAATTTTAAATTTATCCTATGGTGTCCCATATTAAACCAGTTCAGGTGAGCGAAGTGTGCCGGTAATGCAGACTCCCCCAAGTTTTGGTGGGTAGAGCGAGCAAGTGCCGGATTCCCTTAGTAAATATACATAAACACTGTATATACATTTACGACATTATTCGAACTGTAAATATAGTGAATTTTGAGGAGTGTTTATATATACATATATATATATATATATAGATAGATAGATAGACAGATAGATAGATAGATAGATATACAGAGATGGGTGTAGGAAGTTTTTTTTTTTTTTTTTTTTTTTTTTTTTTTTTAATAGGAGGCTCTGCCGACTGTTCGCTCCGCTCACCAACCCTTGAGGGAGGTTTCTCTTTCCCCCGACTCACTTTACTTATTAACACATAAAGAGCTCTACCCACCTATTCGCTGCTTTCTTTTTACCGAATAGGAATATTAATAGTGCTTAACGCAAGACAAAAGCAGAAAGTTATTACAAAAATCCACATATTCAATGACAAATATTTATTTATTTGTTTGTTTATTTATATATTTATTTTTTGATGGAAAGAAATTCATAATATCTAGACCATTTTGCATTACAGCTTTAGTATATGACCCTTTTTATTTATTTTTTACAACCATAGATCTGGACAGCGGTACACCAGTCGGTAGAGCGCCGAGCTCGTAATTGGAAGATTGCGGGTTCGGTCTTCGAGCTGGCCAAAGACCGTCGTGTTCACTAATAGCGGCTGGTGCATGTAAAATTTGTCGTGGTCGCAATGTCCTCCATGTTCCCATCAAAATTATGCCTTTGGGGATCACGGAAGCGGTGGAGCCATCCCCTCCGTGTAGTATAAAAATGTGGTGGCATGTCTCCGGAACATCCCTAGGTATTCATCCCGGACCGTCGTCAATTATCTATAACGCAGTAATGGTACGACATTAAACCCAACCTACCTACCTACAACCTTGGATAATTTTTTTTTTCCGTGTAAGAAAATTAATTCTCTAAAAGTACAGAAAAATGTTACTAATAGTTACATTGACATTATTTATTATTATTATTATTATTATTATAGCCATGGTTCCGGGCCATTGTACCCCAGTAGGTAAAGCGTCGAGCTCATAATTAGAATATTGCCGATTCGATACTTGGACCGGCCAAAGAACGTCGGGTACATTAATGGTTGCTGGTGCAAATAAAATCCGACGTGACCGCAAAATCCTTCATGTTCCAATCAAAATCTCACCTCTGGGGATCAGTAAAGCAGGGGAAAGTTCCACTCTGTGGACGATCAAACTTTTGATGGCATGTATCCGGAACATCCTTGGGGTGTGTCCCAGACCGTTGCCAATTAGCTATAGCGTAGTACTGGTGCGATGTTAAACCCAAATTACTTACCTACAATCATGGATCATATTTAAATTTCCCGTGTAAAATGACTTCATGACAGAAGAACAACTTCACTGGGAGAAACGTTTTTCAAGTTGGCAAGTAGAACCTTCACAAACCTGTCGTTTTTAGTTAATAACTTCTTTAGTTAAAATGATAGAAATTTCTAAGCAGCTGAAATGTCTGCCTTGGAGTATTCGAATACCTTGATACATTTCATGACGAGAAGGACCCTGCCCTCAGCGACAGCAACTCTTTTTAATATATAGAGAAAAAATTAATATTTTACAACAATTTAAAGTAGTTTAAAGAATTCATTTTTACTTTTAAAATATCTTTACAAATCAAAATCAATTTTTTTTTATTTTATATTAAAAAAATAAAAATAAAAAGTATAAAAAGTAATATTCGTTTTATATTATATGATGAATAAAATGAGATCTTATTAGCTTATTTCAGTAATACTTAATATTTCAAAAATGTAACTGCTAATGATATTGTACACCAGTTATTTTACATTGATATTAGGTTTTATTTATATGGTATATTTTTTTTTTAATTTTTCAAACACCTTATTTTTTTAATGTAAGCAATAGTAAATGTTATGAATTCATAAAATTTCTTTAACATATATAATAATGCTGTAGTAAAATTTATTCGTAATATTTTTTCTGCTTAATGTAAAATAATAAATTTTAAGATTTTGCATGATAATAAACTTTTGGTGTTTATAAGGAAAAATGTATTCATGAAAGAAATGGAATCTGGACTTTTGTTATTTAATAATACCTATTGATCTAATGTAAATTATATACAACAATGAAAAGAGTAAAATGTTGAAATTGGATCTCAAAAATTAGCATTAACACATTGCAATCTTCCGATAATACAACTATTGCACTTTGGTATCAGAATTTCAATAATAAAGAGTATTTTGCAATCCAATGAAACTTATTTAAATATGAAATTCTCTCAATTTTCTAAAAACATTGATGGGATTAGGAACAAAATATTTCGATGCAGGTTTCAAAGAAGCTATTAAAAATATTTTTCAATTTATAATATTCATTATTATTGCACAATGTTTTGTATGGTAAGAAAAAATACGTTCGAAAATTTTAATTTAAAAATTGGATATTCGTAAACAGTTATACATATATATATATATATATATATATATATATATATTTAAATATGTGTGTGTGTGAGAGAGAGAGAGAGAGAGATAGAGTGATAGGGAGATAGAGTGTGTACATACACAAAAGAATATGTTTAAAATATAATAAAAAAATTAGGAAGATAATTACAAAAAGAATTATCAATGTTTGATAATTGCTAAAAATCATTAGAATATAAAGAAAAAAAAATATTTTCATGCAGTCATAATGAATCATCCTTCATATCCTTCATAATGAATCTTTTGCAATTTGCTGTAAAATTCAAATTACAGTAAGTATTGAGAACAGTAAATCACATACATGCACACATTTAAAAATTTTATAACCATATTTTTTTTAGGATATACATTTTAAGATAATAAAAGGTGGATTAAATATACTATAAAATTAATTTCTTCAATAAACAAAGAAAATATTAAAACTATGAATACTACTCTCTGCCTTAAAAATATTATGCTTAAGTTATTTTTACTCTGTATTTTTCTCGTTTTATATATAATTTTGAAAAAATAATACTTCCAATTTCCTGATATTTAATTAGTAGATAAATTTAAGCGTCAATTTTTTTTTTGTCTGCGACAACATCTTCTAACGAAGGGCAGGGTCCTTCGCGTCATGAGTGGTATCAATATGTTCCGAGTACTCCAAGGGAGACATTTCAGCCGCTTAGAAATTTTTTATCATTTTAATTAAAGAAGTTAACAACCAAAAACGACAAGTTTATGAAGGTACTCTATTTGCCAGTTTGAAAAAGTTTCTCCCAGTGACGTTGTTCTTCTGTCATAAAGTCATTTTACACGAGAAAATTAAAATATGATCCATGGTTATACGTAGGAAGGAAGGTTCGTTGGATTTAACGTGTCACGCCAGTACTGCGCTATGGGTAACTGGCGACAGTCTGGGACGCACCCCTAGAGAATTTTCCTGAGACATGTCATAAAATTTTTGAACCTTCACCGAGGGAATCCCCCTCCACTTTAGTGATCCCCAGAGGTATAGTGGGGATAGGAACATAGAGGACTTTGCGACCATGATAGACTTTATGTGCACCTGCCACCGTTAGTGTACACGACGGTCTTTGACCGGCTCAAGTATCTAATCGGCAATATTCCAATTACGCGCTCAGTGCTTTACCGACTAGGATACCGCGGCCCGAAACCATGGATGTAAAAAACAAAGAAAGTAAATATCAACTTTTTTTCTCTAATTTTAGAAAATTAATCTTCTTACGCGGGAAAATTAAAATATGATCCATGGTTGTAGGTAGGTAGATAATTAGGAAGGTTGTGATTGACGTCGCACGATTACTGCGGTGTGGATAATTGGCGACGGTCTGGGACGCACTCCTACGGATGTTCCGGAGACATGCCACCACAATTTTGGTCCTACACGAAGGGGATAACACCACAGATTCGGTTGCTCCCAGAGGTTAAATTTTCATGGGAACACGGAGGATATTGTGGCCATGACATATTTTACTTACATCAGCCACCATTAGTGTACGCGACGGTCTTTGGTCGGCTCGAGAACCAAACCCACAATCTTCCAATTACGAGCTCGACGTTCTACCGACTGGGGTACCGTGGTCCGGATTTAAGGTTGTAAAAAAGAAATAAAAAGGTCATATACTAAAGCTGTAATTCAAAATGCTCTAGATATTATAATTTTCTTTCTATTAAAATATGCATATATATAAATATTTTATATTTCAATTTGACATTGATAATAAGGATTTCCATAATAAATTTCTGCTTTTGTCTTGTAATATGCAGTATTAATATTCCTTTTCAGTGAAAGAAAGCAGCGAATAGGTGGACAGATTTCTGCATGTGTTAATAAGTAAAGTGAGTCGGGTAAGAGGCGAAAACTCCTTCGGGGGTTGGTGAGCGGAGCGAGCATGGGGCAGAGCTCCCTAGTTTCGCAAATATTCTACACAAAAATTGTAGAAAATATTGTGTAGATGTTGTGATGAGCCAAAGTAAACACTAGAAGTGAAGTAACAAGCGTAGTTTATTAACAGAATGAACTTGTAATACAGCTCCACTCGGCTGAGAACATACTCAAATTGAGGAACAATTCACTTAAATACAATATTCGAATATTCCAGAATACAATATTAACATAAATGAGAATATTCTAGAAAATGCTAAAATTGGAAATTTAATATGCAAAGATAATTATAATATTTTTTAGAGTCCTTAAATCTACTTGCCCACGGCCGGAATCGAACCGAAGCCGTCTGGTTGATAGTCCAAAGACATACCTCTGCGCCACGGCTGCTGTACAGAAAGCTGACTTTGTGGCAATATAACCAAATCTTGAACTTTGAAGACTTGAACCAAGACTTTGTCATTTTACAAACCATTTAAAAACTCGATTGAAACAAGACAGCTTAAAGGACTTCGATAATTTTGACATAATAAAAGTAATGAATGCAAATTCTGGCCACAATAGTGTTTGTGGAAAGAGAAATGAGGAAACATACTTCAAAGTTCAAATTCAATGAAAGACAATTTATTGCGGGATTATAAAATATGTCCACTGCAGAGTGTTCGTTCAAAGTCTAACTACACAGAGATGTACAATCAGTTCTATATCGGAGATATTTTACAAAATAATTTTTTAATCACGTTTTTAGAATTGTCATAAGCATTAGCATAGTTTATGGTCGGAAGTTTATGGTCAAGAGAGAGCTGTGGTGACAACATGGGATATTTCATTGTGGTGATCCAACAACTATAACAGTTCATGTAATTTTCATTTTTCTTACCTTTGCATAAAATATTTTCTTACCTTTATATATATATATATTTTTTAAATACCTTATATATTTTTACCTTACAATTTAAAAAAGAAATATATATATATAATGTAAAATGTGGTGTAAAATAAAATAATTATATTTATATAATTAAAATGTTCTTACTATATATACATATATATTTATAATCATTTCTTTATTCTTATTTTTTTTAATTCAAGTTCTCAGTTTAATAAGTACCGTAGTCACTTTTAAAAGGAAAAATACAATATCCTAGAACCCTCATTTTTATTGGGAGTATCCCATACGGTATGTGAATCAAAGGAGGCCAGTGTTTCTAAGGTAGCCAACCACCCTAAAAAAAGGTTACATTTTACTTTGAAACACCAAATAGTGCTACTGCATTGTAAATTATGTATCTCCAGGGTATATGGCCTAATTTAAAGATATTATTTTGATCGATCGCCATTGTACGGAGTAATTTCACTTTAGAAGGGTTGTAGATCTAATTCCCAGTAAAGAAGATAATTTAATTTACATGTGTTTAAATTCTTAACAATTTGAGTTACGATATGTTTTCTAAACGTTTATTTCTTTCTCTTTAACCACATTAACTTTATTGTTAATAAATGTATCAGATAAAAAGCTTAATTCTGTGCAAATTGCAACCATATGCATGTTCTCAAGGTAGCCCAGATTTCAGGCAACCTTGCGACACATGGGCAACTTAGCAAATAAATACGCAAATTTATGTAATGTGAGTGAATTTTAAAATTTCTGCTTAAATATCTAAAGAAAACTTATTATCATTTTTTCTCTAACAAATTCCACATTATTGAGAATAGCAGAAATCTTCTGAAAGAAATCAATGAATCCTAATAGAAGTTCTGAACCACTTTGCAAAAAAACAAGAAAGACAAATCATGCAGTACGCATTGATTAGTAACACTTTCCAACTGCACGTAATTGTTGTATCGAATAACTTTTAATATTCTTTGCCTACGTTATCACACAACAGACAGAAGGACTAGAAAATATACAGATAGACTAATTGATTTTAGAATTACTCTTGGGCATTTTGGAAAGTGTTAAAAAGGCTTAAAGCAAAAGAAAATGCAGCCATTAGATTCTAATTACAGCTTTTGATCTCTCTGAATATTTTGTGTAGCCCTGTAAATCAGAAAGTTAATCATATCATATTCTATACAAAACATTATTTTAGAATATTACCAATAAATTTCAATATATTTATGATTTTTACAGTAGAAATTTTTTTAAATATAACTTTTAAAAAATTCTGTCCTAAAACGTAATGCATTGACATTTTTTTGTTGTTGTTGTCCCTGTAAACAAACTAGTTATACATGACCTATTAATGTCATTTTAAATAGGAAACGTTCTATACGGAAAATATTTATAAAAATAACACTCATAGTACACAATGATTCTGAATGCTTTTGGGTGTCCCTGTACACAAACCAGAAGAGAGATTTACTTCATTTTCAATATGGAACATCCGATAGTAAACTTCAATAAAATATATAAGTTTCGAGAAAATCCGTAAATATTTACTCGTCTTAGAGCGCGGACAGACAGACAGACAGACATTTGGACAGACACACAAACTGAAATCATATTCATACTTAAAAATGTCAGAAAGTGTTTAAAACGCTTAATATCAACGAAAGTACAATTCTAGAACCTTTTTATTAACAGCTCTTAATATAAATAGATATTTTTGTGGCACCCTGTAAATCTAATGCTAATCATGCTATATTCTATGCAAAGCATTTTTTTGTGCATATCAATAACATATTTCAATTTCCTAAAACTTCGTGGAAAGTAAAGTTATTAAAATTTGATTTATAGAAATATCTCTCATAGAACGCAATGCTTTGGAATACTTTTAAGTGTCCCTGTACACAAACCAGTAGAGGTATAAACTCCATTATCAACAGGATACATCCGATAGTGAACTTGAATAACATATATCAGTTTCAAGAAATTCCATAAATATATACTAGAGTTAGAGCTCGGACACACAGGCAGGCAGACAGACAGACGGACAGGCAGATATACAAAACTGAAATGATATTTACACTTAAAACATGTTCGAAAGTGTTAAAAACGCTTAACATACACGAAGGTACAATGATAGAAATTTTTTATTAATAGCTCTAAATATTAATGGATATTTTTGTTCCACCCTGTATATCTAATGCTAATCATGCTATATTCTATGCAAAGCATTTTCTTTTGTGCTTATATATAACATATTTCAATTTCATAAATCTTCGTGCAAAGTTAAGTTATTAAAATTTAGTTTATAGAAATATCTCTCATAAAACGCAGTGCTTTGGAATACTTTTGTGTGTCCCTGTATACAAATAAGTGGTGGTATTTACTCCATTTTATACAGGAAACATCCGATTGTAAACTTCAAAAACATATTTCAATTTCATTAAGATTTGTGTACAGTAAGGGTACACAAATATGGTTTACAGAAATGCCTCTCATAGAAGACAATGCTTTGAAATACTTTTGAGTGTCGCTGTACATAAACCGATGGTGATATTTCTTCCATTTTACACAGGAAACATCCAATAGTGAACTTGAATAACATATTTCAATTTCATTGAGATATGTCTAAAGTAAAGGTATGAAAATATGGTTTATAGAAATACCTCTCATAGAACGCAATGTTTTGAAATACTTTCGAGTGTCCATGTACACAAACCAGTAGAGGTATAAACTCCATTTTCAATAGGGAACGTCCGATAGTGAACTTGAATAACATATATGAGTTTCAAGAAAATCCATAAATATTTACGGGAGTTAGATCGCAGACAGACAGACGGACAGACAGACAGACAAACCGAAGTCATAAACACTTTTCAACCTTGTTGGAAAGTGTTAGAAATGTTAGAAAATGTTAAAAACGCTTAACGTAAACGAAAGTACAATTCTAACAATTATTTATTAATAGCTCTTAATGTAACTGGATACTTTTGTGCCACCCTGTAAATCTAATGCTAATCATGCTATATTCTGTGCAAAACATTCTTTTGTGCATATAAATAACGTATTTCAATTTCCAAAAACTTCTTGGAAAGTAAAGTTAATAAAATTTGTTTTATAGAAATATCTCTCTTAGAACTCAATGCTTTGGAATTCTTTTGATTGTCCCTGTACATAAACCGATTGTGGTATTTCCTCCATTTTATACAGAAAACATCCAATAGTGAACTTGAATAACATATTTCAATTTTATTAAGGTATGTCTACAGTAAAGGTATGAAAATATGGTTTATAGAAATACCTCTCATAGAACACAATGCTTTGAAGTAGTTTCGAGTGTCCCTGTACACAAACCAATAGAGGTATAAACTCCATTTTCAATAGGGAACGTTCGATAGTGAACTTGAATAACATATTTCAATTTCATTAAGATATGTCTACAGTAAAGGTATGAAAACATGGTTTATAGAAATACCTCTCATAGAACACAATGCTTTGAAATAATTTCGGGTGTCCCTGTTCACAAACCAGTAGAAGTATAAACTCCATTTTCAATAGAGAACGTCCGATAGTGAACTTGAATAACATATATCAGTTTCAAGAAATTCCATAAATATTTACGGGAGTCAGAGCGCGGACACTCAGACGGACAGACGGACAGACAGACAGACGGGTAGACGGACAGACGGACAGACAGACAGACAGACAAACCGAAGTCATAAACACTTTTCAACCTTGTTGGAAAATGTTAAAAAGGTTGAAAGCCCCTTTGTGTGAAAAAGTAACATGACTAAGAATAAAAATCTAAAAAAAAAAAAAAAGCGTTTTAGCCTCATTTTTAAAATGTTTTCAATATATGGGCCACTTTTGAAGCACTATGCTCCAAAGGTGGCCTACAAGCTACAATTTTCAAATTGTATTATAAAAATACCTAAATTACATTTTACAAACAAATTTATACTTGATATGTGTAAGAAATAAGTGTAGTATTTTACGAAAAAAAATACAGCCACACACACTTAAGCAGAAAGTTATAAAAAAAATCTCAAAGGTTAACAAAGGCTAGTTTTGGGTCACCTACCTTATGTTCCACATATGTTTTCGCCATTTCAGTGAATTTAGAATGAGATAATTAAATCAGAGTCTTTCTCTGAAAACCACGCCATCGAAATAAATTAGCAGAAGCATTTTTTTTTTTAATATACTTATATGGATGTTAATATACACGATTGAAGTGTGAGATAAAAGTGATATATTCCATTATCTGCTTTTTTATTTCTATAATAGAGGGTTGAAACAGACAGTGTCAAGATG
The DNA here is from genome assembly GCA_963930645.1 of Salticus scenicus. Classification (NCBI taxonomy): domain Eukaryota; kingdom Metazoa; phylum Arthropoda; class Arachnida; order Araneae; family Salticidae; genus Salticus; species Salticus scenicus. Next base: position 152,413,467 of record OZ005659.1, read on the forward strand.
GAAGATTGTTCGAAAATAATTCTAAACACGAGAGAAGTTTAGGCAACTTTTTTACAAAAGTATTGTAAAACAAATGTTAAACAATTGACACAATATTTGCCTGTTTACACACAGCATTCCGTTCATGTTTTATAATTAAGAACATTATGAAAAGGATATCGGTATCTTTAGTACATTTCCATTGTCGGGATTCATTGTTTAAAAAACAATAATAATTATTATACAGACACGACATTATTTCATTATTTAAAACATGAAAATCTGACATTGACAGATTTTAATTTAGTGCCAGAGGCCTACTGCTAAACTTGTTAATATCGACAAATTCTTCTTTAGTTAATTCGTGACGATCTAAATTCCATGATAAAGTTTTCATTAAATCAAACCAATGTGTTTCAGCTGCAGATACTGTAACAAATAACGTTGGAAGTCCAAACTGTCTCATAGCCGCAAAACAACGTTTTTTCTCTTTTTCCCAATGAGGGGGAGGTGTGCCTTTCGGGGGACTCATGTCAAAGGTGTGCCTTGGGGGGGACTCATGTCAAAGTTGTACCTTGGGGGACTCATGTCAAAGTTGTACCTTAGGGGGACTCATGTCAAAGTTGGGCCTGGGGGGGACTCATGTCAAAGTTGGGCCTGGGGGGGACTCATGTCAAAGTTCGGCCTTGGGGGGACTCATGTCAAAGTTGTACCTTGGTTGGGACTCATGTCAATGTTGTGCCTTGGGGGGACTTCATTCATCAATCCCCATTCAATAAACCGACTGAAATAGGCCCTTAGCACTATTAAAAGTGACGTATAAAAATTCGACAACGCTGTACCGACTGAAATAGGGGCACCTTGGGGGGGACTCATGTCAAAGTTGGGCCTGGGGGGGACTCATGTCAAAGTTGTGCCTTAGGGGGACTTCATTCAATAAATCCCCATTCAATAAACCGACTGAAATAGGCCCTTAGCACTATTAAGAGTGACGTATAAAAATTCGACAACGCTGTACCGACTGAAATAGGGGTACCTTGGGGGGGGACTCATGTCAAAGTTGTGCCTTGGAGGGACTTCATTCAATAAATCCCCATTCAATAAACCGACTAAAATAGGCCCTTAGCACTATTAAGAGTGACGTATAAAAATTCGACAACGCTGTACCGACTGAAATAGGCCTCTAGCACTAAAAAATGTTACTAATTTTTACTAAGTTCTCTAATAGTTTCCTGTAATTCACTTTTTTTTTTTTTTTTTTATAATGTCTGCATTCAATTTTGCTTTATCAACATTTTGAAAACTTAAATATAATTTTGTATCACGTATATAAATATTTGGGGCTTGTCCAATCAAAGCTCAAATGTATTTAAATATTATAAATCATATCGAATATTTAAATATTATAAAGTATTTTCAAAATTTCCAGTTAATGTGTTATGTTCGATCTCTCCGAAATTTGAAACTCGGTGCCAGATGGCGGTGTAGAGGAGATCACTTATGCTTAAAAGTCCGAAACCCAGGTATGCCATGCTATCTCGTAAATTATAATCCTATTTCTATAAAATTTGGATTCGTATGGCTTTGCAGTGGGGATGACAGGAGAATAAATAACTGCCCTCTCTACATCGACAATGCTATTTTCTTAAATTACGGTTTGATCACTTATTCTGGATTACATGTCTATTATGTGGTGAAGACCGTTGTATGAAAATCCTACACATATGTCCACCATACTAGCTTGTAATGTTACGGTGTGATCACACATTTGAGGTCGGATTGCTGTGTGGTGGAGAAGGCAGTTGAACGAACGTCCTACACCTACGTATATTTCGTCTAAAAATGTCAGAGTTTGACCAATATGAAATTTTAAATTTTGGATCTGGCTGATGACGGCAGATTCGGGAAGCCCCAACACCCAATTCAACCATGATATCATATAAACTTACGGTCCGAGATATGAGGTTTAACGGCCCTCTTCACTTCCCGTCGCCGGAAGCCCGAGCCAATGTTATTCTATGGAGAAATTTTGTTTACAAATAACTTATTAACTAATACATATTTATAAATTCTGTTTTCACATTCAGAAGGTTCCCAACGGTTAAATTGACGGACCTTTTTCAAAAATGTATTTTTTTAATTTTTAATATTTTATTTTGAAATTGCAAAATGGAAAAAATTCACATATTAAAAATTCGTATTTTGCAGCTTCAAAATAAAATATAGAAAGTTAAAAAAATAATTTTTTGAAAAAGGTCCGCCAATTTAACAGCTGGGAATTTTCAGAATGGGAAAACAGAATTTAAAAATATGTATTAGTTAATAAGTTATTTGTAAAGAAAAATTTCCCATTAGCTTCGGCTTCCGGCGGCGGCGAGTGAAGCGGACATTTAAGTTCGGTTGTTTACAGCACGGCATTTGTCTTTAGGATAGAGACTGTCCATTCGGTAAAGTCTGTCGATAACATCCTAAACTGTATCAGAAACAGTTTAAAAAATACACGAAAAACTTTGAGAGTGTTGATCGATGCATATCGATCTTGATTGAGCCCGACTTTTCTCCTTTAATTAGCTTTGATATAAGAATATCTGGATAACTGGTCAGGCTACAAAGATAAACAAAATGATAAGGAAAAGTTTGTTCTTACGCAATAAGTTTTGTATTAAGATAAATCTATTTATTTCTTGAGATTCTATAGAATTTATAATTACGTAAGTAGATTAAATTTGCAGGTTTAAATAATCCACATACGAAAAAATTACAAAAAATGAATATCAAGACACCCTGCTGAAAGAAAGGTACAACAGTGGATGTTGACAATATAAACAAGTCTCGATAATAAGAATTAAAATAAGATTTATGACTTAATTACAGTTTTGTATTTATTAAAATTGACGATAAGCCTTTACAAAAATATTATTATATTTCAAGAACATACTGTAAGAAACAAGAATACAACTTAGAATTCTTATAAAAATAATTCTTCTGACATTAGTAACAGATTTAATATAGGACCCATTTGGCGTAAACTGAAATTTAGCGCCGAAGTAACTCGGACATTTCTCGCCAGGATATTTATTTACGATAGCCATTTTACGTAATCGCGACAATGGGAACAGAAATTTTAGTCATCAAGATGAACCTAATTTAAAGGTACACACAATCTGTATGATCCAGAAATTTAAGACTTTGGCAAAAGAATGTTTTTTATTTGTATAAGAATCTAATTTTGCGACATAATATGTCACATATTACATAATTACAATTACTGTCAAATGTTTGTCAAAGATTTTGACACTTGAACTGTTCCCTTATGTAAAGACTTTTTGCAAATCCTGGTTATTGAAATATTTTTCTATTGCGTTTTAAATAAAAAATCAATAACGACATTGAATTATGCTTATTATGTAAGTAAAAATAAAATGTGGAATTGTGCTCATCAGTTATTAAAATTTAATGTTACAGATAAAAATTATAATCTCTATACAACTTTGTAATTATTATGTTTCCTATAGTTCAGATTCTCGAAATCCTTCAGTCTCATGTGTATTCAATATTTTTCCACTCTAATAAACAAGTTGAAGATTAACATTAACTGTGTCTATTCAATGATATAAATCTGAAGTACCATTAATGTTCATCGCACACGTCATTCAAATGACTGCTTACGTATCACATGCACGTCGAAATTCTTAAGCTAATTACGGGTACAGTCAACCAAAACTGACAGTGTATGTTTCCGTAAATTTTAATGCATATTATCGTCAACTTTGAATTTAACGCTTTGACACATTTTAAACAAGAATTTTGTACGTAATTCGATATGTACATCATAAGACCTTTTATTATTTATTTCTTATTTTGAATACAGCAACTGATATGTCAACATTAAAAATCTGTTAAATATATATTTTCTACAAAGTACAAAAACTTATGTGAAATTATTAATTTAGGGAAATATAGATTTGAAGACGAAAAAAAATAATTATCATCGAAAGATCTCTGATATAATAAAAAATAAATTTACACAAATTTTTCTTAAAAAGAAATGGAATTATTAATATATTATTATTATTTCTCCTAAAAGAAAATGGAATTGTCTTTCAGACTAATTTCATGAATAACATTTATCTGTATACAGATAAATAAATAAATTTGTAATGCCAATTTTTGTTTTCAAAATGACTTTTTTCAATTGAAATTGTTTAAAAGAAAATAAAAATAAAAAGTTAAACGAATGAAATGATTTCTAGTCAACAGTATTGTTTTATGTATTGTAAATGATACTTCACATCATTGCTTAAAGAAATGCGTTTAATTTAAATTTAAATTTTCATAAGAATAACAGGGTTTTTAAAAAAACTTTAATATCATATTGTTTCAAGAAATATAATATAAGCGAAGCGTATACGTGATTTCCAGATTAATTACCTGATATATTTACGTTTAACCAGCATTGTTACAACCCGATTTAATTAACTTCATATTTTAACATAAATATCACAGTGTTAGCTTACCGTAGAACTATGTAACATTCAAAATTAATTAAATTTGAAATATGTATACTAATTTGTGATATTTTGTATTACTTAAAATTTCAAGTAGATTAAATGCAGTGAAATGTATTGTTATTTTCAATTATATGGATTGTGTTTCTACACTACAAAACATTACAAAAGGTGCAATTAAAATATTTTGTACAATTTTTGTACTTAAAAGATAGTCAGTAAGCTTTATTTTATATTTATATGAATTTTATTTATTCAAAACTTAAGATTTTGCTTTTGATTTCAACACACTTTTTTTTAAATAATTTATTTAAAAACAAAGAGTTCATATATTTTGAAGAATATATCAGTTTTTTTTTTTTTTTTTTTTTTTTTTTTTTTTTTTTTAATACTATCTAATATTTCTTTTTCGTTTAAAGGGTAGTAAATTGTAATTTACTTTAATAGTGCATGTGAAAAGACATATGTATATATATATATATATATATATATATATAGATATATATATATAGAGAGAGAGAGAGAGAGAGTGAGAGAGGGAGAGAAAATATGATGTGGACACCACATGACTTCCTTGTGCAACTGTAGGAATATACATATTTTTATAAAAACATTGACAGCTTTGAAAAATGAAACTGATTCGTAAATAAACAGCTAAGTTCCATTCCCCGAACATTCATTAAAAAAAAAAAAAAAAAAAAAAAACTACTACTCGAACCAAAAACGTCACGGTAATATCTATTTACGTGATATATTTACGTTTAACCAGCATTGTTACAACCCGATTTAATTAACTTCATATTTTAACATAAATATCACAGTGTTAGCTTACCGTAGAACTATGTAACATTCAAAATTAATTAAATTTGAAATATGTATAGTAATTTGTGATATTTTTGATTACTTAAAATATTAAGTAGATTAAATACAGTGAAATGTATTGTTATTTTCAATTATAAGGATTGTGTTTCTACACTACAAAACATTACACAAGGTTCAATTAAAATTTTTGTACAATTGTTATATTTAAAAAAGAATCAAAACATATTATTTTATGTTTATATTAATTTTAGTTATTCAGAACTTAAGATTTTGTTTTTGATTTGAATTTTTTTTTTTTTTTTTTTTTTTTTTTTTAATGATTTATATAAAAACAAAGTGTTAATATATTTTGATATTTTTTTTTTCACAATTTTTTATACTATTTAATGTTATTTTTCTTTCAAAGGGTAATAAATTTTAATTTATTTTAATAGACACACATGACTTCCTTGTTCAACCGTAGAAATATACATATTTTTATGGAAACATTGGCATATTTGTGTGAAGAAAGTGATTCATAAATAAACAGTTATGTTCCATTTCCCGAACTTTCCTTAACAAAAAGAAAAGAAAAAAAAATGCTACTCGAACCAAAAACGTCACGATAATACGTTTATATATGCCGCCGACACAAATATACTAGTTGCTTCCAGGAATAGTACACAAGGGCTTCTTACAGAATACCTTATTGTCAAATGTACAGCTTAGAGTACAATGAAAATCATTCGAGAATAGATGGGCCCGTTTTGTTCTCTTTGGCAAAAAAATTAGTGGAGGAAAACGATAAACTTTACCAAAATAATTAACTCAGTTAAAATTCTGAAAGGGTTTCTGGTTATTCTAATACAACATTTGCCGCAAATTGTTATCGCTACTCGCCATACTGCAAATTAGTAACCAGCATAGATTATTGGTCATGGCATTGAATTTGGCGATTCGGCGTCGAATTTGACGGTTTGGCGAACACATTTGGCGAAAATTTGTAGTTTAGGGTTGACAAAATTTGAAAGCTCCAACTTCAATAATAACAGATTTCTGGAATATTCTAGAAAAATGCATTGGTTTATTTCGCAGAACTAAATTCTTCGAAATTTCTATAAATAACTCACAAGACTATATATATATATAATGAGATTTTTGATGATTGCAGACTAGAATTTGCTTCTATCTTTACGAGTTACTTTCTACACGGTATTATAGTAAAAATGGAAACATTTGAACGTTTTTCATTTCCAGGAAGGTGGACCTTAATTTTCGTGTGAAATTAAGCATTCAAATGCGACAAAAAAATGAAAATAGCAGTAACGGATTTACAAAATTTGGAAACTTTACCTCAACAGGAGTCTAGTTCTTGATATTTTGTAATGACACATTGGTTTCTCGCGCCGAACTACCTTAAAAATTCCATAAACCACTCACAATACTTTCGATGAATTCCATTCAGACTTCGAAATACTCTCCTGTTCCTGATTTAGCGAAATTTATGCTCTACAGTGTATTTATTTAACAATGTTCATTTGATTTCTGTAGTAGAAATGACCATTTCATTGGATTGTTTCAAGAATATTAATTGATAATTAATTTTTTTAAGCACAAAAAAGTGATTTATTAAACTTTTTTTGAATATTTGTGTGTGTACATACGTACATATATATATATATATATATATATAGAGAGAGAGAGAGAGAGAGAGAGATAGTGTGTGTCCCATAAGTCTGTAGACATTTTAACATTTATAACTATTGAAGGAAATGATGGAATCGAACGCAGTTTGCGAAAAAATCTTTCTTGTGAAGGGGGAAATATATACATACACACATACATGCATACATATATATATATTGTATTTGGAAAACAAAAAAAAAAAAATAATGAGGCTATATGTATATAGACGAAGCTGTGAGTGAACAGATCACACATTTTCAAGAAAAACTGTACTTATTCTCATGAAAAAGTTAGATACATATATATTAGATATAGATATCTAACTATATGTATATATATATATATGATATATTAGGTCTTTGCATCAATTCGTGTGGTTTTTTATTGCTTCATTTCATAAAAATACATCAAATCAAATGACAATTTTTAATCAAAATACTCTCCATTACTTTCTACAACCTTTGCCCATATTTCGGGTAACAAACGTATACCATGGCGATAGAAGCTCTCGTCTTTGGAGGCAATAAAATGATCCGCGTCCGCACGAATATTGCAACGACCTAATATATATATATATATATATATATAAAGTGTACTTTAATAAACTCAGACTATTACAAATAGAAATAAATTAAATACATTTAATCGAAACTTACTGCTATAAAAATGCGTGAAAAAGTGTAAAAGTATATAATTGCGCTGGACAGTTATTAAAATTTAACGTTACAAATAAAAATTTTTTTATATATATACGTTTGTATTTATTATGTTTCCTATAATTCAGAGTTTCGAAATTCTTCAGTCTCATGTGTATTCAATATTTTTACGCTCTAATAAATAAGATGAAGATTAACATTAACTACGTCTATTCAATGATATAAATATGAAGTACCATTAATGTTCATCGCACACGTCATTCAAATGACTGCTTACGTATCACATGCACGTCGAAATTCTTAAGCTAATTACTCGTACAGTCAACCAAAACTGACAGTGCATGATTCCGTAAATTTTAATGCATATTATCGCCAAATTTGAATTTAGCGCTTTCACACATTTTAAACAAGAATTTTATGCATAATTCGATATGTACATCATAAAACCTTTTATTATTTATTTCTTATTTTGAATACAGCAACTGATGTTTCAACATTAAAAAAACTTCTTAAATATAATTTCTACGAAATACAAAAACCTGTGTGAAATCATTTATTTAGGGTAATATAGATTTGAAGAAGGAAAAATTTAATTATCATTGAATGTTTTCTGAGAGAATAAAAAATAAATTTATACAATTTTTTCTTAAAAAAAAAAAAAAAAGGAATAGTTAATGGATTATTATTATTTAGTTTAAAAAAAAACGGATTTAACTTTCAGACTAATTTCATCAATAAAATGTATCTGTATATAGATAAATAAATAAATTTGTAATACCAAATTTTTGTTTTCAAAATGACTTTTTTTATTGAAATTATTTAAAGGAAAATAAAAATAAAAAATGTTAAACGATGGAAATGATTCCCGGTTAAGAGTATTTAAAAGAACAAATTTTATGAATAGTAAATGATAGAACACAACGTTGCTTAAAGAAATGAGTTTGTTTTTAATTTTAATTTTCGTAATTATACCGAGATTTTTAAAAAATTTTTAATGTCATATTGTTTCAAGAAAAATAAGCGTGTATGTGTTTCCAAATTAATAACTTGATACATTTACGTTTAACCAGCATTGTTACAACCCGATTTAATTAGCTCCATATTTTAATATAAATATCACAGAGTTAGCTTACCGTGGAACTATGTAACATTCAAAATTAATTAAATTTGAAATATGTATACTAATTTGTGATATTTTGTATTACTTAAAATTTCAAGTAGATTAAATGCAGTGAAATGTATTGTTATTTTCAATTATATGGATTGTGTTTCTACACTACAAAACATTACAAAAGGTGCAATTAAAATTTTTTGTACAATTTTTGTACTTAAAAGATAGTCAGTAAGCTTTATTTTATATTTATATGAATTTTATTTATTCAAAACTTAAGATTTTGCTTTTGATTTCAACACACTTTTTTTTAAATAATTTATTTAAAAACAAAGAGTTCATATATTTTGAAGAATATATCAGTTTTTTTTTTTTTTTTTAATACTATCTAATATTTCTTTTTCGTTTAAAGGGTAGTAAATTGTAATTTACTTTAATAGTGCATGTGAAAAGACATATGTATATATATATATATATATATATATATATATAGAGAGAGAGAGAGAGAGAGAGAGAGAGAGAAAATATGATGTGGACACCACATGACTTCCTTGTGCAACTGTAGGAATATACATATTTTTATAAAAACATTGACAGCTTTGAAAAATGAAACTGATTCGTAAATAAACAGCTAAGTTCCATTCCCCGAACATTCATTAAAAAAAAAAAAAAAAAAAAAAAAAAAACTACTACTCGAACCAAAAACGTCACGGTAATATCATTATACATGCCGCTGAGACAAATATACTAGTTGTTCTAAGGAATAGTAACTCAAGGGCTTCTTACAGAATGCCTCATTGGCAAATGTACAGCTTAGACTACAATGAAAATCATGCGAGAATACATGGCCCCGTTTTTTTCTCTTTCGCAAAAATTAGTGGCGGATAACGATAAACTTTACCAAAATAATTAACTCAGTTAAAATTGCGAAAGGGATTCTGGTTATCCTGATACAACATTTGCCGCAAAATTTTATCACTAATCTTGCCATACTGCAAATTAGTAGCCAGAGTAGATTTGGTCTTGGCATCAAATTTGGCGATTCGGCGTCGAATTTGGCAATTTGACGAACGAATTTGGCGAAAATTTGTAGTTTAGGGTTGACAAAATATGAACTCTCCAACTTCAATAATGACACATTTCTGGAATATTCTAGAAAAATGCATTGGTTTATTTCGCAGAACTAAATTCTTCGAAATTTCTATAAATGACTCACAAGACTATATATATATGTATATATATAAGTGATTGTTAATGATTGAAGACTAGAATTTGCTAGTATCTTTACGAGTTACTTTCTACACGGTATTAAAGTAAAAATGGGAACATTTGAACTTCATTTCCAGGAAGGTGGGCTTTAATTTTCGTGTCATTTAAATGCGACAAAAAATGAAAATGGCAGTAAGGGATTTACAAAATTTGGAAACTTTACCTCAATAGGAGTCTAGTTCTGGAAATTTTGTAATGGCGCGTTGGTTTATCACGCAGAACTACCTTTAAAATTCCATAAACTGCTGCCAAAACTTTCGATGAATTCAAATTCCATTCAGACTTCGAAATATTCGCCTGTTCCTGATTTATAGAAATTTATGCTCTGCAGTGTATTTATTTAACAATGTTCATTTGATTTCTGTAGTAAAAATGACAATTTCATTGGATTGTTTCAAAAATATTATTTGATAATTAAATTTTTAAGCACAAAAAAGAGATTTATTAAACTTTTTTTGAATATTTTTGTATATATATATATATATACAGAGAGAGAGAGAGAGAGAGAGTGTGTGTCCCATAAGTCTGCAGACATTTTAAAATTCATAACTATTGAAGGAAATGATGTAATCGAACGCAGTTTGCGAAAAAAATCTTTCTTGTGAAGGGGGAATATATATACAATATTTATATATATATATATATATATATATATATATATATACTAGCTGACCCGTCCGGCTTCGCACGAATGAACAAATTTTAGTTAAAGATTGATTCAAGATTGAAATCAAGAAATATATCAGTTTATATGTTGTAGTCAGGTAATATTATTAACTGAAAAGTCAAAATAAAATTTTACAATTATTTTTTTTTAATTAGTTGTTATATGTTGGCAATTTTTACTTCATGTTATTTATTTATTTATTTATTTATTTCATAAAAGGAACGTTTCTTTACTCATAAATAAAAAATATTGAAAAATAAACCTATGACATGAAAATGTTTTTGATAAAATTGACGTCATAATAGCTTTAATTATGATTTATTTGTTCATTTCGAAAATATATTTAATTTTGTCCATAATTGATGGTTATTTTAATAATGTATATTAAGGGAGAAATCAATAGTATGAAACAATATTCGTACAATATATACTAATACAGAATCTGGTGTGAAACAATCACACGACTTCCATTACCTACTATTACACATATTATATACAATTTTTTGGAGATATTATATGCATTTTTTGAGATTTTCCAGTAAGAGAAAATTGATACACGTATAAAAACACATCCAACAGAGATTACATAGCGAGTTAAAAAATAAGGGGAAATAATAGATAGTTATTTTTTTAAACACGAATTTCTGAGATCTAAATCTGAACTACCTAATCAGGATCACCTTTAATATTCCTGTAATAAGCACGTAATACTTGAGAAAGGTTATATAAATTGGATTAATGAAACAATTTTCAAGAATACGTTAGAGCCGTTTTTAAGATACCAGCTTTTACCAAAGCTTACCATACTCAATCATTGACCTAAAAACAACAATTACATACAAAAGGTTATTTAATAGGAAGTTAACATGGCGAGTTCGAAAAAAATTCGTACAGACGTTTTTAAAGAAACGCACTTGCGAGATCTGAAATTGAGCTGTTTATAGAGGTCGCCTATCAATTTTCCTGAACTAACCAACTATATCATTCGAAAGGGCATCTAATAGATTATTTATCTAGCAACTTTGAAGAAAATCATTAGAGCTGTTTTTGAATACGGGCTTACGGTCCTATTTCCGGTTTTCGATGACCCAATTCCGTTTTTTCAATGTTCACGAAAATTTGGAAAATTTATCTGTACACCAGACCTGAATCACTTGTGAAGTTTAGTACTTCTATTTTTATTAGTTTTGGAGATATGACAGCCAGAAGATTCCACACATACGTGCACACATACACACACACTGACCAATTGCCAAAACCTATAAAATACTTCCACTACCTACGGTAGTAGGGTAATTGAAGTAAAAACATACATCTCGTATTTACTACGAAAATATACAAATTTTCGTATTACGTTTTCGATCGCCAAATACAAAAATCGCCAATGACGATAGATATCAAATCTATGCTTTGTTTTCAAAATAAAATATTGAAAATGTTAACTAAAAATTTATTTTACCAAAATTTATTATAGCTTCTAGCACTTAGAGAGAGACAGTGTAACTTTTGATTAGTGAAAAAAAAGAAAAAAAAAAAAAAAAAAAAAAAAAAGTAATCGGCTTTTTAGTTCTAGCGATCGTTCTCTACATATACGTATAAACCTTTCCTCTTTATACATTAGTATAGCTATAGAGCATAGATATATTAAATAGGTTTCCAATCAACATAATGTAACTCAAATAATCAAATGCTATTTGCATTTCAGTAATGGCTGTATGCACTATGTATATTGAGCTACTTTCCAAAACTGTTAGTTGCTAGAAATAGTCGCCAAATAAATTTAAACTTCTCAATACGTAAGCGAAGTGTGACTTTACTGACCGCCCGTGGATGCAAGAAAAAGATTTTCCATGTTAATCGCTCATTAGATTATATATATATATATATATATATATATATGTATATATATAAATTCTAGAAAAATTGATTCCCGATTTTAATCCTATATTTGGGTACAGATATGTATTAGTTATTGTATGCATGCGTTAGATTGAGTTATTTTCCTGTCAAATTGACAAATTTCAAAACTGTCACCCTTGGCGTTTTTTGTATTTGGCGATCAAAAACGTAATACGAAAATATACATGTCAGATGCATATTTTCGTAATATGTATTGTACGAAATATTGTTTCATATTATTCGTTACTCTCTTAATATAATTTGTTAAAATAACCATGATTTTTGAAAGGAATTATATTTCCCAGATAATTTGGCAATATTTTTTTTTTCAGCCAAGGATAACGGATATCAAATCCATCCCGCTGCAACATATTAGTATATTATATAAGACACTTAGACATCTGAAAACAAATTTGACTTCAAATTATAATAAAATATTTATCCTTTCCCTTTTAATTAGTATATTAGCTAGATATTTATTGTGTAAATATCATCTTTTGAAATGAAATGTTTATGTTTTTAATCGAATATGGAAGTTTGTCATTTTTATTTCTAGAGTTTTGAAATTTAAAATTGAAATTTTATCAATTTTACAATAAAAACAACTTAATCTAACGCATGCACATGATAACTAATACATATATATATATGCAAATATGGGGATCAAAATCGGGAAACAATTTTCCTTGATGTTTAATAATTTTTTACAAAAAATCCAGTGGGCGATTAACACAGGAAATCTTTTACTTGCATCCACTGAAGGCCAATGACGTCATCACTTCACTTGCGTATTATTCTTTTAAAAAATGCATAATGAAATGCAGATGGTATTTTTTGATTCACTTTTTATATTATTATTCGCGTGAAAATATATTTTATTATATGTCTAAAAATAAATTAACTCGTAAATCTTTTTGGCAACAATTATAAATTAAAATAAATAATTTAATAAAAGTTTAGAAGTTAGAATTTCTTATTTTATTTTATTTTGTTTATTTATTTATTTTTAAATTCCAATTTCGTTTACACACATCAGTTTAAACATTGATGTTTAGATCATTATATCCGCGATTGTAATGAAATGTTTGCCCTCTAGTGGGCTAAGGTGAAATTACAATTAACATGCTTTAATTCGGCTTTTTATCAAGCCGCCATTGCTTGCCGATGTTTAGTTTCACATATATTTATTGAATAAAAATGAATAAATCCGGTAAAAAAGATAACACTTACTGTTGCGTGCTACAGTGTAACTCCAAAGGATCAAGAAATCCAGAATTAAGCTTCCATTTATTTCCAAATGACAAATTTAAAATTTCAGTTGCTTCGGCTAATGGAAGTAAAGAATTAATCAGATGATTTGAAACTAATATTTGTTCAACTTCAGTTAAAAATCTACTTCTGATTAAACTTTGAATAAACTGAAATATTTTTTTCCAAAAGCAATCAATTTTCCATGATGTAATGGCGGAGAAATTATAGTACGAATATTAAGTAGAATAACAAAAAGAACAATAATAAATACACGTGGCTATTATATTTACTAACAACAAAAGCTGAAAAAGCGCCATCTATCGATCATTACAAACGCGGATTATATCATATCATATCAAATTATATTATCAGAAAAATAAACACTTTTAACGCTATAATGACGTCAGATTTAACGTGCAAGTTTAACATTTCACAAAGCTTTATATGAATTTCAATTTAATCACCGTGCAAATATATTTCTTTTCTTTTCATGTCAAGATATTTTGAAAACAAAATGAACATGTACTAAATGTTTCTTTTATGTTGGCAGCAGCTAATTTTTTTAATGTTTCATTATTTCCATTTCTATTATGGCTTTTATGGGGATTTTAATTAAAATGCTCAGATTTTAAACTAAAATTTATTTTATCAAAATTAAATATAACCTATAACAATCAGGCATACTGTAGCTTTTGGTCAGTGAAAGAAGTTTTAAAATCGGTTCAGTAGTTTCAGAGATTACCCTCCACAAACATACAATTTTTTGCGCTTTATATAATGATATAGGGTATATATATACTAGCAGGCTACGTCCGCTTCGCTGGTCACTATATTTAAATGAATTTTCGAAAGAATTGAATTAATATTTATTTTTTTACACCCCATTAGAGACAAAAACTTAAGAAAAAAAATGAAGAATAAAAAAGTAACTGAAATTACTCCAAACCTTGCTTCGGGTACCCGCTGTCTACGGCAGCTCTTTTCCCGCCGCACTGCATCAGGTTTAGGTTTCCCATGCCTGCAGAAAGATCCTTCCCGGGCATTTCAATCTGGATATTTTTCGACAACAGGGGGTATCTGCTACTATTTAAGAACTGCGATTTTATAGATGACTGTATCTCAGCATCTATTGAATATTTTAGTTTTGAACCATGTATTTTATAGCCCATGCTATTTGCACTATATTAAGGTTTGATTCTGACCAATATAATAAAATAAAATAAAATAAAAAGTAGATTAATATTTATATATATAAATTTTAATCAATTTAATTCTTTTTACCAATATACTACCAATTTTCCCGATAAATACTGTAAATAAAAAAATAATGAATAAAAGTTTTTTCTTTTAAAGGAATTAAAAAATGAAAATAAGAAGTTGTTCTACTATAAAAAATTAAACATATCTGTTATAAATACGTTTTTAAATTTAAAACTAATTAGACTTAATTTTTTCTACTGCATTACGATTTTATTTTCAATAAATATAACAAATAATAATAAAAAAAAATCGCCATCAAATGAATGTATTAAATAAAAAAAAGTTGCGTAATAGCCGTTGCTAAGATACCCAGACGATTGAAGCAAAAGAATAAATCTATGAAAAATTAAACAAAGAAGCCAATATTTAAAATCGGAAAAACATTAATTTAAAAAATTCAAATTGGAAATTTGAAAAAATCTCAATGAGGTGCACACCTGCAGGGTCCCAGGCACCTATATACTAAATTTGGAAGCTCTGCGATCACTAGTGTGAGACACAGAGCGCAGATTCACACACAGGCACACACACAGACACACACACACACACAGACGCTTCTCTTTATTTATATAGATATATATTGTTTTTGGAAAAAAAAAAAAAAAGAATAAATAGGCTATATGTATATAGATGAAGCTGTGCGTGAACAGATCACACATTTTCAAGAAAAAATTTACTTATTCTCATGAAAAAGTTAGATACATATATGTTAGATATAGATATCTAACTATATGTATATATATATATAATTATTATATATTAGGTCTTTGCATAAATTCGTGCGGTTTTTTATTGCTTCATTTCATAAAAATACATCAAATCAAATGACAATTTTTAATCAAAATACTCTCCATTACTTTCTACAATCTTTGCCCATTTTTCGGGTAACAAATGTATACCATGGCGATAGAAGCTCTCGTCTTTGGAGGCAATAAAATGATCCGCGTCCGCACGAACTTTTGCAACGACCTAATATATATATATATATATGAATTTTACTTTAATAAACTCAGACTATTACAAATAGAAAGAAATTAAATACATTTAATCGAAACTTACTGCTATAAAAATTCGTGAAAAAAGTGTAAAATAATTGAGCTGGACCGTTATTAAAATTTAACGTTACAAATAAAAACTTTTTTCTATATATCCCTTTGTATTTATTATGTTTCCTATAATTCAGAGTTTCGAAATTCTTCAGTTCCATGTGTATTCAATATTTTTACGCTCTAATAAATAAGTTGAAGATTAACATTAACTACGCCTATTCAATGATATAAATATGAAGTACTATTAATGTTCATCGCACACGTCATTCAAATGACTGCTTACGTATCACATGCACGTCGAAATTCTTAAGCTAATTACTTGTACAGTCAACCAAAACTGACATTGCATGTTTCCGTAAATTTTAATGCATATTATCGCCAACTTTGAATTTAGCGCTTTGACACATTTTAAACAAGAATTTTCTGCATAATTCGATACATACATCATAAGACCTTTTATTATTTATTTCTTGTTTTGAATACAGCAACTCATATATCAACATTTAAAAGCTTCTTAAATATATTTTCTGCGATGTATAAAATCATCTGTGAAATCACTAATTTAGGGAAATATAGATTTCAAGAAGGAAAATTTTAATTATCATCAAATGTTCTCTGAGATTATAAAAATAAATTTATAAAAATTTTTCTTAAAAAGAAATGGAATTATTAATGGATTGTTATTATTTATCTTAAAAGGAAATGGAATTAACTTTCAGACTAATTTTATCAATAAAATGTATCTGTATATAGATAAATAAATAAATTTGTGATACATGTTTTTTGTTTTAAATATGACTTTTTTTCAATTGAAATTATTTAAAAGAAAAGAAAAAGAAAAAAGTTAAACGAATGAAATCATTTCTAGTCAACAGTATTGTTTTATGTATAGTAAATGGCACTTCACAACATTGCTTATAGAAATGCGTTTATTTTTTATTTTAATTTTCATAATTATAACGGGATTTTTTTTCAACTTTAATATCATATTATTTCTAGACCTATAAACGTATATTCCAAATTAATAACTTAATACATTTACGTTTAACTAGCATTGTTACAACCAGATTTAATTAACTCCATATTTTAATATAAATATCACAGTGTTAGCTTACCGTAGAACTATGTAACATTCAAAATTAATTAAATATGAAATATGTGTAGTAATTTGTGATATTTTTGATTATTTAAAATTTCAAGTAGATTAAATGCAGTGAAATATTTTCAATTATATGGATTGTGTTCCTACACTACAAAACATTACACAAGGTGCATTTAAAATTTGTTACAGTTGTTATATTAAAAAAATAATCAATAAGCATTATTTTATATTTTTATTAATTTTTGTTATTCAGAACTGATGATTTTGTTCTTAATTTCAATATATATATAAATATAATTTATTTAAAAACAAAGATTTAATATATTTTCGAGAATATATAAGTTTTTTTTTTCGATCATTTGCAATTTTATTTATACTATCTAATGTTCTCTTTCTTCTGAAGGGTAATAAATTGTAATTTATTTTAATCGTGCATGTGAAAAGATATATTAAAAAAAATCTGATGTAGACACCATATAAATTCCTTGTACAACCGTAGGAATATACATAATATTATGGAAACATTGACAGTTTTATGTGAAGAAACCGATTCGTAAATAAACATTCAGGTTCCATTCTCCGAACATTACTTAAAAAAAAAAAAAAAAAAAAAAAAAAAACTGCTACTGTACATCTATATACCAATAACCAGCTGAAAACTATATACCGATATGCAACGGTCTTCGTCCAACTGTTTTTGAGTTATGCGAGTTGCATTACGGGCTCTATCTATAGGTTCAGTATACATTAATTAAAATGCATTCGTCGACTAGAACCTACCTATTGCTTAAAGCATATCTTTCTACACGCAAAATGTCTTCAACTTTTATAACAATATCATTATTGGTTCTATCACTAGCTTCTTTTAAAATCTCTATGTTAGTAGATCGTATATTATAACCAAAATTTTTGTACATTTGGTCACTATGAATATATTTTTCCTAAATATCTCCAAAATGGAAAATCATAGAAAGTTCAAAAACGAAGGTGCGCAATTAGATGATATAACATATATACAAAGTTTCAGCGTTCTACGTCCAACCATTTTTGAGTTATGCGAGATACCCACCTACCCTAGCACCCACACACACCCACACATACTTACATGCAGACGTCACGAAAATTCGTGTTAAGTCGTTGATATCTCTGAAATGGGAACTCGTATTAAAACCGAAGTTACAGATGTACAACCAGACGTCATAAGAGTCGCACATATAAATTTGCAACATTCTACGATCATTCATTTTTGAGCTATGCGTAATAATAAATCAATTTCGCAAATCGGGATTATTATACTTCCTTATACTTTGTGTAAGGAAGTAATAATAAATTTTTATAATATAACATTGTACAAAAAATTAAAAAAAAAACAGGTTAATTGCTCGTAAAATTGTAATAATTTTTAAATAGTAAATTGTAAGTTAATTAGATTGTATCAGGAATAAAAGTCCCCGGAAATAATATCTTCCACAAAATGTACACTGGAAAGACCGCCCCTCGGAAAATAAACTCCCTGGTAAAAAAGTCCTCGAAAGTCTCATTTCACCGTTATATCTTGTAGGTTAAATTATTGTCGAAGTTCATTTATTAATCAAAACTAAAAACAAACTAATATGTATATGTATATATATATATATATATACAGGGTGTTTATAAAGTCCCGGACCCATTTTGATCTTTAATAACTCATAAAATAATGAAGATATAAACAAACTTATGACATTTATTGATGGAATAACTCATATATTTTCTTTTCAGGTTTGAATATATTTACTTTTGTAAATATCGTCTGCGCGTGTGGTTAATTTCAGATAATTTCATTTTAGAGTCTAAATATCTGTACTTTTCTAAATATCGTCGGCTTATTAATTGCATTTTACTCTCTTTTGTTTTTGGCAACTATTGCAATGTTATGTTTACTTTTGATGTGTTTGTTCTATGTAGTACTTTTGTATGTGATGCTTTATTCGAGCGGATATTAAGGAGAATGCATACACCACAAGAGAAAGCACAGATTTTATGGTGGTACATAGAAACGAAATTGATAGTGCAAGTACAGAGAAATTGAAGAAGAATTTACCAAAAATATCCTCCATCCAAAAGCAGCATCTTGCGGTGGAAAAATTGTTTTCTAGAAACTGGAAGTATCACAGATAAGATACGTTCCGAACGTCCCTGCACAAGTGATTTTGATGTTGACAGTGTCAGAGAGACATTTTTACACAATCCTAGAAGATCTGTGAGAGCAGCGGCAAGAGAAAGTTCATTGATAAGGGTCATGAAACTTTTTGAGTCTGTCTAACCATTTATGTTGTTAATTTTTATTTTTTTACTATTTTATGAGTTATTAAACATCAAACTGGGTCCGGGACTTTATAAACACCCTGTATATAGACAGAGAGAGAGAGAGAGAGTGTTCCATAAGTCTGTAGACATTTTAAAATCCATAACTGTTGAAGGAATTGATACAATTGAACGCAGTTTGCGAAAAAATCATTCTTGTGAAGGGATATATATATATATATTAAGAAAAAATAATAATTAGGCTATCTGTTAATAGATGACGCGATTGGTGACCAGATCACACATTTTAATGAAAAACTGTACTTATTCTCATGAAGATGTTAGATATATAAATCTAACTATATATATATATATAGAGAGAGAGAGAGAGAGTTATTATATATATATATATATATATATATATATATATATATATACAGAGAGAGAGAGAGATTGAAAGAGAGAGAAAGAGATTTATTCTTTTAAAAAGAAGCATCTTAAAAAGTCCTTACTTATAATAATTATACTTTTATTTTTGTGTAGTCAGAGATGTAAAAGAGCTGTATTTACAAATGATTGAACTCAAGCAAAAGTTAAACAAAAACACTATCATATATCGAAATTACACTTGAGCAACAATAAAATCTGTATACTAACAGAATATAAATTTGTATATGAGAAAGAGAATGGAGGATTTGAAAAAAATATGCAATCTCAAGATAAAAAGGAAATCATTAACTACGTCCGTTTCCGGCGCCCGTCTGTAAGGTGAAACTTGCCCTAACAAACAGTGCGGTGCTCTTTAAAGTGAATTATTGAAAACGTAATGTTTAAGAACTTTCTCTCTTTTTTTAAGAACTTTACTTCAAATATTTTGTGAGAGGACTGACAAGTTGTTAGAGCAGCCACAGATACATCATTTTCTTTCTAAAAAATAGTATATATAACATTTACTTAACTTTTGTAGTGGTGCCACATAAAATATTTCGATTTGCATAAAGATCTACATTTCTGTAAGCCTTTGAATTGTACTTTAATAAACTCAGACTATTAAAAGTAGAAAGAAATTAAATACATGTAATCGAAAATGACTGCTATAAAAATGCGTGAAAAAAGTGTACGCATCTATATGTATGGTGTATTTATTAACACAATCATAAAAGAGAATTCCAGCATATTTTGGACTACAGATATTTTTATGGTTGTCTTTACAGTTCGTAAACGATATTTTGTATTTAATGCATACTAAATACATGCTATTAATTTTTTTTTTTTTTTTTGTGCGAAGCAAATCGATTCGGTAAGTTAGTGCTGAATGATAAATTGTTGTAATTAAGTTTTTCAAGTTAAAACTGGAGCTAGTAATTTTTATGCAAATTTAGGGACTAAAATTCAGGATTAGGATTCCTAGCGATCTGCATAGCATTATTATTAAAGCGTCTTGCAATTTAGGACACAAAATAAAATTTTTGCTCAGAAATGTTTCCCTATGAATCCATTTCATTTTAAGACATAGCAGTCTTTCATTTGACATTAACGTAAAGAACACAGAAGAGTGCTCGGAACAGGACATATTACTCTTTATTTCTCGTATAAAATGTTATTTAAAAATATATATATATATCAAATCCATAAAAACTTTATTGTAAAGCAAAAGAGGTGGGTGAGTGGGATTAGAGAAAAGTATTTCCTCTCAGAAGAAACGAAAGAACGCTTGCAACCCCCTCCTTTCAATGAGAATTTTGAAATTTGGCGCCTGTGTTTGAGCATGTTAAAATACAGAAGAATGTTTTGTGATCACCAGAACATACTGTTTTTTTCCTTGTACATTTTCTTTTTAAATTTTGACTAATAAGTAAACTTTATCAATAATTTTAAATATGAGATATAAGGGTAAAATTTTGGAATTTATTTTGGGGTACGTTTTTTCCTGGCAAATGTTTTTCCCGAGGACGTTTTTTACAGGGGATCTTTTTTTTTTTTTTTTTTGAGCACTGTTTTTTCAGGTGAGGTTTTTTACTCGAACCTAATTAGATAATTTCGGCTAAATATATACTGCAAAACATATATTAATTGATGATGTGCCATTAAAAGGAAAAAACAAATCTACTGGATTAACTGTCTAATATATTAATATTTATAAATTTATTTTTTTAATTGAAAGCTAACGATTTAAGAAATCCTATTTTAAATAAAATAAATGCCATGTGATGCAGAAAAAAGTCTTTATAGCGAGATGAGTAATTAATATATATATATATATATATATATATATATATTTCAGTTATGAACTGGTATGTTTTAACATGTGCCTATGACATGGACCTAATTGAACTAACTGTCACATAATTAAAAATTAAAATATAATATCCATATATATATTTATATATATATATATATATATACACTGCATAAAAAAAGTAGACGGACACTTCTTTACAATTATTTAAAACCCCGTCTTTGTTTAATAGGAAATGTCAATTAAAATTCTTTAACATGTTTATACTTATCAATCTTCATATTTTTGACAAACAAATAAAAATATTCAATTATTTATAATTTTAATGCAGGAAAATTCAGAAAAGAGAAAAGATATACATTTCCACATTTTTTTTTTTTTTTTTTTTTTTTTTTTTTTTAAGTAGACGGACACTGGTCAAAAACTGCAATTATCTAAGTGGGTGTTTTTTGGGGAATACCAGTTTTGCATGTACATGTACATTTGGCATTCTGCGAATTGCTAACGTGCTTGACAAGATGTTTTTATGTAGTTAAATTTCTTGGAGATGAATGCGCCATGCCACGAGGAATTCCTCTAACTGATTACCAGAAAGGACAGATTATAGCGCTGAAAAATGTTAATAAAGGAGTCAGAGAAATTAGTAGGCTACTTCTAATAAGCAAAAGTAGCATCAGCGATTTTCTACGTGCTCCTGAAGCCCATGGCGTAAAGAAACAGAGTGGCCGGCCAAAGAAACTTTCGCTTAGAGACCAAAGAAATTTTTTTAATGAGCTGAAAAAAACTGGAGCATCAATTCCCATAATTCGAATAAGCACCGGAATTACTAACGTAACTTCTCAGACAATTTATAACTACATTAAGCACTCAGAGCTCTTTCAATATAAGAAGAGAAAACATCATCCATGCTGGAAGGATTACCACGTGACAGAACGCCTACAGTGGGCTCAAAACCATATGTCTTGGACTACTTAATGGATATCTGTAGTTTTTTCAGATGAGAAAAAAATTAATTTAGACGGCCCAGATGGATATCAATATTATTGGCACAGTTTGGAGAAAGAAGACGAAGTGTACTCTACTCGACAAATTGGTGGTTGTGGCGTGATGGTGTGGCTAGCTGTTGGCTATGATGGAAGGACAAATTTAGTGTTCCTAAGTAAGAAGCAGACTCACAAAGATTATATTGAAACACTTAGGTGAGAGCTTTTGCCATTTGCGTGTGATCTTGGAGGAGAAAACTGGATTTTCCAACAAGATGGAGCGCCAATACACACCACTAACAACGTTAAAAAATGGTTTAATGAGAACAACTTCAGTGTTTTACCCTGGCCAGCCAAGAGTCCGGATATGAATCCTGTACAAAACATTTGAGCTACGCTTGTTCATAAAATTTATGAGAGTGGACGCCAGTATGAATCAATTTACCAGCTCAAAGAAGCTCTTACAAACATTTGGGAAATTTTCTGTCAAAAAAAGATTCAGAATCTCATTGATTTGATGCCTAACAGAGTATACGAACTTAATAAAGAAAATGGGAGACGAACCCTTGACTAAAAACGTTTTATTTTAAAGATACGAGATGTGTCCGTCTACTTTTTTTAAGAAAAAGTACAGTGCAAATATGCCCCATTTTTGTTTTCTGAATTTTTCCACTACGTAATTCAAAAGGATTGAATCTATATCCAAAAGATAATAATATATGATGTCTCAAGAATATAATTATATTAGAGAAATGAACCTCATATCTCTAATTAAAAAGATAAACGGCTTTAAAGTATTACAAGTAAGTGTCCGTCTACTTTTTTTGTGCAGTGTATATATATATATATATATATATATATATATATATATATATATATATATAATATAACAAATTGTTTATTTAATAAAAAATTATATATTTAGTAAACAATTATTTTTATTTAATAACAAATGTTACAGGAATATAAAATTAAATTAAATTACTACTCATGTACTACTAGTAAAACAATATTAAGAAATCAATTAAATTATTGTAAATTATAAAGAAGTAATTGTTAAACAGAATGAATCATCAAATCTTAAAATAGAACCATACTTGTTGTATAATTATGTATATTATTTCTCTATATTTTTATTTTGCGTGATACTCTGTGAAATGGTAAACATAATTTAATTTTAACATTTTTTTTTTTCGTTCACATTTAGGAGATTTTATATATATTGAAAATTTTTTCTATTTCCCAAACTAAAAACGCTAATCTATGCAGTGTGTTTCTGAAATTAAAAGTGGAAATCAAGTTCCTATACATTTCGGTGTTGAAATGACTGGTAATGAATTCTATATACTGTATATATGCACCAGTTGAACTTACTGCATCGATTGCTGAATATAGATTTTAAATTATTTAAACAAAAATAAGTAAAACACACTACTGGTCATAAAAACTGCTTAACCAAGAAATAGTGAAAATAAGAGATTGAAATTGTTCGGAATAATACATTATGTTGAGTCTAAAAATTTATTAAAATTTTAGGGATTTTTGAGATATTCTAAGAAATCAGTAATAAAACAGCGCCATCTGGCAGCAATATTAACAATTATCCGACTAGCTACTGAATCGAAAAGCCATTTCATGATATGTACGGGTACATCACTCAATGCAACTTGAACATGATGCCACACTACATCGATTTACTGAAATCTGATGGCGTGGCAGTCTGTTGGCAACTATTTACCCGACGTTTTAAGTTAGGACGAAATTAGGAGAACGCACTGGCTACAGTACTAATCTAGCGTTTTCCGTATGAAGGAATGTCCGTAAAATCCGGAATACATGAGGTCATACATTGCCCTGATTGAAGTGGGATTTAGTAGATAGATTAAGTTGTGTAATTGTTTTTTTTTTTTTTTTTTTTTTTTTTTTTTTTTTTCAATTTTTACAATGCAGCCTAACAATTATTGCTTTTTTTGTTTTCATAAATATATTTTATATTAGAACAAGAAAAATGTTTATTTCCACAGAAAATTCATATCAATCGGAAATCAGAAATCTGAATCTGTAACAAACACTACAAATTTTCTTATATAAATAAAAAGCTTTATTTTTCTTAATTTTTGGTTTTCTTTACTATTAGACATTTTAAACAAATATTTAATAAATAATCGCTTTATATATATATATATATATAATGTATTTGGTTTCACACTTTTAGTATTATAAATGAAATATGGAAAATATAATAATGGCTATTCTAATAATAATAATAATAATTTAATAAAATTAAACATAATTTATACGTCTCATTAATATATTAAAACCAATGTAGCTTTTAAAATGAGATAAAAATACAAAAATTTTTAAAACATTAAAAATATATTTTAATTAAAAACATTAAAAACACAAGACAGACGCTTCGGCTAGAACACTAGCCCTCCTCAATGTCAAACATACAAGTACAAACAACATTTACAAAAATTCATAATACATCATAACAAGATTAAATACTCAGGGGGAATAGCTTTAGCCTCGTTCAAGGCAGAATGTTGCATTTTGGTAAAAGCGCCCTCTAGAAAAATACGGGATTCATAGATATTTATATTATAAGCTAAAATTTTAAAGTTTTCAAAATCCGGAATATGATCACTATTGAGAGAATGGATTACGAGTTTTGATTTTAAATCTCCTGTTTTATATGATCGTTTATGTTCCTTTAATCTAATTTCACCTGTTCTGCCAGTTTCACCGATATACGTAGAATCACAATTTTTACAAGGAATACTATAGATTACACCTAGACGTTTAAGAGGGGGGACAGCGGGTTTAAAGTTTGAGAAAAAGTTACTAATACGGAGTTGAGGTTTAAAGCTAGTAGAGATATTAACTGTTCTAAGTAATTTAGAGATATTTTCGGAAATACCTTTATAATAAGGGATAGTCGTACGATAAGTGGAATTTTTAACTTTAGGATGAACTGATTTATATGAAAAATAGGACTCTTCTTTATAAATTCTTTTAATAAAACGAGGGGGGTAACCATTATTTTTTAAATCAGAAAAAATTTTGAATAGTTCAATATTTAATAATTCAGAATTACTACAATAATGCTTTGCACGATGTAAAAGAGTACGAATGACTGCAAGTTTATGCGATAAAGGGTTAGCTGAATTGAAGTTAAGATATTGACCAGAGAAGGTGGGTTTTCTATAGACTGAAGTTGAAAAATGTAAAAAATCATTGACAGGTTTATGCATTATAAGGATGTCAAGAGAGGGTAGTTCATTATTAATTTCAGTTTCAAGGGTAAACTGGATAGCAGGACATAAAGAATTAGCAAAATCTAAAATATCGTTAACATAAAGTTGCTTAGTAATTAGAAAAACATCATCCACATATCTTTTCCAGAAAGAAATTTTATCGTGTAATTGGGAATTAATTTTGTTTTCTAGGTGTTGCATTACAATTTACGGAAACTTGTAGACAAGGCACCGTCAAGACTCTAGTTAATTCTATTAAAGGAAGAAAAATTGCCTTGTCTACAAGTTTCCGTTTTATCTCTGCAGCTATATCGCTTAGTTATGGCAGCCTGCGCTCTTCACACAAATCTTTACATTCATGTCTTGAATCACTTCTGTTACAAGTTGATAACAATGATAAACTTCATGTCATTTCATTTTTGTCATCACAAAGTTCTATTCTTCGTTTTAAACTCGTACGTAAGTTCCGTTTAAAATTTGACCGCTTGCTGCCTCTTACTACTGATACTGATAATTGTAAATCGTCTTCTGTGACTTCCAACTGGACTGTTAATAAGTCTTCTCGCACCTTCTCTCCAAGTGAATTAGATGTGTTGAATCGTGGACTTAAATTTGCTTTAGGCAGACGCTCTGTGGATACTTTTAAACTTTTAGCCTCCTTCGAACCTGTTATTTCAAAGCTTAATTGTAAAGAACAGCACTCTATTCGTAATAGTATTTCAAAAGTATTGTTAAAAAATAAACTTAGTTTTCCTTCAAATTACAATTCTGATATACAAGTTCTGAAAAACTTATCGAACGACTCTTCTATTGTCATCACGCGTGCTGATAAAGGCCGCATAACTGTTATCCTCGACAAGTCTGTTTATGTTAAAAAAGCTTATGAACTCTTAAATGATAATTCTCCTTATGAACTCTTAGACAAAGACTTAACCCCCTCATTCCAACGTAAACTTAATTCGCTCATCAGTGAACTTGAAAAATCTAAATCCATTGATCGTGTTCTCTCATCTAAGTTAAAATGTTATACTGGTTCTGCACCTATCTTTTATGGTTTACCTAAAATACATAAACCTAACATCCCCCTTCGCCCCATTGTTGATTATACTAAGTCCCCCCCTTTACAATCTTTCACGTTTTCTATCAAATTTTTAAAACCCCTCATTACTTCATCTGATTATAGTTTAAATTCTGCATTTCAGTTTCTAGATGCTTTAAAATTAATTCAAGTCCCCTCTAGTTGTATTATGATATCATTAGATGTTGTATCTCTCTTTACTTCTATTCCAATACCATTTGCATGTAATATTATTCAAGATATTTATCCTAATTTTAATGTTGACACTAATTTAAATTTAAATACTGTACTTGATCTTACCACTTTTTTATTTATCTTCTAATTGTTTATTTTTAATGATTCTTACTACCGTCAAATTAACGGAACTGCCATGGGTGAACCTATATCTGTCGTTATAGCTGAAATTGTAATGCAACACCTGGAAAACAAAATTAATTCCCAATTACACGATAAAAAAAATTTCTGGAAAAGATATGTGGATGATATTTTTCTAATTACTAAGCAACTTTATGTTAACGATATTTTAGATTTTGCTAATTCTTTATGTCCTGCTATCCAGTTTACCCTTGAAACTGAAATTAATAATGAACTACCCTTTCTTGACATCCTTATAATGCATAAACCTGTCAATGATGTTTTACATTTTTCAACTTCAGTCTATAGCAAACCCACCTTCTCTGGTCAATATCTTAACTTCAATTCAGCTAACCCTTTATCGCATAAACTTGCAGTCATTCGTACTCTTTTACATCGTGCAAAGCATTATTGTTGTAATTCTGAATTATTAAATATTGAACTATCCAAAATTTTTTCTGATTTAAAAAATAATGGTTACCCCCCTCGTTTTATTAAAAGAATTTATAAAGAAGAGTTCTATTTTTCATATAAATCAGTTCATCCTAAAGTTAAAAATTCCACTTATCGTACGACTACCCCTTATTACAAAGGTATTTCCGAAAATATCTCTAAATTACTTAGAACAGTTAATATCTCTACTAGCTTTAAACCTCAACTCCGTATTAGTATTTCTTGTAAAAATTGTGGTTCTACATATATCGGTGAAACTGGCAGAACAGGTGAAATTAGATTAAAGGAACATAAACGATCATATAAAACAGGAGATTTAAAATCAAAACTCGTAATCCATTCTCTCAATAGTGATCATATTCCGGATTTTGAAAACTTTAAAATTTTAGCTTCTAATATAAATATCTATGAATCCCGTATTTTTCTAGAGGGCGCTTTTACCAAAATGCAACATTCTGCCTTGAACGAGGCTAAAGCTATTCCCCCTGAGTATTTAATCTTGTTATGATGTATTATGAATTTTTGTAAATGTTGTTTGTACTTGTATGTTTGACACTGAGGAGGGCTAGTGTTCTAGCCGAAACGTCTGTCTTGTGTTTTTAATGTTTTTAATTAAAATATATTTTTAATGTTTTAAAAATTTTTGTATTTTTATCTCATTTTAAAAGTTACATTGGTTTTAATAATAATTTCACTGTTTTATATTATTAAACTACAAACTCGAAACAGAAAACTTTATTTTTGCAAATGGAAATAAGCTTTAAACACACATTTTTCATAGGACTTTTAGATTTACAGTAAAAAAAAAAAAAAAAAAAAAAAAAAAAAGATAATCCCATAGAATACACTGATTGAATTATATCCTGCATTCAAATCTATAAACAAATTAAAACAAAAATCTATATCATAGTGTCTACTTCTAGTACGTTTTCAATACATATGAATAGACATTCATTATACTAGTTTTCGAAGAAAACGTCAAATGAACTTTAGTTAATCCATACCAATTGTACGTGTTGCAAAATTTCATTAATATGTATATATGTAGGAAGTTTGATGAATAGAGCTTTACAAGGAATTTCATAACTAATAAAGCTGAGATGTAACGAACGTATTGTTTAACTTCCATACAGAGTACATGAAACGATATTATTTCCCATTATATAAGACATTTTATAATTTAAATAAAAAAAAAAAAAAATGTATGACATATATTAATTAATTAAGAAACGTCATGATACAATAATTTT
This sequence comes from Salticus scenicus, assembly GCA_963930645.1. NCBI lineage: Eukaryota > Metazoa > Arthropoda > Arachnida > Araneae > Salticidae > Salticus > Salticus scenicus. The sequence continues at coordinate 152,442,602 of OZ005659.1, forward strand.
AGATTTATTATTGTTATTATTATTATTATTATTATTATTATACTTAAAATGTTTATACTTATTTCAAATTGTTTCTCTCACTTCTACGTGATTTTATATTGCATAAGAATAATAAATTAAATTTTAATGATATAAATATTTGAACAAAACATTCTGAAAAATTTGTTTTATTTGCTTTATGAATTCTTTATAATATTAATAATCTATAAAGTATTTCTAGTTATTTCCTGTTGGATTATAAATGACAGATATAAAATAAAAGTCTAAGACAAAATTTTTTTTTATGTAAAAACAACTTAAAAAAAAAAAAAAAAAAAAAAAAAAAAAATGCAAATATAAAGCCTTTTGTTTTTGGACAAATCAGTTTCCATACACTTGCACTACTGCTGCTCATCAATATTTGACAAATGTCAAAATTTTGCCATTACATATTCCATGTATCTGAGCTTTTACTCTCATCCCCACGATCAAAATTTCCCAAATTACTTCATATATATTCACTATTTCCCTATATACCGTGAGCAAAAAATGTATTTGCACACCGAGTGAATTTGTTGTATCATAGATATAAATAAATATCAAAAGCAACTAAAAATTAAAAATACAAAATCTTTTCAAACACAAACAAATGTATTTAATATCTAACTTAATAATTACATTTAAATTATGAAAATATAAAAAAGTAACACTTGTACTACGAAAAAGATATTTACACTATAGATATTTACACGTAAGACACTAGCAATAAGAATAGAAATACAATAATCGTTTATAAGTTAAAAACAGTGCTACTATTTAATATGCATGTCATTTGCTTCAATTACTACACATTGTAATCGTCTATGCATTGATTCAATTAACCCTTAACTGCTGTCATCGGTCTGACAGACCGCTCGCCATTTTCTAGCCCTCATTAACACCCCTCAAAATAGGTAATGATCCAGGCCCTCTTTTCTACCTTCCTAAAACGATCGGCCAAGGTCACATTCCACTTGTCGTTCAGCGAACGGGGTTTAGTTATTTTTTTTTCTACTTTTCTTTTTTCTAGCGGTATGTGAGACCGCTGACAGCAGATACGAGTCTGTTTTTGTCCGATGAGTAGTATTGTTTCTCTAGATATATTTATGATATTTTTTGTATTTTTATGAAAAAAAAATGGCTTCGACTAGTTAAAGAAAACGTCCGGTGTATCTCACACAGAATAAAATTCTGAAACTTGTAAATTTATATAAAAAAAATAAAAAAATGTGTATGCAAGTTTCATTTTATTTACTGTTTTATTTAAATACCGATGCCAACTACTCCGGATGTTGACTACCACTATTTTTTTTTTTCAAGATATATACATTATATTTGTGTATTTTGAAAAAGTTTCAACTGAGAAGTTGTGTTAGCTATAATCCGGAGTATTTTGCATATATGTATTTTTAATGGAACTAATAACATTTTTAGTGCAATATTTTCCACAATTAATAATACTTTTTTACTATATCTATAATTTTTTGTTACACTAGTGAGAACACTAGCGAGTTACACTAGCGAGATTAAAATTATGTAATTCATGCTCATCGATGCAATGTTGCCCTATCGGTATTCTCTTGCACGTTCATATGTTGGGATACCCGTTTAAGTTCTCCAAAATTGCCTTTAAAAAAATAATTAAAAAAAAGATAAATTAAATAAACAATTTAGTAGATAAATAATAGCATACAATCAATAGCTTACCATTTATTCGACGTTTTAAATAAGTTTTAATCAAGCAGTCTGAGAGACCGCTCACAGTAACTATGAGAGAATTTTAGTCACAGTAGTTAAGGGTTAATTTGTGACAAGGTTTGCTGCGTATTTGTAGCCATTCTTCCCTAAGAGTTTGCTTAAGCTCTAATTTGTTAGAAATTTTCTTCTTACTTATTTTCATATCCAAAATATGCCATAAATTTTCAATCGGAATAAGGTCGGGTGATTGTGGTAGCGTATGTAATTGATATTTTGCATGAATTAGCAACCATAACCTCGTAATGCATACACTATGCTTTGGATAGTTATCCTGTTGGAGAAAATAATATGAATTATAAATTCCTAATTTCAGAGCACTATTATATAAAATACCTCGGAATATATCAATATACCGTTTGGCATTCATATCCCAATCAATAAAGGTCATTTCATCAACTCTGTTAAAAAACATGCATCCCGAAGTCATTATAGGAGAAACACCATGTTTACAGTTGGCCTCAATTTTTTTAATTTGAAGATACGTATTTAGTTTTCGCCACACAGTTTTCCTACCATCTGAGCCAAAAATATTGAATTTGCTTTCATAAGAAAAAATAACATTTTTCCAAAACTCTAGTGGTTTGCTGACGTAAACTTTTGCGAATTCAAGTATTTTCGCTCATTTTGTTTCATTAATAAATGATTTTTTTTCGAGGGGCTCTTTCCCGAATATTTGCATCATGAAGAATATTTCTAATTGTTTACAGTGTGTAAGGTTGGAGTCACGTCAGCATAGCACTGCAGCGAAGAAAACAAGTTGCGAAGCGCGAGTGAATACGGAGGAAAGGTTTTAGAGCTGTTAATTGAAGTGAGTGGAGTTGATGAAGATTAATTATAAATATAAATGAGTATGGTGATAAAAAGTGCTGTGTTGGTGATGTAGAGTGCAAAATAGAACAGAATTGTTCTTGGATGATTGGGTTCGATAAATGTTGTGGTGATATGGAAGGTGCTAAGTTACAGTGTAGATTTTGGTGGATTCAGGGAATATTTTCGCCTCTAGCTTACATTAGTAAAGTGCTGTGGATCTGCGAGAGCAATTTTCTTACTACGTTATCTACTGTGGGTGAGATTTCTTTCTGAGTATATTTAAATTATTTATTGAAGTTATCTTTCTAAAGCACTTAAGATTTTACATTGAATTTAGTCCAAGTGTCCACCCTGCACTTTAGCTGTAATAAAACTTTATTTGTGTTTCCATTTGAGTCTCGTACTATTTCTTACTTACTACTTAAGTTAATTAAATTAATCTTTGAGGAATGAGGTCCAATAATTCCTCACAAGTGTAACTATTGTCTCCTACGTTGAAGTGAGATCAACAGCCAATTCTCGAGTACTTTTTGAAGATTCGTTCGGTTTTTTTTGAAGATTCTTTTATAATAGCTCTCTCAGTTCGTGGCGTATTATAAAAAATCAAAAACGTGTTTTAAGAAATATCCTAAGAAAGTTGCATAGCCTGTTTTCAACATCTTTACTCCATTTTTGGTAGAGTTCGACTCAAATCAGAAATTTTCAAAATTTCCCGCCAAAAACTGATTTTCTCCGTTCTTACCTTTAAAAATCGAAAATTCCTAAATCGCAGATAATGTTTTATTTGTACTCATATCTAGTCTTCCCATGTGGAATTTCTTTATTGTGAAGTAATTAGGAGCCGAGTTATGCTTACAATCGTACTTTTGTTTTTTTATCCCGCAGGGGGGAACGGGAGGGGGAGGAATTTCTGAAAAGTTGATAGGTATAATTTTAAGTTGGATAAAGATCCAAGTTTCTGCCAAGCGCTGTTGAATTCAGTCCAGCCCTTCTCAAGTGATGCCCGGACAAACGTGCTCTCTCAGTCCGTGGCTTATTATTATCGTCGAACTTTTTTTCCACTTAATTATAGAACGTACACTACAAAATTTAAATTTATTTTTTTACCAATTTATTGGCAACCTAATCCAGAACTCTTAAGAAATATAATCTTTTCATGGGTAGCTACAGAGTGTTCACACGTCTAAGGCGTCATAAGAACAAAAACTCCTCCGAATCGCTGTACTAGTTAATATATTATGTGAATTTAACTGCTGGGAAAATGTGCTGCGGGGATAGTGTAATAAAATTTTGCATAATGTTCGCATTTAATGCCTTTTTTAACAGTCAATGTTTCGTGTGCAAATACTTTTTTGCCATGCGAAAATGTTTTATTTTTTAAAATGTATAATATTAATGTTTAAATTAAAATGGTGATTATTTTTATTTGCATCTTATTTAAACAAATTTTAATTAAAACAATAGCTTCAAAATTGATTCCTATGGTTACTTATGCAAAAAATGTTGTGTGTACGAACACTTTTTATACTTCTCTGTATTCACTAGTAATTCCCCTATTATACCGTTTCAGGAAATCAGCTTTCTTTTTTCACACTCCCCTAACCCTCTACTGGCAACAGTGTGAAGCATAAACCCATTTGCGTCAGGCTTACCGAGAAATCATATTAAAGGGTTTATGCATAGTTAAACATAATGTAAACGAGAAACTATATTTCACCATATGATTGACAGAGTAATGTGTTCAAATTAAGTTAAAGCCAGTCTTGTGTAATAATAACATAAATGACTAATTTTTAGCACCGAAAAATAGTGATACAAGTTTCGAAAAATCTTTTCGTACGTTTGTTTTTTAAATATATTACACATTCTCGCTCAACCATATGTCATTTTCAGGGATAGTTCACTAGCGCAGAATTAATGCTGGTATTTGTTTAAGAAACTTCTCTACCTATGCCGTTGATTTAACCCTTTGCGTCGCAGGGTAATTCGGATCATTTAAATTACACTTCCACCGGAATTTACGAACAAAATTAAAATAAAAGAAATTTTAAATTTTCAGGTTTAAAAAAGGGCCTTTTCTGCTTATGTTATAAATATAAGTTTTTGCTAAACAATTTCCGGGATGAGTTTTTGCACTTGAGAATTAAATTTAGGTGTTTCATCAGCGGTAACACTGCGACTCAAAGGGTTAAAGATTTTGATTCATAAACAGTGGTATTAGTTCTGCGCAAGTGTCCATCCCTGCATTTTTTCTTTTTTTCAGAGGTTTAAAAAAAATAAAAAAAAACATACAAACACACACACACACAAAAAAAAAAAAAAAAAAAAAAAAAAAAAATGAAAATGAAAAACATATCGAAAGCTGTAATTGGAAATCGAAATTAGAGTTGCCAATATGTTTGTATCAGGTAAATATGAACCTGTGCTAAAATTTTGGAAGATTAAATTTACTACTTTTCATGGGGAAACGTGACGAAAAACATACACGCAGGCCTTATAATTATTCGTAGAGATAATATAAAATGTAAAACATTTTATTCTTAAACATTTTAATTTGAAAATCATTTATAACATTCTTAAATTAATTAATTACAGTCTTTCATATTATTTAAATGTATTAGGACAATCCAGAAAGTAAGTTTTGTTTCCAGTTTTATCCGCGGAAGATTTATGTTCGTGATTTTGCGCACTATTGTCCTTCTTACTGACTCTTTGGCAAACAGGTGAATTTATTTGCTGAACGTTCAGTTTTGCAACTGGTTGCATGTGGAGAATTTATAGTGTTTTAAAAATTGTAAAAACCCTCCTCGTACAAGTTACGTTTCTATGAATAGTTTTCTGAATGTTAGGAACGTTAAACCAATAGAAATTCACAGAAACAAATTTCTAAAATTTTGGGACAAAATGCGATGGGAGACTAGATGGTAAGATAATGGGTGCGACTTTTCAACGAAAGATGTGAAAACGTGTATTATGAAGAATAAAATGGAGAGCTGCATGTTAATATTGATGAATTGTTACAGAAGCTGAAGAAAATAGTAGGGAGTACCGAAGATTCACAATTACAGTATTTTCAATGAAGTTTCTTCAAATATTCCGTTTACATCTTTATTAGCTGTGTTTAACTTCTTCATGAACTGTGAAATTTTAGTCGGCATCTTTCTACGACGAGAGAATGCAAAGTCTTAGGCCCCGATATGCTAAATTTTTCAACAGCTCTGGATGAAAAAGAATCTAAAATATGTAATTTATTATGCAATTAAAGTGTTTTTCTACTAATCGTTGTACTTTGAGTAATTTCTTAACGGAACTTATTACTTTCTTATATATATATATATATAAAGAAAATATTGGATTCATGTAAATTTTTCAATTCCATTTCGATGGATATACACATTTTGAGACATCTTGAACCCGATTTGACTGTTTTTAGAAAATGTCTGTCTGTGTGCCTGTCTGTATGTGTGTGTGGGTGTGTGTATCACAGATATTTCAGACGCTATATCTCACGAACCAATGAACGAAATTTAACCAAACTTTAAATATTTAAATGAAACCTACAATAAAATCATGCTGATGGTAAAGATTGATCGCTGAACAGGTGGCGCTGTAAGACTTTTTTTTTTTTTTTTTTTTTAACATGAAAGTATAAGACAAAACTTTGTATATTTGTACATAATGAGAGTTATTCTTAACGAGTGATTGTAAAATTAATGTGAATTATATTTAATAGTACTAGTATACGAGGGAAAAAATGTGAATGTGGGAGCATCGCTCTTCCGAATGCTGTATATTTTCAATATTGGCATATTTCGAAATATCATGTCAATACCTTTAAAACGAATTGTTAACTGCATCTATAATTTTAATTTTTTTATCAAACAAATTGCATTTCTTCTGATAATGTCACAAATTTGACTTTATTTCGGTATTTAGTGCTTTAATTCTGTTAGATAAAAATCGTCGGCATTTATCATGGAAAATAAGTTTTATAATTAATAATTTAATAAATAATTTGTACTGCATGAATTTTTGTAAAATTATAATATAAATAAAATAAATAATATAAATATATATAGTTTGTGATAAAATATGACATTAAATATATTCTTGAAATAGTTTTCTGTATGTAAAATTTCTTATTGCATGGAGTATCACAAATTCCATAAAATAATTCAATATTATAAAATAATTTTTAGGCAATATTTTTAGACTATCATTTTATATCATGGAATATAATTTAAGGAATGCGTTGCTTAATAGTAATTTCTATATGTAGATCCATAAACTAACAAAGAATGCAATTTTACTCAATACACATTCAGATGGCATTTTAATGTATATTTTCAATGCAGGAAAACAGATTCATTAAAATAGTTTCCAAAGAGTAGATGAAATGAATTTAAAATAATTCATGCCAATTGTATGTATCTGTTTGTATATTGCACAGAGTCATTAATATGCAAATACACAGGAAGTATGATGAATAGAGCTTTTGAAGGTTTTCTGAATGGATAAATCCTCCTTCTTTTGTTAAATATAACATAATATACCTTAGGCTTTGAAATTTCTGAATATTTTTCGTAATTTATCATTTGAAGAAAAGATACATATTTCTAAAAAATGCTTTTAAAATATTTTTAATATGCAAATGTATTATATAAACTAATTAACAAAATCAATTATGCAAAGCGACTACGTTGAAATTTAAAGTAAAGTTTGATTTTTTTTTTTTTTTTTTTTTTTAAATCTATAAATATGTTTTAGTTCAAGTTTTATTGATTTCGAAACGAATAACAAAAAGTAAACAGCATTAATAAAATTTATTTTAAGGATTTTAAAGATATTGCTGTTCACATTATTATTTTTTATCTGAGAAAATATATATACATTAACACTATTTCAACATATATATATATATATATATATCGTTATTTAGTTATTTTTTTAATTTTTTTAATTTTTTTTATTTTTTACCAAAATAGCAACAGTAAAATATTTCAACGTTTAGCTATATTATTTTTGTTCAATACATCGAAGTAGAAGGTCGTATCCAGTAGATAAATAGAAATCCAATAGAAAAATATTAAACCAATAGAAACCAATTAACCAATTATAACCAATAGAAATTATAACCAATAGAAAAATATTAAATTACATATTATAATTATAAGGGAATCTATAAATGAACTGTGGAATAAATCATATTATATATATAAAAAAATCGTCGTGAAAATAATTTAAATGAGTTAACAATGTAGTTCTTCTTTGTTTCATATTATGTAAATAAACCTAATTACCTGGAGTGTTTTATTTAGTTTTAGAAATTAGAGAGTTAAAAAAGAAAGAAAGACATTTTCTAATTTCTGACTAACTACTTTATTATTAAAGCAAAATACAGCAGAAGCGTCAAATAACACATTTATTGGCATGTGATATTTTCTGCTGGAGTATATAGACATACTTTTGGTCTGATGTATAACTTTTATTGCTTCATACATAACGTGTCTAAAACTCTAATTTAGTCAAATTTTCCTGTTTTAACATTATTATAATTTGAAAAAAAAAAAAAAAAAATGAATTATATATATTTGAACATATGCAATGAAATGATGAATGTGGTTTTTAAATTTTTTGCAGATGTTATATTTAGGCAATTATTTCTAAGCCTCGATCAGACATACTAAAGGAAATGCATATGCATATATATGCATTTCCTGTAGCATGTATATATATATATATATATATATATATATATATATAAACATATATATATATATATATAAGATAAAATTTAAATATAGGAGGGAGTAAAACTTGAATTATTAAAAAAAAAGAACTAGAACAAAGTTTTTATAAACCAATGCGCAAAAGCAGCAAAAGGAAATATAAAACTGTAATAAACAAAATAATCAAAACCAGATAAAAATTTTAATCCCAAAACACATGAGTGCCTTTATCAGGGTAGCTCCCCAATGTAGGGAAAGGAATATGAGAGTTTTAAATTTTAAAAATTTAAAACTCTCTTACAAATATTGTTGGCCTATAGAAGATTTTAAATTATGGAAAAAGATAATTTTGGATTATTTTGAAAGGGATTTGGCATTTTATAAGGATTACTTTGGAAATAAAATTCATAAAGATTACAATACATATTTAGAAGAAAACATTGAAAAATTAAAGAAAAAATTTATTATTGCTACAGTTGACAAAGCTGGGAATAATTTTGCTATTTTTTGTAAAGTTTTTTACAAGATGTTACTTACCAAAGAATATTACGGTAATTGTTCATACAAAAAATTAAATTACTCCTCCTCTATTATAAGAAAAAGGATTTTTGCTTTTGATAAAAAACTCAATATAAATAGAAACAGTTTTAATTTTCCATACTTATTTATTAATGTTAAATTTCATAAAAATCCCATCAAATTTCGTTACGTCAATTGTGGCAATTTTGCTTATAATTAAAAAGCCGGTAAAAAACTTTTTTATTTACTCAATAATATCTTAAACGCTTTAGAGTCAGGCGATAACTGCCGTATCATTAAAAATAACTACCCTATTTTAAAATATTTTAAAGAAAATTCAGAAAATATTTTTACATTTAATACTTATGATTTTGAAAACCTGTTTGGTAGTATCCCACATTACTTGGTTATAGAGATTTTTGAAAAGATTTACGAGGAGTTTTGTCATGTAATAAAATGCGATAAAATTTACTGGTTTAAACTTATTAAATTTTGCATCTTCGAAAATGTTTTGTTTAACGGTGTTAATTATTTTTTACAAATTCTCGGTATCCCGATGGGAACAAGTTACTCGAGTGCCTTCGCCAATATATTTTTGTTTATGTTTGAAAGAAAATTCAAATATATTAAGTTTGATAGATATATCGATGACGTAATTACAATAAACTGTTCAGATTTTGCGAAATATGCAGCTGAAATTTATCCCTCCGATCTTGTATTAAACCGTACTGACTCCTTACCGCTTACTGACTCCTTACTCCTTACTCCTTACCGCTTACTCCTTACCACTGACTCCTTACTGACTCCTTACCGCTTACTTACCGCTCCGAAGACCAAACTTCTTTTCTGGATTTATAAATTAAAAAAAATAGATAATGACTGGTTAATTGGGATTTATGATAAGAGACAAGATTTTAACTTTAAAGTTTGTAACTTAACAAATTGGTTCTCTTGTATTAGTCATAAAGTTTTTAAAAATATTATGTTCACCCAAATAAATAGAATTAAAATGATTTGCAATAACAATTTAGACCTGAATCTGGCTATGAAAAATCTCAAAAATATACTAACTGTTAACCGCTATCCTGCTATTTTAATCAATAAACATTTCAGTATTTTTGATGACAATCCCACTTAACGTTTGATGTTCCATTTTGGGCGACAATTAAGTGCTATTAAGTGGCCCTACTAGCTGAAAAGGTTCTATGTTTATAAAGGGGGGTGTTTTTTCAATTTTCCATTTTCTGAATATTCCAGTTTGTCCTCGTATGTATTTATATATTCTTATTTTATTTAATTTTTGTACTTTATATTTGATGTATTATATTTCTTGAATTTTGTATTTGAAGTAATATATTTTGTGCTTTATTTCTGAATTTAATTGCTTTTTATAATATGTATTAATTGAAATTCGTTTGCTGTACGGTCGTGAATCCATCTGTGAGAAGTTGGGGGCTAGAAACGTGTTTTGTGGTTAATACCAGCGTTTCGTCAGAAACTTCTCATATTCCTTTCCCTACATGGGGGAGCTCCCCTGATGAAGGACCTCATGTGTTTTGGGATTAAAATTTTTATCTGGTTGTGATTATTTTGTTTAAACATATATATATATATATATATATATATAGAGAGAGAGAGAGAGAGAGCGAGAGAGAGAGAGAGAGAGAGAGATTTCGTTTATTATATTATATTTAGTACACACACACACACACACACACACATATATATATATATATCATCACTTTTAGCCTTTTTCATTCCTATGCAGGTTGAAGGCCTCTCTCAGGTGATTCCAAACTGCCCAGTTTTCTGGAATTCTTCTCCTTCCTATTTGCCCAGACTTCACAATTTCATCTTTCAAACGACACAGGTTTCTCTTTCTTGGTCTTTCCTTATATCTTGGTATCCAAAATAGGACTTTGGTGATCCATCTATCATTTCTTTTCGCATGTTGCCCAGCCCAGCTTCGTTTTAACTTCTTGACTCTAGAAATAACATTAGCAACATTGGTTTGTTTCCTAATCTAAGTGTTTTGCATTCTGTCTTTTTGCGTGGATCTTAGCATGCATCTCTCCGTGCTTCTCTGTGTTGCATGAACTTTTTGTACAACTTTACATGTCAATGTCCAAGTTTCTGAAACGTAAGTTAAAACAAGCAAAATGCAATAATCAAAAGCTTTTCTTTTCAAACAAATTGGGTGGCCACTTTTGGATATAGCGTTATTTCTTACGAATGCTCTCATTGCAAGTTTAACTATGTTATTAATTTCTTCAGTGATGTTCCCGATCATCGTATGGACTTGTCCCAGGTAAGTATAACTGCATACCGATTCTAATTCATCCATATGAACAGTGGTCTTCAGTGGAGAAGCAAAGAAATTGGGCATATATATATTTTTTTTCTTGTTGAGGTTCATTTTAAATCCAACAAGCATGCTTTCTTTGTTTAATTCCTGCAGTATTTCCTACAAATCCTCAAATGAGGAGGCAAGTAGTACAATATCATCCGCAAATTTCAGATGATTTGTAAACTGTCTACCATTTTTTATGCCGTTCTGTAACCAATTATTTTTTTTTTAAACTTCTCGAAGTTCTGCATTGAAAAATTTGGGTGAAATTGTGTTCCCTTGCCTTACATCCTTTTTAATTTTGAATACATTACTCGTTTTGTGGAGTTTTAAATTGGCTGTTGCTTCTTTATAAATGTTTCCAATGAGGTGAATATCGCTTGAATTAATTTTAGTATTCATTAATGCATCCATAACTGCCAGTGATGATACGGAGTCAAAATCTTACTACTTGTCCACAAAAGCCACACACAGAGGAAGTTCGTTATTCATTACTTCTTTCAAAAGAATTGTCTAATTGTATGAATATGTCCGATTGTACTAAAACCATATCGAAATCCTGCTTGTTTTTTAGGTTGCGCTGAATATAATTGTTTCTGTAAGCGGCTTGTCAGAACTTTCATCAGAATTTTATGAAAATTTGAGAGCAGACTGATTTGACCATAGTTTCAAATATCTCTTTTCTTCCTCTTCTTTTAATGAGTAAGATTAAGATGGCATTTTTCCAGTCCTTTGAAACATCGCATAATATTATACATTTGTTGAATAGTTCACTAAGATCTTCAATGGCTTCATTCCCGGCCTGTTTTAAAATGTCAACAGTGATTTTGTCTTCTCCTAAAAATTTTCCAGATTTCATTACTTTTATTGTTATATCTACATCTTCCTTCAATATCGCTGCTATAGTATCGTTTGTATTTAATGAGGTAGATGAACCACTGTGTTGTTCTGGTGAGCTGTACAATTCTGCATAAAAAAATTTCTGCCTGCTTTAGAATTTGTTCTGGATTCCGAGTGATATTTCCACTTTTTGTCTTCAATGCTAGAATTATTTTCCTACCAAGCATCATATTTCTCTTTGCATTCTTCAAACCTTTATTCTCTTCAATGGCTTGACGGATCATAGTACAATTGTATTTTCTGATGTCTTCTACAGTCTTTTTTTCCTCAGAGTTTTACATATTTCTCAAAACTAAACTTTTGCAGTGATAGTTTCCTTGTTATATTTCAATTTTTCCTCTTTTCCATAAGCTGTCATGTGTCTTCCGAGATTTTTTTTAACAGTTTTATCTTCTTCTGAACCAGCAACATTTTTTTCTGATTCCAGATCAACATTGACAAGATTCACAGTGAAATCATTGACGTCTTCAGTATCCTCAAGCAACTGAAAACTTTCCTTCATTTCATGCTGAGTTCTTGTTTTTTAGCTTTTAGAAAAGCCGGTTGAATTCTCTTGTTTCGAATTTGCACCAGTTTCTGTCTTTCTAATTCATCCTAGATCTTTACTTTACAACGTACCAGTCTGTGATTACTACCAGAGTTAAATCTATTTATCACGACGAAATCCGTAAAAATGTATTTCTTGCCAGTTAGAATGTAGTCTATTTCAATTGTTCCTCCTTTGGGGCTCCTCCGTGTCCATTTATTCTTTGGATTTTTTTTTCTTTTTAATAAATTCATGACCTAATTTTTTTCACATTCTGCAAATTCAATCAGTTTGTGTCATCTTTCACCTCTAGTTCCCTTTCCAAATGCATCGACTACACATTCATTTAAATGTTTGGTACCAATTCGAGCATTGAAATATCCCATAAGGATTCTAAGATTGTGCATTCTGGTCTTGTTGAGGGCCTTCGTAACTCAATAACTTGGTGTTCACATGTGCTGTTTAGAGCATGAATAATCTGAGCGTTATAGAGCTAAGAGAGTTCCATGATGAGTGTTGCAACTCTATCATAAAAGCTTGTAGCTTTTATTTTTTTGTTTTTTAAGTTATTGTTACCGAAAAATGCTACTCCACTGCATCTTCCATATTCAATTCTTTGATAATAAAGCATATTTTCACTCTTAAAATCTAGAAAATCTTCACTTTTTCTTCTAACTTCACTAAGACCTAAAATATATCATGTAATACGTCGTAATTCTTCTTCAAGCTCAAGGAGTCCATCTTCGGAACTCAAGGACCTGCAATTTAAAGTACGTATATTTTCCTTGGCAGCTGACTGGGTGATTCTCCACACCCTCTGCCTTCTTGCTTCCCTGCTTGCTGCCCAGGGCAGGGACATTCTGTTCGCCAAGGACTGAGGGCCATTGTGCATATGAAACAATTATTTTGGAATATGAAGGAGGAATTGGCCAAAACACACCACATTGGCCAATGCATCTTGGTGTGAGCCCATCCGTGTTGGTTCGTAATACTAGGCATTACTAACAGCTGCAACACATGAAGGAACGTATTGGACATTATACCTATGTCCCTGTCGGTTCCTCCAAGCCATACATAATCGAAATCGAGTGTCTTCTCCCAGTTAATAACACAGACCATTATGCAGCCATATATATATGTATATATATACATACATATATAATTCATAACTATTGAATGTATTGATAGAATTGAACGTGGTTTTTGAAAAAATCATTCTTGTGAAGGGGAAAGTTTTTGGTAAAGAAAAAAATAATAATTAAGCTTTTTGTCGACAAAGGGCGCTGTACGTGACCAGATCATACATTTTCATGAAAAACTGTTCTTATTCGCATGCAAACGGTTACAGGCATATAAATCCTATTCTATGTGTCCGTCGTCATCAAATATTACAATTCACAAATGAGTTATAATACTGCTAACTGGTGCTTCAGTCGGCTATTCTTACCTGAGGGGAAAAAATCCACCAATAACGCTTTATCTACCAAGTCAACATCGCAATTAAAAACTTCATGTATGCTTCAAAGTATAAATTTGAAACAAATAATTAATAAAGAAACTAATGTTATATATATTTAGCGATCATATATTAAATTTAAAAGTGATTAAAATTTATTAAGAAAAATTTAAAAAATTTTAATTTTACTTAAATATAATTTTTTTGCAGAAAATTGTAGGTATATTGGTAGGTTAATCAGAACCTGAAAATATACATAGGGGGCTCCAGTGATTGGCATGTTCCAGTAATTGACATCTATCACGAAATAATTAATAAATAAGAAAAATAATAAAATCATATATTATACATATAAGAATTTTAACATTTTATGTGAATCACTGGAGCATAGGTTGCTAATAACTGGTAAAATGAAAATGTAGCAGTATCAAACACGAACATAGAGGACCAATCATTGATGAAATGAAAAACTGGCTGTGTCAATTACTGGAACACTGAGTGGGTGTCAAATAAAAATTCACACACACAAAAAAATCATTGTTATCAAACGTATATATTTTAACATATATGTGGTTCTGAATGTCTTTCATATCATATGTACTAACTTAAGATTTCTCAAAATATTTTCTGATGACTAGAACATTAAAAACATCAGAGATTGCTCTAAAAGTGTCAATCACTGGTGCACTTATCCTTTATTAATTTTCTTTCTGAACAAGATATATAAATAATAAAAAAGAATGCACAAAATATTTATGATTTAATAAATAATGTTTATCATTGAAATACTTTCCAGTATTTTAAAAATAATAAACCACCCATTTTTGAAAACTTAACTTCGAACTCTTCGCTCCAGAGGTCTATATTCGTGGACCTCTATTCTTTCCTTTATAAAATCTAAACAATTTATTATTTTTCATATTTTAACAAAACTAATAAAAATATAAATAAATAATGAAATATTTGTATATATCATTATTATTATTTTGTTATTATTATTATTTTATTATTATTATTATTATTTTACTTTAAAATATATAATTTTCTATATATTTAATAAATTTTCTATATATATTTTTTTTTTTTTTTTTAATTTTTAAAATGTGTAAACAAATAAAAAGAAATACAAAAAATTACATGGATTTCAAATTACAAAATCAGTTAAATGTGAAGTGGGAAATGATCATTAAATCTCATTCTACACTGAAGACATTTCAATATCCTCATGGAAAGCATAGATATTTTTCTTTTCATATTTCATTTTATGTGTCGTTGAGTATATCACCATAACAAGTAAACCATATGGAGAAGATTTATAAAGAAATATAGGAATGTATTTGCGTCTCTTAAGGGTTTTTTTTTTTTTTTTTAATTAATTTTGACATGAAATTGGTATGAAACAACATTTGCTGCGTATATTCAAAAAATATTCAATCGATTTATTCATTGCAATTCCGGTAACATTTCAGATAAGTGTTTTTACAGAAATAAACAGAGACAACGGAAATTTGAATAATATTGACTTCGAACTTTTAATGCATAAAGTTTATCAGAAAACGAAACTTGTGTACTTTCATTTTAAAGAAGAGGGATATTTAATGTTCATCGGGTCATTTAGATTACTTTTATTTTATTTTACTTTATTTTACTTTTTTACTATGCATTTGTAATTAGGATTGCGCAACTTATGCCCACCCACCCCCCCTGTAAGATGCACACTCATTGCATCAGATAATTTTAGTTTTTTTCTGTTGAAAATACTTATTTTTTTTTTTCATTATACTTGTAATTCTAAACTTTTATTTAAAAAAAAAAAAAAAAAAAAAAAAAAAAAAAAAAAAAAATCTGGTTTCAATTTTTTGATACTTCAATAAAAATGTGTTAACGGCCCTCTTCACTTAACGTCGCCGGAAGCCCGAGCCAATGTTACCCTACTGGGAAATTTTCTTTACAAATAACTTATTTACTAATACATATTTTTAAATTCTGTTTTCACATTCAGAAAATTCCCAACTGTTAAATTGACGGACCTTTTTTAAAAATGTACTTTTTTAATTTTTAATATTTTAGTTTGAAATTGCAAAATGAAAAAAATTCACATATTGAAAATTCGCATTTTGCAACTTGAAAATAAAATATAAATAAATAAATAAATAAATAAATAAAAAAGTCCGTCAATTTAACTGCTGGGAATTTTCAGAATGGGAAAACAGAATTTAAAAATATGTATTAGTGAATAAATTATTTGTAAAGAAAAATTTCCCATAGAATAACATTAGCTTCGGCTTCCGTCGGCGGTGTGTGAAAAGGGCCCTTAAGCTTTTCGACGGTGGGCTCCGCATTAATTCTTCTTTGCTCTAATAACCCGCTTATCTTACTAGAATGTTTTTATTACTTTGCTGATCCTCTTGAAAATTATTTTTAGTTTTGCTGCTTCGAACCGACTAAAATAAAATAAAATAAATAAATAAATAAAGGGGCAAAAATACTCAGAAAAAATTATGTCAAATTTGAATTTGTCACATACTGAAACAGTTCCGAAGTAAATATACTCAAATTAAAAAATCCCATTTCTTATTATTTCGTATACATTCGAACCTCGTTAGTGTGAATTACATTTAAAATGAATTGTTCTCACAATCCCCGTTGAAAGGAAGATTAATTTCTAAATCACTGATAGCATGATTTACTGATAACATTGTGACGACATAGCGGTTGTCATGATTTTATTCAACTTAGATTAAGCTTAACTTAATTGCTTATGAAGTAGCGACAAAGTCAGATTTATAAAATAAATAAAGAGCTTTTATTTTGAGCTTAATGAAAAGGTAGGTGATGAACTATATTCACATTCAATACCTTTATAAAATTAAAGGGGCAGCCTTCATAAATACTTTAACTATAAATAGATAACCATAAATAATCTAGACAGCTTCACATAGCGTCGTTACCTCTCACGGCTTTACTCGTCTTTCGTTAGTGGGAGGATTCCCTAAACCACTATACTACTCGACTAATTATCTTCTACTATAGCTGCTCGCTACTAACTCCTTTGACCTCCTACTACTTCTAATTCACTATCCACCTCTACTTCCTACTGCTTCTCTCTTTCTAACTCTCCTACTTCTACCTTCTTCTCTCACTACGAAACACATCACTTTTTATATCAATCACTTTATCCAAAATATTAACATACCGCAAATTATAATTTAATTTATCCTAAGAACTAACTCCATTAATCAACCGAATCCTAAAACTCTGCACATTCACGTGTTATTCGTAAAGTGCGAACTTCGTATGTAGCGTTACGCTAGCACACATTACCTCACAACATGAAAATTTTTTTTATTCCCCTAGAGATTCACGCTTCGACTGTATTAATACTCTCAAAAATTGGCTTCGACCATCGTGAATCCCATTATTCGAAATATAGGTTCTAAACGATGCATTCTTCCGCAAACCAGTATGAAACCGCAAAGATATATAACTCTGAAGAATTGAATAATTAAGTTTTGAGTTTGAATTCTTTATGTTTAAATTTGTATAAGTTCTATTAAATAATTCTTTTAGTTCACCATATTTATAATTTAAATTATGATGTGAGCAGATATTAAATTGAAAAAAAAAATGTTAAATTTCTCGATTCAACGGCCCACCAGCGGCCGAGCGGTTCTGCGCTCAAAGCTGGTAGATGGGAGGTGCCGGGTTCGATCCCAGGTCGCGCTCATCGACCTAGCCGTTCGGAGTTTTCCGTGGTTTCCTCCGAAACTCGCGTAAATACGGGCTAGGACCCCTTAGAAAGACCCCCACGGAGGGCATTCCCCCTCTAGGCCTAGGACACATCCGGAGTCAATCGGCCTTAAAATCCTACAACCAACCAACCATCTCGATTCAACCAAACTCGTTTTCCTTTTTTAAATAAAATTATTCATTTTGAAATGAGTAAGTCCATTTTGACACATATTTTAACACTTGACATTTCTAACAATGTTAAGAATTTAATCTCCCACTACCGGATCGCGAGATCCGCTAGGTAAGAAATTTAGGTTTGACCCAGGCCCATAACTCACAAAGAAACATTCAAAAGGTGTAATCTACAAAAAGTATTGAAAAAAAAATATATGTGATTCTACTCTTCATAAAACATCAGAAAATGAAAAAAATATTGGCTGAAATTAATTACAGCGACCACAAAAAATTATCAAAATTAAGCATATTTGGTGATTTAGCGCTGTTAGGCGATACGTTTCCTAGCCCCGCGATTGCCGTGGACGAACAGAACCGTGTTTTGCTTTTCCGCCAAGTACTCAAAATCAATCGTCTAGCAGTGTGAAATCGCCGAATATGCTTAATTTTGATAATTTTTTGTGGTCGCTGTAATTCATTTCAACCGATATTTTTTTCATTTTCTGGTGTTTTATGAAGAGTAGAATCAAATATATTTTTTTCAGTACTTTTTGAAGATGACACCTTTTTAATGTTTCCTTGTCAGATATACGCACATTTATTTTTATGAGTATGTTTTTATTTCTATTTTACACCAGTATTTCTTATAAAGTTGTGTTTGTAATTTCGTAGTAGTAAAGTTGTTCTCGAAAAAAATATTTTGCTTATAGGTACATACATATGAGCAAAAAAAAAAAAAAAAAAAAAAAACTTTATAAGAAACAACAAAACAACTTTAAGTACAAATACAAAACTTATAACTTTAAACGCAAATAAACATAAAGTTATATGCACTAAAATATTGGGAATAATTAGTGAATAACACAAATTTTGAAATCAAAAACTTTTTAAAATATGATGCTCCCCAAAATTATAAAATCAAGCTTTTTTTCGTACATACATATTTTAGACAGTTGAAAACTACATTTAAGACCATGCTTAAACATACTTTAGAACAGAACATCTATACAACAGTTGTTCTGATCGAAATAAAGCTTGATTTTATAAGTTTTGTTGAACATATACCTTATTTTAAAATGTTTTTGATTTCAAAATATGTGTAATTCACTATTTTTCCCAATATTTCAGTGCATATAACTTTATTTGTGCTATTACAATAACCGCTACCATAAACCACTTTTTTTTGTGTGTGCGTGCGTGCGTGCGTGCGTGTGTGTGTGTGTATAGTATTTTTTGCTTGTTTTTAAATTTCATCTTACAGGGTTTTTTTTTTTTTTTTTTTTTTTTTTTTTTTTTTTTTAACAGATTACATTTTATTTATTTGGAAAAAAATGTTTACAGAAATAATTTAATAAGCTATTCCTTTTCAAATTTGTTTAAAATACATTTTTCTGAAATTTCTCAATCATTCTAATAAGCATAAAACGTTTTTATCCATTTATTTATTTATTTTATTTCTAGCATTATGTATATATATATATATTATGTATATTATATATATATATATATATATATATATATATATATCTTATAAATAATCCACTCCATACAAAATTTATATCTTTAAAAAATATAGATCCTAAGATTAATGTCTAAATTTAAATCTAATTAAAAGTGAGCTTTCCTCACTGATAAAAGGTTAATGAGAAAAGGGGAAAAAAAGAATGAAACTTTTAACATAATTGTGCTAAAAGGAAATTGATGATCCAGATTTAAGGATGTAATTAACTTCTTTTATTTACAGACAACAACTTCTGAAATTACTTGTTTTCATAAAATGTGTCATGCAGTGATTGATTAGGCTTTTATAAATGTCAGAACTTCATCACCAAAAAGATGGGTATTTGTATCAATATTAATAAATTATGAAATTAATACAATACTTATTCTTAATGTATTTCTCTGATATTGAAATTTGTTTAATACGGTTATCGTATAATTAAAAATAATAATCGAGGAATAAAGTACCGAATTTCTGTGCTAAAGTCTGCATAGGTAATTTAATTTCTGTACTAAAGTCACCATAGGTTATTTAATTTCTGTACTAAAGTCTGCATAGGTTATTTATTTATTTAACAATTAATTCTGATTGGCCATTGCAGTATTTGGGGACATTGACGGCAGCATTCAGCAATAACTTTAACTTTCGGTTGAAAAAAAAAAAAAAATCATGAAAATCGCATAAAATTAAGCTGCAACATTTCAGCAAAATTTGATGCGTTGCATATGCCATCTAGCGGCATAGTTATTTTTAGAATTTTTGCTTAAAATAAGCAATCAGAGATTATATGAAATCTTCGTCGATAGATGACAAATTGACACAGTCATCGCTCTCTCTCTCTCTGTCTATATATATATATATATATATATATATATATATATGGAATAAAATAAAAAAAACCCAAAACACTGAGATGTTGATCAGGGAGGAAGTTAAATCACCTACGGAGTTAAATCAGCTACTAATTCCATCTTTTATTTTATTCTTCCAGTACCTTTATCAATAAATGGATTTCTTATCCACACTACTTTAACGTTCTGGCCCCCTCAATATTCATAAATGCAGATACAATGATATTTTAAATTACTTTTGTATTTAGTCACCTGCTTAGTAAAGATAGTGTAGGTAATTTTACTGTTATAACTTATTTTCAAAGACACATAACAGCTTAAAATATTATTATAAATTTTTTTTTTCTTTTAAATATATGTTTTATTCCCTTACATAGTCAAGACTGTAGCGGTAATTTTAGTACATTATAATTTATTTTTAAAGATGCATAATTGCTTAAAATATTATCATAACCCTTTCTTTTAAAGTTTCTTTTCCTCTTTTAAGTTTCTATCTAATTCACTAGAAACCGAGAAGTGTAATCTTAATTTATTAATAGGAAAATATTTTTTTTTCTCGTAATATTGATAAAAATAGCCATATTTACTTTAAAAATGCATATTATACATAATTACTCGTTATAGAAATTTATATTATTTTGCTATACAATAACCTTTTTATGATGCCCAAATCATGCTTCTTGGTTATGGTATTTATTCCATAAGAACCTCTGAATAAGAATTTTTATTCTTTTCTATGTAATAAATAATATTCACTGATTTGACCTAAATAATTGAATATACATTCATATTTTGTTATAATTGAAAGAATTTTTAAAAAGCTTTCAAAATTATATGTTTGCAAATTTCTTTAATTCCGTGACGTATGTTGAAAACAAATATCAAATAAATGTGTATCATGTCATGTCGTGTAATTAAATCGTAATTTTTGTCATGCAGTAACTAAAATTAATATTATTGTATCAATGCATTTATGTACTAATTTACTTTGGTCTTTTGACATATTTATACGCATGGATTTAATTAACTCAAGCTAAGCAAACTGATTTGAGAAAATTCAAACTGGCATCTAAGTACCTTAGTCGTTATTTGATAAGTCAGCGTGAAATTCGATTAAAAGTGTTACTGTTAAGTCTGGTCAAAGTGTGATATCATATCATATTGATATAAAGATTAAGTGTAGTTTACTTAACGCATGGCCAACTTTAGTAAATTAAATTCAAAAGCTCTGTTCCGTTACTGCAAAATTATGTAGTAAATCAGAGGCATTGTACGAGAAAATATTTATATCAAGGTCTTTGAATAAGAGGAAACTTCTATATCCAGAAGCATTTCAAAATTAAAACTGTGTCTAAAATATTTAAATGACTTATTGCATGTTTTTTTTTTTTTTTTTTTTTTTTTTTTTTTATGACATGCAATTGCTAGTATTTGATGACCACTTGAGAGGGGGCACCTAATCAAATATGCGGCCGTAACAGCCCCTAACAACACTGAGCTAATCAGTCATGCCTTGTACGGGATTCGAGCACATGCCCAAACGGATAGGAGTAGGAGATACTAACCACTACACCTAATGCTTTATTATTATTATTATTATTATTATTATTTTAACGTTAAAAAACATAAAATAATAATACAATAATGATGCATATTTAAAAAATAAACCATAATAATAAAAATAACACATATTTAATGTTATATATATATATATATATATATATATATATATATATATATATATAAAATATATTTATTATATTGTTATTTTTAATGTACAATTTGTTGTATATATGGAGGTTCAAATATTAAATTTCCCAGAAAAGTAATAAAATTTACATAATAAACAATCATAGGATAATTCTCTGTAATATCATGGAAGTGATGCAAGAATAAATGCAAAATAATAGACTGAGCGCTGCAAATGGTCTCTGACGATTATTATGCTAGCCTGACCCACTCGCTGTTCGGTTTGTTTGACTTAAAGTATAGTTCTAAAAATTATAGTCAATGTTCCCTGAGAAAAAAAAAAAGTACAAATTTAAGAAAAAAAAAATCTAAGCAACAATAAAGTTTTTTTTTTTTTTTTTTTAAGGGTTTGTCATTTCTTAAAAAAAAAAAAAAAAAGACTATATTGCTGGTTTAGCTTCAAATTTCTAGAAATATTGGTTGCAGATAAATTTATCTGAAATATCATCATATATCGGCAAATCTTATCTTTATTTTTAACAATGTAATTTCGGCATTTATTTAGACGTTATTTCTTCATGCTTTTCATTTTAGTTCCCTATCATACTGTAGTATGAAGAACTTAGATAGTCACAATTTTTCTTACCTTGTTTTTTAGCTTTGCACAAGTTTTTAGGCGTGAGGAAGTCGAAAATCAAAAAATCGGTATAGTGTCCGTCTGTAAGGTGTCAGTGTGTAAGTCTGTTAGTTAGTTAAAATTTTGCACACGGTATCTCAAGAATAAATGACCGCAGAAAGGTAGGACCGGTTTAAAAATATTACCTATATCACTCGCAGGAATCTATTGATTTGAAAAGTTCTAATTTAAAAACTTTGTAAGTCCGATTTCCTTAACATTGAAGAATATAGTACAAAATAAATAGTACACTGTAAATAGAAGCGTCTTAAATTCAGACAGAAATGTGTCTGAAATGTCAATTCAGACACATAAATGTCTGAAACACTTACTCATGCAAAATTTCAGACGCATGTGCTGTCTTCAATTAAGACACGTAAGTGTCTTTTTTATAAATGAGCTGAGATAAGTGTCTGAATAAGGTTGATATGTCTGAAATTAAAACATATAACATTTCATACACTTAAAATTTCAGACATTTTACAATTTAGGCACTTTAAAATTCAGACATTACAAATTTCAGACACTTAGAAATTCAGACATTTGTATTACTTAACAAATTTCCCACATGAAATCTACTTTAAGCAGCATGCATATCCTGCTTTAATATTTTTTTAACGAATAAATTTAATATTATTTTATATAATATAAGTAGTTAACTTATTTAAAATACTTAGACGCGAAACTTATTCGGTTAAAAATAAAAAATAAAAGTTATTTTTTATTTAAAGTTCTCACATGTAATTAATATATATATATATATATATATATATATATATATATAAAGATAAACGAAGCATGTATCTTGTAGCTAAGAAGCGAATTCGTAACTAAAGATTCTTAAACGATTTGTGCATAATTGTTTTTTTTTCCGCATTTTAATTATTTTATGTTCCCTACACTTCAAAATGTAAAAGAACAATTTTTTTGGTTTCATGTACATAGTTTGTTTTCTTGAAAATACCACTTTTAAAAAAATATTTTGATATCCATAGTCTATTATTTTTTCATATTTATTACGCATTTTACAAAAAAAACTCTAAACCTGTACACACGAAATTTAAGATAATAATATGTATTAAGCTTTAGCTCTTATGGGCAGTTTTATTGGAAAGACGTAAAACTTAGATTTGTTTTACGGATACTACAATATATTCCATTATACAAACAACATTCAGTGTGAACACCGATGGCTTGATTGGGAAGAAGTTCGACTGTAAATCCATTGGTAGTCGGTTCGATTCTCGTCGAGGGCAACGGTAATTGTTTTTGTAAAAATTATTATTATTTTTTTTTAATGCTCTAGTTTAGTTTAAAATCTTTTTCACAGGTAAACAGTATAACACTCATCTTTTCCTTTATTTATTGATGAAAAATATTCACTGTAGACAGGATCAAAGATGGCGGAATTTCGGACCCTTCATGTGTGAAACGATGTTCCTTTTAAGACACTTTTTAGCATCTTAAAATTGAACACCCATTTTAGACACAATTGTGTCTGAATTTCAGACACTTGTATTTACAGTGTAAATGTGCATTAAAAAGGAATAATTTTGCTGTAAAGATGTTAAATTAGAATTAAATATCAATTATGTTATTATCATGAACAAATTAACTATAAAAACTCTACGTTAAAAACTTCGTAAGTTGCTTGAAATTTCCGAATTTTTTTTAACGTAACAGACTACGACAAAATTTTGAATACACATTCATGTTGAGAGATATATTCATCACCAAGGTATCAGACCACTTTTAAATTATTATTTCACATACTGGCATGAAGATAATTGACTATGAATTATCTAATTTAAAAACAATCCGTAAGTTATTTGAAATTTACTTCTTTTTTAACATGGCAGAATAGGGCAAAATTTCGCAAAAACGTTTATTTTGAAAGGTATTCTCAAAGTAAATATGTCAGACCTCATTTAAAATATCGTTTATGATACAAGCTTGAACATAATTAATTATGAAGATTCTAATTTGAAGATTTCGTAAGTTATTCAAACTTTAATAATTTTTTAACATAGTAAAATATAGCAACATTTCCTTTGAAATTTTGGGGATAATTATACTGGAAAAAGTGTGAAATTTCATGAAAACTAAAATATGAAACTAACCCTAATAAAACTAATTAACAAAATAGGATAAGGGAAATTTATGAAACTATGCTGTGAGTAGTCTATTAGGTGGGAGCATCCCAGTCTTCACAGTGTGAATCAATAGCTCAAATTCATTTTTTTAATCATTAATTTAATAGAAATTTATGAGAAGAAATATTGCATGGGGAACTGAGCAGAGTCCATTTATGCCAAGTAATTTATCTTGTAAATTTACGCTTTTTTTTATACTGCCATTTTAAGTACTTTTCGTGTGTTTGCTGTTTTTAAAAAAGCGAATGCATTTTTTCAGACGTTCCACTTATACATAAAATACAGCGAGGCTTATCATACATCAGAAATTGCAAGCTCTCCACGGCGATTTCCATGCCCTATCCAGAATTATCTGATTTCAATTAAGAAAAAAAAGTTTAAATAAAATATACATGCACTAAAATTTCCAGAAATACATAATAAACAATTAAATTTTATAAAATTGTAAAATTGTAATTTAAAGTCATAAGCATACATTTCTTTAAATTACATTTCTGAAAAGCAGTTGTTTATGGCTAATTATGATTTTTCTAAATTTTTACTTTGAAAATTTAAATATTTTTATTACATAGGATTTTTTTTTTTTTTTTTTTTTTTTTTTTTTTTTTTTTTTTAACATTAAAATGTTTGAAAATACAATTTAGTCTAAACCAGGAAATTTTATAAAAGCTCTTTTTTAAAAGATGAAGATTTTTTTTTTTTTTTTATCCACAGATTGATTATAAATAAAAAACTCATTGTGTAACCTTATTTTCAAAATTATTAATCCAAGTTTATAAAAATTATTTTACTCATATGCAGGAGAATGTTAATAAAATTTATTATTGAAATATCTTTCTTTATATGATAGATTGTACTTACTGAACATTAAATTTAATTTTTATGTAAAGGAAAAATACTACCAAAAAATAAACATCACCTCCAGAAACAGCATTAATCTACATGAAATGTTTAATTTTAACTAAACAAAACAAAATTTCTTTACAAATATTTATTTATTAACATTTCATTTATTAACTAAAATTGTTGAAAGTTCATTTTTTAATTGGAAATAAAAATCAAAATTTTTTTAAATATTAAAATTTTAAAGTGAAAGCTAATATCTTCATTGGAATCTGCACTTAATTATTATTTTTTTTCTAATTAAATGAATGGCTTTTAGGAAAAGAGTGAAATATTTAATACGCTTTTTACATTTTTAATATAAGGTTTATAATTAAAATCCAGATATTAAATTATTAAAAATAATATGAAATATTTAATTTAACAATTTCTTATATTTATATGCTGTAAATAACTTGCATTGAGGCAATAAATGCTATTTCTATAATTTTGTTAATTCGCGATTTTTTTTTGTTCTCCTAAACAACGATAATTTAATATACTATCATATCCTGTTACTATAATATATATATATATATATAGTAATACAATATTATCAGTGCAAAAATTTGAAATTTATTT
Organism: Salticus scenicus; assembly: GCA_963930645.1. Classification (NCBI taxonomy): domain Eukaryota; kingdom Metazoa; phylum Arthropoda; class Arachnida; order Araneae; family Salticidae; genus Salticus; species Salticus scenicus. Next base: position 152,468,905 of record OZ005659.1, read on the forward strand.
AAAGATGATTTAACTTTAGTATTAAAACAATTATTCGGATCATAAGCGAAGACTACCCAAATCAAACCAAAAAGGAAATAAAGAAAAACCGAAATGAATTACTGGAAATTGGAATGAGAAAAAAGCATTATTTGTATTCTAAAGTTTTCAAGGGCCTGGTAGAATGCAAATATGCTAAAAAATGGATGTTTATCTGTCACAAAGAAAGCAAAAGGTAAGAATTTCTTTGTCCATAGGCCCGAAACACCCATAGTAAAACCAGAAAAAACGAAGATTAAAATAAAACTATTACCTAAAAATGATTATCCAAAACCATATAAAATCGTAGATCAAAATAAACTCACCACTACAAATAATAATTCAAAAATACTTAAAAAATTATTATTGAAACGGATGCAACTCAAAGTTAGAATAAACGAGACACATGTAAAAATTTAACAATCAGATATCAGTAAAAAGCACAGTTAGTCAGTTCAAAATTGCAGTAAACATGGAGTAAAATAAAGGCTTCACAGAGCTATTCAGGTAGAATAAGGATTCAGATAAGGATTCAAGTCCTAATATGGATTCAGATTATTATTCATAATTATTGTAACATGAATAGTGCTGCCATCTACAGTAATGTTATAAAAATAATGGAAAAATTAAATAGTAAATAAAATTAAATTAAATGAATAAATAATAAAATGAATAGATAATAAAATAAAAAGAAATAAAATACATATAATGATATATATATATATATATATATATATATATATATATATATATATATATATACATATATGTATATTGTGATAGTGCATAATAAACATACAATTTATGTTATTGTCAACTTTATTAAAAAATATGATAAATTCATCTAATCAATTATTCTTAATATTTCAGGATACTACTTTCAATGCAGAATACAAAAAAAAAAAAAAAATATTTTAAAATTACAAAAATGTATAGTGTGTTAATCACATCTGAAATAAAACTACGTTTCCTATTGTTAGTTTGACTAAAAGAGAATAATTATTTTAAATATTAATTATAAAAATAGAAAACTAAATGGGCTTAGGCGTTTAAGAATGATGTAAAGAGAAATAAATATTGCATTCATGCAATTTTCGACGACATATTAAATCTGTGAAAAGCAATGATTGAATTTATATAGGGTTTCAAAATAAATTATTCTTAAAGATTAAAATTTTCTCGAATAAATTTTATGATATGAGAAATATACCTTTAAAAAAAATCATAAACGTTTAACAATACAAAACAATTCACAATACATAAATCATAAAATCCTTAAACCAACATTCAAAATAAAAAAATAACTTATATATATATAAATTCAAATGTTTTACCTTTATATATAAAACATTAACGCTACATACAAATGTTACCGTCGATTACTTCAGCAATAAATATTTTTAGTTTTCATATTTAATTGCAATACCTCGCAATTTATATTTATATCACAAAGAATATTGGAATCACATATTTCTCTCCGAAACATATATTTTCTATATTATTAACTTTCAAAATTTATTACAATGCTACTTTCTAATATTACTTTTAACAATTTCTAATGTTACATATTGTAACAAAGTTTTCCCATAGTTAAATAAATTAACGACTTCAACTATACATTGTAACTAATTTAGGAAACTATTATTAAAGGATCTTAGTTAAAGTGATTAAACCTGAAGTTAAATGTTACATTTAGAGAGGTGATATATGATATTTTTCTTTCAAACCCCATTTTAAACTGCGTTAACAATATGTCATTTTTTTTCTCTGTTCATTATGTCTATCTATATCTATCTATCTATCTATATCTATATCTATCAATATCTACATCTGTAAATATCTATCTCTATCTCTATCTCTATATATAATAATGAGCAGGAGCCGAAAAGAGTACATATCTGCTCTTTTCATTAACACTTTTCAAAACAGTTAAAAAATGTTTATAACTTCGGATTGCCTGTCTGTACGTCTGTTTGTCGGCCCGTCCGTCTAATTGCCTGTCTTCGTGATCACACTATATCTCCCGTAAATATTAGGGATTTTTTTCAAAATGATGTATGGTATTCAAGCTCACTTGTTAATGGAGTAGTATCACTACTTGTTTGTGTACATAAACAACTGGAAGTATTGCAAAGCATTGCGTTCTCTAAGAACTATTTCTATAATATATATTTTACTTTAATATATATTATACCTTTACTTTGCACAAATTTTAATGAAATTTAAGTATGTTACTTAAGTTCACTATTAAATGTTCCTTATTAGAAAGGGAGTAATCAATACCACTGATTTATTTACAGGGAGACTCGAAAGTATTTCAAAGCAATGCGTGCTTTGAGAGGTACCATGTTTTATGTTATTCATTTTTTTTTGTCAGATGTTTTCTATTAAATAGTAAATACCACGACTTATTTGTATACAGGGACACGAGAATTTATTCCAGAGCTTTCAGTTCTATGACAGATATTTGTGTAATCCATACTTTATAAACTTTTCCTTGCGCAAATCTTAATGAAATTGAAATATGTTATTGTTATGCCCAAAGGAATGGTTTCTACAGAGTGACTGTAACAATCAAATTAATAATTCATTTAATCGTTTGGTAAAACAATTTCTCTCTCTACTTCTGTGATTGGCAAGTTCCTGTAAGTGCACAGTTTAGGTGAGATGTAGCTAATCGTCTGTGATAGCTTCAGAGTCCTTGAACGTACTATTCCCGCGCTTCTGTTTCTTTTTCTTGTCTATTTTCCTCCATTTTCTTAATGGCGTTTTTTTTTTTTTTTTTTTTTTTTTTTTTTTTTCCCATTTGTGAGTGTGCAAATTTTTTTCTTGCCTTCCCATGCTTTTTACAATGAAGTTTTGACTCCCCCCCCCCGTAATTTTTTCACTCTAAATCACTTTTAAAATGATTCGTGAAGCAATCGGACAATGGCGTAACAGATTATCGTTAATAATAGACAGAGATGGTGGTTGATTCTAATCAAATTATTTCGAGTTGAGCTTTCATTGACAGTGTTTATCGTGTTGCCGTATTTATCAGTTTCTATTTTATATTTGTACAATAAAATGATTCGATATTAGTAACAGTATTTTGTAGCCACTTTGTAGAGAATATACTAAACTAAGATTAGCATTAAAATCTACATGGCTACACAAAAATAATCAGCTACATTTGACTGTAACTGGAAATATGCTGGAATTGCATTTTCGTTTATATTAAGATTTTTTTTTTTTTTTTTTTTTTTTTTTGTATACATTTTAACAATTTTTATAAGTGGATATTATTTTGATTAATTTAGCTGTATTTCTGACTGTTCATCTGCTTACCGGCAGCGTCCATAAATATTTTTAGAATTTCGTAAAAACGATCTAATTTATTCGAGTTTATTAAGAAATGTTCTCTATTTAAAATGAAATTTATAGGCTCAGTACAGCTAGTTTGTATACAGGGACATTAAAAAAAATGGCCGAAGCCTTATTGTTTCAAAGATATATTTTAATAATTCACATTTAAATAACTTCCTACTCCAAAAGTCATAATCAAATTGGTATTTATTGTTATTTTGATAAAATAATGTTTTGTATAAAACAAGTTTATGATTTCAATTAGTCAGACTGTCTTTCTGTCCTTCTGTGTGTCCGTTGTGCGACAACATGAGCATAGAACATTAAAGGTTAAACAATGCAACGAGTAAACTCAATTAGAAAGTGTTAATAATCACTGCGTACCGCACGGATTTGCGTTCTTTTTTTTTTAATGTATTTGCTTATTATTTGTGGAATATTGGATATAAAGAGACATCACCATGTCAGAAATTATTGCTAAAATTTACTCGTGTGAGTTAATTGAATAATCACTGTTAATTGTATTAGAATTGATCAAAAATATTCTTCAAATAAAGTGCTTTCATTGACTAGATCATGGCTGTATAATTACAAAACACTCATCAGTAGAATATCTTCATTAATATCTAAAATTAGTTTTAAAACTTTTAAAGGTTTAATTATAAGCACAGATAATCAAAACAAATTTTTTGTTATCCTCTTGATAGTAGGGGAAAAAAAAGAAAAGAAAAAGAAAACTTTTAAAATATTTAATTACAGAGGTTAACATTATTTTTGTCACACGAAGTACTTTATATTTATCTAACGCACCTGTTTAAGCTTATTTCAAATATGCAATCATAATTATTCTATTAGGTCCAGATTTTGCAGAATAAAATTTTAAGTTTTCGATTTTTCAGGTTTTCGGTAATATTTTTATTTATTTAAAACAGTCTTTTAAATTCAGCACAAAAAATGACTATCATAAAGGCGTTAAATATACATTTCGAATACCATACAGTGACATACGATACAGGTGGTTTCCAGTGACATACAGGTGGCTGCCATGATATGGTCGAACAACATATGCCTGTTTCGATTATATGAAGTGATTCTTTACAAGCACCCCATTAATGCTTAAATATTTACCCAATAAAGGTTAAATCTATTTTATTTTCTTATATAATATCTACCGCAAGATGATTTTTATTAATAATAATTTATAATGTTGAGAAAGCGTTTAAATCATCCGGATAACTTTTGTTATATTTGCTGCTGTCACAATTAGGCGAGACGTAGTAAAACCACTGCGATGGCTTCAGGGCCCGAGTTCAATTCCTTCCCGAGATTCCACTGCTTTGTATAATCAGTTTAGACCTTATATTCCATCCGGTGTTAGCATTTTTTTTAATTAATTAATTATTATTATTTTCTTCTTTTTTTTAACTCTTAACACTGTGAGCTTTTTTCGTTTTCGTCCATGCATTTTTTCTATGGATTTTTTTACTGCTAGAGGCCTATTTCAGTCGGTACAGTTGACGAATTTTTATACGTCACTCTTAATTAGTGCTAGAGGCCTATTTCAGTCGGTTTATTGAATGGGGATTTATTGAATGAAGTCCCCCCAAGGCACAACTTTGACATGAGTCCCCCCTTTAGGCCCAACTTTGACATGAACCCCCCCCAAGGTACCCCTATTTCAGTCGGTACAGCGTTGTCGAATTTTTATAATACACTCTTAATAGTGCTAAGGGCCTATTTTAGTCGGTTTATTGAATGAAGTGCCCCCAAGGCCCAACTTTGACATGAGTCCCCCCCAGGCCCAACTTTGACATGAGTCCCCCCCAAGGTACCCTATTTCAGTCGGTACAGCGTTGTCGAATTTTTATAGGTCACTCTTAATAGTGCTAAGGGCCTATTTCATTCGGTTTATTGAATGGGGATTTATTGAATGAAGTCCTCCCAAGGCACAACTTTGACATGCGTCCCCCCCCAGGCCTAACTTTGACATGAGTCCCCCCCAAGGTACCCCTATTTCAGTCGGTACAGCGTTGTCGAATTTTTATAGGTCACTCTTAATAGTGCTAAGGGCCTATTTTAGTCGGTTTATTGAATGGGGATTTATTGAATGAAGTCCCCCCAAGGCACAACTTTGACATGAGTCCCCCCCAGGCACAACTTTGACATGAGTCCCCCCCAAGGTACAACTTTGACATGAGTCCCCCCAAGGTCCAACTTTTACATGAGTACCCCCAAGGCCCAACTTTGACATGAGTCCCCCCCAAGGTACAACTTTTACATGAGTCCCCCCCAACGCACACCTTTGACATGAGTCCCCCCCCAAGGCACACCTCCCCCTCATTGGGAAAAAGAGAAAAAATGTTGTTTTGCGGCTATAAGACAGTTTGGACTTTCAACGTTTTTTGTTACAGTATCTGCAGCTGAAACACATTGGTTTGATTTAATGAAAACTTTATCATGGAATTTAGATCGTCACGAATTAACTAATGAAGAATTTGTCGATATTAACAAGTTTAGCAGTAGGCCTCTGGCACTAAATTAAAATCTGTCAATGCCAGATTTTCGTGTTTTAAATAATGAAATAATGTCGTGTCTGTATATATATATTTTTTCTTTTTTTTTCGGTGCGGTAGATCCCACCCACCCACACCCACCATTGCCGTTACATAATAGGCGAGACTTAGCAAAACCTCGACATGGTAACAGACTGTCACAAAAAAAGGCACCATTTAGATAAAAACCGGTTATATATTTGAAATCAGCGTGATAAGTTCTCTTACAAACACATATTTTTCCTCATGTGATAGAAAAAAGTTGAGTTTTGTTCTCTAATATTATCGAAGAATAATTAAGTTAAAAAAAAAAAAAAAAATGAAATCTATTATATTTATTTTAGCAAAATTTATTATGGGATATTAGGTACAAACAATTATATGTACAACATAATATGTACATATATATTATGGATGTCGTTTATAATAGCTTCAAATAATAAAGAAATTGGTTTCTATTTAGAAATAATTAAATTAAAAACAATATGTCTATTATAATCATCATTTTTCTAATTCTAATATTAAATATTCAGGCTATTATCTATTATTATAATACTCAATTTTGGAATAGTGAATTAGCATCTATCGTAAATACTTCGCTTGATAATATTACGGGTTTGTAATTTGAAATGCCATTAAAAGTGTTAAGTTTAAATCACTTTACAGCTAAATTTTAGTTTATATTTGTGTACACATTCTGCGTTATTTGACTTTGTGCTTTAATAACACACAGAAACGTAATTCGTAACATTCGTGCAATTGTGTTTAGTTATTTGAAGTGATTCAACAGATTGAATAAGGTTTTAGTATTAAGGTTAGAAATGGACTACATTCGAATAAAGATGCTTAAATCAAATTAATCGGGACATTTTCTTTTAGAAATTTAGTAAGTATACCTTTTATGTGTGAGTTTATATTATTAAATAAATTATAAATTAATTTCTTTAAGTGTACATTGCCACCATAGAATTCTGAGGAGTTATATATATATATATATATATATATATATATATATATATATATATATATATATATAGATAGATAGATATAGATATAGATATAGATAGATAATACAATAATAATAATAAAAATAATAAAGCATACAATATTCACTACTAGTAGGCTACACCTCCTTCGCTGATCACTAAATTTAAATGGATTTTCAAAAGAGTTGAATCACTATTTATCTTTTTTTATCCCATTTTGGGCTTTGTACCATAATTAAAAATCCCTTTGGGGTCAAAAAGTCAAAATAACATATTACATATTAAATTAAATATTTCTTCCGTTTTGCACTGGTTTTGAAACAATGCTGTATGGTCTTATGTGAATGATTCTCAAGAATTAATCAACAATTGTTTACAAATTTAATCGATTATGTATGAGAAATAAGTACTCTGTATTTTAAAAATTGCAGCTCTTATAATTTCAAATCTGATATTTTTTAAAGAGTTATTCACTACTCTTTAATATTATAATGTTTTTTGTTTAATATTAAACTCTTATGAAGCGAATGATATCTCGCTGTGAAACTTTGCAACGTAATATCTTTAAATCTAGTTATTTAATGTATACAGTGTCCTCACAAAAAATGAACAGTTTTTAGAGCTCTTTTAAAAAAGTATAATATCTGTGCAGTATCTTTTAAAAAAAATTCACCAGTTTTACTAAAAAAGAAAAAAAAATGGCCGACGTCCACCAAAAAGTAATTGAATGATATTGCGTTGTGGAACTTTGCAACGTAATATCCTTAAATCTAATAACTTGACGTATATAGTGTCCCCACAAAAAATGAACAATTTTTAGAGCTCTTAAAAGAAAAAAAAAAAATAGTTTTTACTAAAAAATGGCCAACGTTCATCACGAAAGTAGTTAAATCTAGACCAATAAAAAAATCTGGTGTGAAACAACCACACGACTTCCATTACCCGCTATTACATGTATTATATGCATTTTTGAGAGATAATGTGATCAGAAAACATAAAAGTGACCAAAAAAGAAAATCGTTAGAGCCGTTTTTGAGATACCAACTTTCACAAAAAATCAATTATTGACCGGAAAACAATAAGTACATACAAAAGCATATTTAAAAGTGAGTTAAAATGGCGAGTTTGAAAAAAATCCGTACAACCGTTTTTAAAGGAACGCCTTTGCGAGGCCTGAAATTGAGCTATTTATACAGGACGCCTATCAATTTTCATGAACTAACCAACTATATCATTCGAAAGGATATCTGATAGAGTGTTTATATAGCAAATTTGAAGAAAATCGTAAGAGCCGTTTTTGCGATACGGACTTACGGTCCCACTTTTCCGATGTCCCATTTCCGGTTAAACTCAATTATTGACAGGAAAACAATAATTACATACAAAAACATATTTAAAATTGAGTTAAAATGGCGAGTTTGAAAAAAATCCGTACAACCGTTTTTAAAGTAACGCCCTTGGGAGGCCTGAAATTGAGCTATTTATACAGGACGCCTATCAATTTTCTTGAACTAACCAACTATATCATTCGAAAGGACATCTAATAGAGTGTTTATATAGCAAGTTTGAAGAAAATCGTTAGAGCCGTTTTTGAGATACGGACTTACGGTCCAACTTACGGTTTCCGATGTCCCACTTCCGGTTTTTCAATTTTCACCAAAATTTGGAAATTTCATCTGTACGCCAGACGTATTTCAATTCTAAAGTTTCGTAGCTCTATCTTTATTTCTTTCTGAGCTATAATAGCCAGAAGATTCTCCACATACATACACACACACATACACACATACACACATACATACACACTGACCAATTGCCAAAAACCACTTTTTTGGACTCAGGGGACCTTAAAACGTGTAAATCAGGGGAAATCTCGATATCGAATTTTTTGACCGAATACAATACTTCCATTACCTACGGTAGTAGGGTAATGGAAGTAATTAGGAGTGGTTCACCAGGATGCGTTACGACGACAAACTCTTTGCTTTATTTATATAGATTGCATTAAAAATATCTGAATGTCTGTAGATATGTATGTATACGACCAAAAACTTACAACATTCAATGTCTTTTTCACCTACACTGGAGTAATCAATTAAACAGGATCGCAAGATATATTTAATTTAAAAATTTAAAGAAGGCGAATTAAAAAATAAAGGATAAAATACTTACAAAAAAGAAAAAAAAGAAAGACAGAAAAGAAATATACTTTCTATACGAAAAATGAAATGAATAAATAAATAAAATATAAGAAATATAAGAATCGTTAACATAATAATTTAAAAACATTTCTTTAGTGAAACTAGAAATAAAATTTATTTCATGTCGTACACACTTTTTAATTCATATAGATATAAAATAAATAAATACATAAATAAATAAATATAAATTTATAAAAAAAAAATAATAATAGATAAATAAATAAAAAATTAATTGCTCAGAAAAATTATAAACCAGAGGATAATATAAACATATTAATATTTAATTTGTTTCTTAAAATTTAATAATTAAACATATCAAATATTTTTGCAAATGCGTATTAACTGATATTTAAAAAATATTTAGTGAATTAATACATAGAGAGAGAAAAAAAAAAAAAAAAAGAAAAGAAAATTGCTAGAATGTAGGCATAATTAAATAAGTAATACTTGTGAGTAATATAAAGTAAACATCGCAAATTATAAAATATTAATTAATGAAATGAAGCAAAGTTACAATTAAGACTCCAAATAAAAATTGGAGACTGATATTATTTTTTTTGTTTTTGTTAATAATCAATATTTGAATATATATATATATATATATGATTTACGTTATTAAAATTAAATTAAAAATATTTATTGAAATTAATAAAGTAAAATATTATAAATGTATTATAAGTATAAAAATTAATGCAAATTATTCAGATTATGAAATAATGCAAATTATAACGCGCAAAGGCTAATATAAATATAATTAAGTACCACAGATCTGGAGTTATAAAGTATTAACTTCAAAACTTTGACAAAACACCATAAAATACAAGAACTCGCAGCAATTGTTTCAGGTCGGAAAATACACAATCCTTTGTCAGGCGAACAAAGATGGTGCTTATTCATAGTATTTAGCTTATTAAAAACTAATATAAATTAAGATAATAGTAAATAATAATAATTATAGAAAATTGATCTCAATTAAAATGTGAACAGTAACATTATTGTACATATTCACACATTTCTTATAGTGGACTTGAATAACATATTTCAATTTCAAGACAATCCATGAATATTAACGGGTGTTAGAGCGCTGAAAGGCAGACGGACAGACAGACAAATCGAAGTCATTAACATTTTTCAACCTTGCTGGAAAGTGTTAAAAATGAACTCCAAGAAGCATAACGAACACCAAGATAGAGCTGGTGTACAATCATGATACTTGCATACATGTTTTTTCGATGGAGTGCACATGCGTATGATGTTAATTTCAGGACCAAATAGTTAAAGTTTTACACTAAGTCAGGGGTAATGTACAAATTGCAGTATGTGATATTTTAGGGGGTTTAGGTGATGTAGATTAGAACCAGTGGTCGGATAACTGAACTTGAAAATATTTTTAAGTAGCTAGGATTCCTGGATGTAGGAAGCGGGAGAGCCATTCCTTCTGTGGAGGATCAAAATTGAGATGGCATGTCTCCGGACCACCTCTAGGGGTGAGTCCCAGACCGTCGCCAATTGCCCATCTGCGCTGCACTAGTGCGACGTAAAAAACCCAACCATCCTGGGTGTAGAGTGTCTATTTTCAGCAGTCATCAGACATTGAGCAAAACCGTTCAGTAGGACATCGTGAAGCCAGCTGAATTCATTGTAGTATTGTGGAGCGAATTCAAAAATAAATATCAATGGAGATCATCGTTGTCAAGTTTGGGGACATTCTTATTCGATATTCACTAATAAGTTTGATAAGTGTTATTTGATATACATGACAAACGATTAATCTCCGATGAAATTAGACAAACATTAATATTAAAAATTAGTGGTATATGTTGAATAAAAAATCCCTGAAACTGACAACAGTACTATGTATTACGATGATAATACGATGGTGGCGTAGATTTTCCGAACAACATTGCTACAGGAGAGGGTGTGGAACGTGAGATCGCTAATGGACTGAAAGCATACCAATCGTCACTTTAGAAGAGCAGCACTATCATAAAGAAAATCGACAGCGTCAAAAATTCGTGCTTCTGTTTCACTTGAGGTAATTGTTCGAATAATTCGAAACTGTTTCATGAAAACAGGACTATGAGCTTATGTGCCTTAGATATGTGTATCTAAGACTCCAGCCAACCATCGGAAACGGCTTCAATGCTGTCGCCATAGTCTGAACTGGAGTTCGGAATGGCAACTTGATGTTTTCAGCGACAAAATCAGATTCAATTTAAGAGCCTCCGATGATTGTATGCGTGTCCTAAATCATAGGTAAACATCGCCATCCTTCTTGCATTTGTCATCGCGAAAATACGTTAAAACTTTGTGGAATGGAGATATGTTATGAGTTATCACTTTCTTATACATTAAGTATTTGTACGGGGTCTATTTTGCAGCACTTGGTAAATCAATAACATCATTTAACCTGTTACTGTGCCGTATGTTATGTTTTTCTCTAATGGAGAATTTCATTAGGGTAAAACGTAGCATTTGCATACAGTTTTTCGTACTCATAATTTTACATGACTCTTATGGACTGAAGCTTTACCTGACATTTTTTGTCTGATTATTCAACCCGTATTTTTCTTTCGAAATTTTCTTTAGTCAGAATTAACGATTAGTTAAGTGAAAAAACATTACAGAAATGTACTGGTGTAAGAATCATAGAAAAAAGGATAGTCTTTCACCACACTGAATATATATATGCACTCGAACTTCGTTAACGTGAACCTCAAGGGGAATAAAAATTTTGTTCATGTTATCAGTAGTTCATGCTATCTGTAACTAATCTTCATATAACTAGACTAAACTTCATTTTGACGGGGACTGTGGAAACACTTTATGTTAAAAATAATTCACGTTAACAGTATTTACGTTAATGAGGTTTGACCGTATATATATATATATATAATACAATAAAAATATTATGTTGTTTTTAGTTTGCAGACAAGTATTACTATTTTTTAAGTCATACTTAAGAACTATAGTAATAAATTATTGTTACTTCATATTACATAATTATATTACATGAATATATTATATAATGCATTTTATTGTTATAATACATCATATATTATTATTGTTTTATATTAATATATTATATTAATTTTTTTTTAAATATATTTAAGAAATCCTAAAGTATTTTTAGGGCGAATTATTCAATAAATGATGAAATGCCATTTTGTAGATAATGTAGGTGATATGGATTTAAGCATTTAAATTTTTATTTAAAAAAAAAATAGTACAAGAAACAAATGGTAGTATATCGAATTGCTTTCTTTTTAACTTTCTACTTAATGCACCAAAAGAAAAACCTTGCGTTCGTGAAAAATTTCGACTTTCGGTTTTTGGTAGATTGATATATTTTAAAATGTTTAAAACAAAATTTGATCATATTTAGAAACAACCTGGATAGCCGTGTATTTCTTTGAAAAACATTTGGGTAGTTTAACGATAAATCGTATGAAATTTTACAAACATTTACATTCAATCTACCCTTGATATATCGTAGTGCTTTCATGTGCAGAGGGATGATGTATTTGAAAAGATGTCGATTTTGAATGTTTGATTTTCAGATGTTGGCTTTGAAAAAAATATCATTTTGAAGACATGACTGGTAAGCTGCTAAAACCATCTTATAAGTCGTTAGATTGTTTCGAGAATATTTGTCGTATAAATTGAATTCATCTTGTAGAACCTATGTTTTCATTTACGGAATCACTTACCATACAAGAAATTCCCAAATATTCTCTATATAAGTTATCGAATTTATGTATATTCTAAAACCTATATAAATTCTATAACTTAATAGATGTTCAAATAAGTAAGGATTTTCTAGACATACCTATATAATTCATTATTACATAAATGTTTTTAGGTTATCTTTAAAAAATTGTCGTATGCATAGAAAACTGCTACATACTGTTTTACTGTTCTATTATGGGGTAGTAAAAAAAAAAAAAAAAAAAACTGCAATTATTATTTTATTAAATTATTATTTTACGTATAAGAAAGGTTGCATTACTGAAAATAATGTATAGTAATTAAATCTTTTATAAAATTATCTAAGAAAATTCAGGGAAAAAAAAAAAAAAAACATATCATCATCATCATCGTCATCATCAATTTCAGACTCTATCGATCCACTACCGAATGAAGGCATATTCTTGTTGAATCTAATCTGCCCTGTTTTCTGCAATTCTTCCCTATTCCGTTAATAGTCGCATCTCGCTATCCCGTTAGTAGTCGGTCTTTTTGCCGTCCATCGCTGATAAATTCTTCCTGCAAATCACCCCTTAAAATTAAAGTGGGGAAACTTTGTGTACTTTACCTTGGGTACATATCCTCTAACATAGTATGTTTTCAAGTCATTCCTGTTATTTTTTTAGAAGTCAAAAACATTTTACTTCTCAAATCGGTCTATTTGACCGCGACGCGACCACTGACGTTGATTCATTTTTCTCCCCATTTCCGGTTTTTCAGACAGGTTAGAGTTTTGTGGGAAAAACTTCAAGTGAATTAAAGGCACTTCATCTTTCTCTACTGGCTTTCTTTCGGCTTTCGCCCAACACTAAACAGCGGCGGAAAAAAGACCGACACGTGACTATTAGTGTTGTAAAAAATGGCGCGACTACTCTCGGGCTATTCTGCTGTTCCAAACTTTACAACTTCATCTCTCCAATGAAACAGTGGTCTCTTCCTCGGTCTTTCCTTGTCGCTGGGCGCCCAAAATATTCCTTTTTTGGTCCATCTATCAACATTTCTTCTGGCAAGGTGCCCAACCGAACTTTATCAGCCTTCTTAACTCTTGAAATAACATCTTCCTAATGTGCTTCCTAATCCAAACTTTTCGCTTTCTGTCTCTTCAGGTTAATCCTAACATGTATCCCTTCATGCTTTTTTGAGTTGTTTGAAGTTTTTGTATCGATTTACATGTTAATGTCCAAGTTACTGAAGCATAAGTTAAAACAGAGAAAATGTCAAAAACTTTTACATTCAAAAAATTGGTAGGATCTATCTTATTGGTCTTTGTGGTTCCAGTGATACTGTATCTGTTGCTTGGTTTTTCTACGCTTAATAAATCATTATACATACATATATATATATATATATATATATATATATATATATATATATATATATAGAGAGAGAGAGAGAGAGAGAGAGAGAGAGAGAGATGTTCATCGATGATGTATTTTATATTTACTAAAATTATGAAGCAATTTTAAATATAGAGAAATAAATTTAATTTAATTACATTCATAGACTAATTTAATGATTTTTCTAAGTAAATCACTGCATGATTATATTCTTTTAAATCTCAACGTGCGCTGTTTCTATTAACAAAAAAAAGAAAAAAAAAAAAAAAAAAAAAAAGCCTTTAAATTAAATCGATTTATATTCTTTAATGAAATTCTAATACTAAATATTTAGGTGATTCCTTTATCTCTTAATTGAACTAATCGTAAAATAACATCTAATATTTCACATTTTAGTAGTAACGTCATGAAGTAATATTAACAGTGTTAAGTTTTAATCTGTTCAAAGTGTACATTTAAATTGTAATTACCAAGACAATCTGTGTTATTTGAAGTTATGATTGAATAACATAAAGTAGCTGATATTCTAGTGTGCGTTCTATTTTTCTGTAGAAATTAAGTAACAGGCTGTGTAAGGATTCATAATTAAGAGTAGACATATACTGCACTTAAAAACAAACGACTTATTTAAACTAAAATGATTTTTTTTTTCTCCCAAAATGTTGTAAGTATAATTTTCAATTTTCAGAGAACGTGGAATTTTTTTCAGATGCAATATATTCAATAGCAAAATACAAAATAAATCTTTTAAAATGTATAATCCTGTAAAAATACTAAAGCGCATTTACAATTTTAGTATATAAAATTAAAACTATTTTTTTGATAAGTTAATTTTAAATTTCTAAATTACTGGATATTATTAATCATTTATGCATTTAATACAGTTTAGGTATTTCAAAGCGGTTATTAAAGAACAATTTATAATTGCTTTAAATTCCATCGAAAATGCGTTTGGAAAAGATAATTAAAATAAAAATGTAAACAAGGGACATAAATTGAGATAAATTACAACTCTTTCTGGGATAAAATATATACACTCTAAACGTAAACCTCTTAAATGCGATTAGGAAAAGTACCTTTTATAAATGGTCACATTTCATTAAAAAAAAAAAAAAAAAAAAAAAAAGTCCTAATTTATAATAATCTTTTTTGCATCCGAAATTGCGACATTGAAGATATCTTTAAACTCTGCCATTTTTGTACGCTTAAAACACCGCCGATTTTAAGGTTTTTAAAATAATTTAGGAAATAAATAAAGACTGTGTGATATTCTGTTTTTCTGCTAAAAATAGATTTTAAAATTTTCCAGGGCTTAAAGAAAATATTAATAAATTTTAAAAGAAAGAATTCCATTTCCCGGGCCTGAAATTCAAAACCAATACGTTACTTGTTGAAGTCTTATCAATCACGTCACAACGCACGCAACAATACCAGTTTGAGTGATAATATATACTCCAGTATTTGCGAAAGAAATCGCAGTTTTATCTTTTAATCCGTATTTTGTGCCATAGAGCTATCAATATTATATCCAAATTTTATATATCGAGGTTTAGACTTTTCTAAAATACATAACAAAAATGAAAAAAAAAATCACAGTCTATGATGTTTGGATAACGATTTCTTTCCTTAAACCGATATTTAAAAGAAAGTAAACCATGAACATGAATACTAGAAAGTTCTTTATTTTACAGTTATGTGTAGGAAAAAATGTGTATGAAAACATTCTTAATTTTGAAAAAAAAACAGTCATATTCAATTTGTTTGAGTTAATATTTCATTTTCTTTGCTACAAATTACTAGTTTCGTTCATCTTAATATTTTTTTTTCTTTAATATGAAAAAGCTTTAAATACAAAGATTCTTCTTCTTCTTATTATTTTTTTTTTATTATTATTTATTTTTAAACGAAATAAGTTTCTCTTCTAAATATGTTGTTTTCTTAATTATATCAAACAGAATTCCATGCAAATATGATGCATCTCTAGAGTATTATTCCTTAAAGATTTAATTTGTTTTTAAGCTAGCATTGTTTCAGTAGATTAACTACTTATTTTGTAAAATAATATTATACTTGAATGTGGAAAGAAGTTTAAACTTGCTAGCTGCTTAATGTAGATTCCATATAAAAAATTGGTAAGTAATACACATGTCTCGATTTCTAAGTGGCTGAAAATGCAGACGTGTCTTCTGTCTGAAATTTCACATATTTATGTGTTTCAGAAATTTTTGTGTCTGAATTTATGACGCTGTTTTTTACAGTGAATTCATTAAGACACACAAGTGTCTTAAATTAAGATATATCCATTAAGTCTAGGCTCTGTATTAAGATATTTACATGCATTTTCAGTTATTTTTATGTCTTTCTCTAACATGCCTTATCTATTTTTAGTGTAGAATTAAACCATTTAAACAACCAAAACGCTATAGATTATAATAAAATATATTTGATATATTCTACAATTTAAAAAATAACGGTCATTTTCACAGCAGAATGTTCTTTCAAAGATAGCTGCCAGCACATTCTTCTGTTAAATAAGGATAATTTACAGCGAAAACGTCTGTAATCATAGACTCTTTTTTAGATGTTTCTCTTGTAGATTATTTCTGTTTAACAGCTAAATGTACTAGCACATTCTGTTGTGAAATTTACCGTTAATTTTTTCTGTATATTTGCAACATTTTGTGAATGTGGAGTGGATTTTTTCAAACAATCGCAATGTTACAAGGTTGCTTACTATTGCTAAGATACTATATTTTTCATTATCGAAAAAAAAATATCCAGTATATGCGTTTTCTTCTATCTGAAAGCGTTGCACAAATTACTTTTTTTTTTTTTTTTTCCGCAGGCAGAAAATATTCGGGCAGTGTTGGAAACTCATAGAAGTTTTTAAATATATCATTTACTTTGTTGTTGTTGTTGTTGTTTTTTAAACAATGTTAGCCTAATTTGCTATTTTGTCTAATCGAATGATATGCATATCAAACTGGATTTTTCAAAATCGATGGTAATTATTAAAAATGAATGATAATTATTTGACTGCAGTATATCGACTGCGTTTTAGCATTTTTTTTTTTTTTTTTTTTTAAGAAATTCATTTTTAATTCCATTTAACCCTTTGCAGCGCAAGACAATTCGGATCATTTAAATTATACTGCCACCGGAATTTATGAACTAAATTAATCTAAATAAAATTTTAAATTTTAAGTTAAAAAAAAAAAAAAAAAAAAAAAAAAAAAAAAAAACTGCCTGTACTGCTACGTTATAAACGTATGTTTTTGCTAAAAAATTTCCGAGATGAATTTTTGCAGCTGGTAGGTGGTATAAAATATATACCACCGCCCCTGAAAAGGTTAACTACCTTATGTACATTCATTAATCATATACACAATTATTAAACCACATAATATCATATAATCATTTTGCAATCTGCCCAAATACTAGTTTTTTTTTTTTTTTTTTTTTTTTTTTTTTTCCATCAGATTTAGCCGTCATTTTAAAGCATACAAGACCTTTCACATTTGCCGCATGATACATAACACTGATTTGTATTTAAATCTAAATAAGTAACTAAACAAGCTGTTTTAACTCAATATATTAATCATATGTTATAATTAATATCACACATTTATTGTCGACAAGAATGAGCTACTTCATTATGAAATATTAACTTTCGAATGAAGTGACTATGCTTCCTGAAAATGAGAGAGTTTTAACACATATGATAATTAAATAGCATTAGTGTTATAAATGAAAGACAAATTGTAACATAAATCACTTAATTGACATTTCCAAATAATAAATCATTTATAAGATACAGTATATTTAGAAAGTTTTTTTTTTATGTTATACAAATTGTAACATAAATCTCTTAATTGACATTTGGAAATAGTAAATCATTTAAAAGATACAGTATATTTAGAAAGATGTTTTAATTTTATACAAATTGTAAAGGGGAAATTCTCGTGAATGGAAACGGTGTGATTAATGACACTATATAACCAATTAATAGTCATCGTGGTAGCTCTGCAAAATAATCTAAAATAATTAATTATTACTTGTTTCGAGTAACACATTTTTACTGATAAATCATGCTCTTTTTAAGATTCAAGGTTTCCGTTGCATATTCATTTAACTTCCTTTGTATTTCAACAACAGAACAACGGTGTCTATGCTTTATCTTATTAAATTTAGAAATATATTGCCCTAGGAATATTATTGCTATTGTATTTAGAAAATTAAATAAAAAATTATATATTTTTAAAATTCCAATCTGTATATAGAAGATGAATACGCTGTACAACGCTGTACAACACTGTGCTTGTTTTTAAAACGCGCAATTTCTTGAATCAGGGAGCAGCTTCAAAATTTATTTAATATTGTCATATTCTTATCTATGCATATGGGCATTTAGTTTTCCGTAATTATATTTACAGCTTTTCCAAGTTGTATAATTTTTTCAGGAGCATTTTCATTATCGACTTTATTTCTAACCACATAATTTCTAGAATATTTTTCCAATATATAACTGTAAGAAAACACGAAAAAAAAAAAAAAAAATACATAAAAATAAAGTGGTAGGAAAATATAGGTGCAGCTAACAGTGCACTAGAATAAATTCTAAATTTTGGCTAACGTATGTGTGCTATTAACAGTAAAAAGTACAAATATTTGATCATACATTATTTACAGCAGTACCCCTTAAAATAAACACTAACTTTATGTTTTGGTTTAACCGATAACGGTATTTACTGTGTACACTTAAGAATATGAATCAAAGTGTTTTATTTTTTTCCCCTTCACACACTATGGACAAAAATCATCCATGAAAAGGCTAACAAATATTATTGTAGTATAATTAAGTTAACCTAGTATCACACAATAGTCAAATTTAGACCTTTTTTTTTTTTTTTTTTTTTTTGCAGAGCAAAGTAATTGCGTTCTCGTGATCGGAATTAAATTGCATTACAGATGCGCCAATTGTTTTTCGATATGCATTCAAAGTGATTGAGCAGAGTTTTACTTAATATATTTCTCTAAGTTTGGTACACTGTAGATGTACACACCTTTCCTGAAATGAGAACAAAATCGCAACGGTGAAGCACCTCCTGTTCTGTGATATAGCCCAAAAGCTAATCGGCACCAATTCAAACTAAGGTCTAACCAAATATCGAGTTCAGTTACATTAAGTCCATTTGTTTATAAAGTACACTGTTAGAACTCGATTAGACAGATATTTTCTAAAATTACTCTACTTGAGTTAAGGTATTCTCAAAACGTAAAACTTTTTTTTCTTTTTGCAAAGCAAAGTAATTTCGTTCCCGTAATCGGAATTAAATTGCATTACAGATGCGCCAATTGTTTGTCGATATGCATTCAAAGTGATTGAGCAGAGTTTTACTTAATATATTTCTCTAAGTTTTGTACACTGTAGATGTACACACCTTTCCTGAAAGGAGAAGAAATCGCAATGTGGAAGCGCCCTCTATTCGGTGATATAGCCCAAGAGCTAATCGGCCCCAATTCAAACCAAGATCTAACCAAATATCAAGTCCGGTTACATTAAGTCCATTGGTCTATAAAGTACAGTATTAGAACTCAGTTAGACAGATATTTTCTAAAATTACTCGACTTGAGTTAAGGAATTCTCAAAACGTGTAACTTCATCGAAAACAGAAAGTCTAATTTTTTTCTGCATTTTATGTTTTTTCCTTATGTATGCAGAGGATATAAAAATAAAACCGCCTTTTTAAAAATACGTACTCAATTACAGTAAATTCAAATGCAAGGAAATCTAAAGAAGTGTAAATTCATAGAAAACCGGAAATCGAAATTCTTTCCGTATCCTCTACACTCTTTTAATACATGCAGAAGCTAGTAATAAATCACATTTTTTTTTTAAATATGCCCCCAAGTTCAGTTAATTGAAACGCAAGGAAATCGCAAAACGTGTAAATTCATCGAAAACCAGAATTTGAAATCTTTTCTGTATCTTCTACTTTCTCTTATACAGGCAGACGCTAGTGATAAATCCGTTATTATTATTATTATTATTGTTTAACAAATAGTCAATTTCAGTTAATTCAAATGCAAGGAAATCTCAAAAAGTGTAAATTAATCGAAAACAGGAAATCGACATTTTTTCCGTATCTTCTACATTCTTTTCTTTACATGCAAAAGCAAGTAGTAAATCCATTTTTTTTTTTTTTTTAAATAAGTAGTAAATTTCAGTTAATTGAAATAAAAGGAAATCTCAAAACGTATAAATTGATCAAAAACCGGTGATTGAAATATTTTCCGCATCTTATACTTTCTTCTTATACATCCAGAAGCTAGTAATAAACCCCCTTTTTCAAAAATAAGTACTCATTTTCAGTTAAATTAAATGAATGCTTTGGAATAATTTCGAGTGAACCTGTACAAAAACCAGTGGTGACATTTACTCCATTTTCTACAGTAAACATTCCATTGTGAGCTTAAATAATGTATTTCAATTTAATTGAAATTTATGGAAAATAAAGAAATTAAAGTGTAGTTCATAAAAATACCTCTCATAGAACATAATGATTTGGAATACTTTTGGGTGTCCGTGTATAATAGCTAGCAGAGGTATTCACACCATTTTCAATAGTTAACATCCGATAGTGAACTTGAATATCATATAGCAGTTGCAAGAAATTCTGTTAATATTTACGGGAGTTAGAGCGCGGGACAAACAGACAGACAGACAATCAGCTGAAAAACAGACACACAGACAAATAATCCGAACTCTTTAACAATTTTCAACCTTGTTGGAAAATGTTAAAAACCTTTAGAAAGTGATGAAAATGATTAATATAAACGAAAATGCAATTCAGTAATTTTCCAATAATACTCCATACTGTAACTAAATACTTTTGTGTAACCCTGTAAATCTAATGCTAATCATACTGTATTCTATAGAAAGCATTCTTTTGAGTATATAAATAATATATTTAAACTTTATTAAGATTTGTACAAAGTGAAGTAGCTTCAAGGCCCCAATTCCTTCCTGAGCTTTGATAACTTAACCCGATCAGGTTATCGTATTTTTTGGCACCTTGTCAATTTATCATGGGTCGCTGAAGACCCGAGCAATGTTAAAACAGATAATTTTTAATGAAAAAAGTGTGATAAAATTCTTGAACATTCTTGAATACTTCTAATTTAAGGGCAAACATTGAATATTGCAAAAGAAATTTAAACAAATATTTTATTTTTAATCAAAAATACGCCCATTTCAATAAAATGCAGGCATTTACTAAAAATTTATAACTTTTTAACAAATTGAGATATTTGAAAAATTCAAAATGCATAATAAAGTTGAAGAATGGTATTTTTACGAAAAAAAAATCATGGACACAATAGATAGGTATTTCTTCTATACGTGGATTCTGACGGATGAGACATAAGAAAATGGCTCGGGTCTCCAATGACCCACGATAAACTGATCGGGTTAAATTCGATAAATTAACTAGTCAGATTTTTCTTTTTCATTTCTTCCGGTGTTAGCAGTTTTTTTTTTTTTTTTTTTTTTTTAACACACTTGTGTTTGTGAATTTTTTTCGTTTTCATTCCATGCTTTTTTCTATGGAATTTTGATTCTTTTGTCTCGATTTTTTCTTTGAAAAGTGCGTTTTATCTATATATTTTTAGCGTTTCTTCCCCGTTTTCTACATTTTAATGTGCGGTGATAAACTGTATTTTACAACAATAAATAAGTATGCACATTAAAGAGTATTCTGATAAATTTGACATATTGATATGTACTACGATTGTCCAGTTTCAATCTCAACCATTGCATACAATGTACATTTAGAAAAGTAAATTTAGTGATTCAATTTTACATCTCTTCACTGACTGATTTTTTCGTATTATTTATATTCAGAAGTTATTTTAGAGGAGAAAAGGAAGAATCTACTGTTTAACAATTAGCTTTGATTATATGTGATGAAAAATAAATAAAGACACAGAAAACTATATGGCGTATATTTTTCTGAATGACTTCTTTTAATAAACATCGAGCAGCGAACTCCCAATTTCTTAAAAAAAAAAAAAAAAAAAAAAAGTAAAATTTGACATATATTTGTAATATACGGTGATACACATTTTTTGTTATTATACATTTCCATATGATATTTAATATTTTGTGTTTTAAATAGTAAGAACATGAATAAATGTAAGTACTCAAGTGTAAAATGCTTCATAATTACATTCTCATGAATGACGATTAAAATATAACAACTATATTAAAGTGGGAGTTTTAAATGCAATGAAAAAATCTATCTATTTTTTCTTTATTTTATATATGAAAAAGTAAATTTAATGATTATGTATAGAAGAGTAAAAAAAGAAAAAATGCTTGAAAGGATCGGGAAAAAAGAAAGTTTAGCATGATTCACTCATTATGAGTTGTATGTTTTCTAACGACTATTATTCATTGCTTTTTAAACATGAAAATTGAAAATCAGGTTTCCTATACAAACAGATTTTGTAAAGATATACTTGAGTACAAACTTTAGTAGAGCCAGTTCATCGCTTTCTACGTAAAAATGTGATGACAAAACATTACAGACTGTTTTAATTTTTAATATAGATAATATAACTTGAAAAAAATCATATATTGTTACACGTACTTTATCATTAAAATATTTATCATATTTACAAGTGTACAAAATACTTCTTTTTTTTTTTTAGAAATGTACAAAAAATACTGAAGTGACATTAAACTGTATAATTTAAAAACAACGTAATCTTAAATATATCCATGCAATTTCTTTTATATTCTAATATCTTTTATTTTTTTTAAAGTCACAGAATCTGTAAAATAATCGGAATTTTTAGGAAATATTCAGTGACTTTATATTTATATCTTTGAATATATCTTGAAGAGCGCATTGCTTTAAAATATTTTTATATAAATCTATAAACAATTTAAAGAATCTAATTATATACAATATCACAATTAGACGCCATCTACAGGCACATTTTAATTATATAAATGCACATTCATTAAAATAGTTTCTAAAGAATAAATAGGACTTGAACTTAATAATCCGTACCAATTGTATGTGTTCATTTGTATATTGCATAGCATCATTAATATGCATATATACCGGACGTTTGATGAATAGAGCTATTCAAGGATTCTGAATTGATAAATCCGGCTTCTATTGTTAAATATAACATAGTAATTCTTTAGAAATTTGAAATTTCCCCGTCTGGATATTTTAAATAATTTATGATTTAAATATATATATATATATGATTTTTAAAAATAATTATGGAATAATTTTAGGAATTTTAAATTATTATGAAGACTTAATACAAAAAACACTCAGCAAAAATTCTGTAACGGACATCTAGAATCTAAATTGTGGCTCTAGAAAAAATAGCTTCATGCCATCCTTATAATTACCAGTCCCCTTGTAAAGCGAGTTCTAGAATCCTGTATTCGTATTCTAGAGCGTTTCCCTGTATTATCAAAGGCAAAGTTATTTAAAAATCTCTGCAAATAAATGAGACTATAACAGGCGGGTTCAGCAACTGTAATCATGGTTTATTACCAAATTCTAGAAAATCAAGCGAGAATTTCTCGCAATACAAAAGATTTAGAATATTCAGAATATAGTTTCACCATCTAGAAATGTGTACTCCAAAAATTCTCGATCATTCCGTCTATTCAGTTTATTAGCGTGCCCTATGCTCATAGCTAGGAAATCTATATTTCTAGTTAGGGGATTTAGAAAATGGCCATATATTCATTATAGAGGAAGGTGGTATATATATATATATATTATTTGTGATGAATGGAAAGAGATTCTACCTGACGCTTTAGCCACGAGATGTCAACATTATACAAGACCGTGACTCTTATTCATATTCGAATGCTCCGCAGAATAATCTGTTTTATGTTTTATGTCGTCGACATGACATAAGTCGTCGCAGAAGTAGTCGTCGCAAATTCTCCACAGAAGAATCTGCAACTTATGTTTTCATTCTAACTCAAAATATTTGTGAAACGGGTCCATGTTTTGGCAGACTTCTGAGAAATCTAATAACCTAAGAAATCTAATACAATTCAAAATCAAACTGTAACATTCTTCCGGTTATGTCAGCGTTGTCTCGAAACCTTTAATGGGACTTTATAATTCGAAGGAGATAACCTTATAATATAATCTTATAATAGAGAACCTTATAATATAATCATACCCACCTTAATATAATCATAATATAATCATACCCAGAAGAACCTTATAATATAACCATACTCACAATCTGAATGATTTTATAATAAGTTCAACTATACAAATTATGTAATGAAAAGGAATAAATATAAATTCTCTTACAAGGAAACATTCAAAAGGTGTCATCTTCAAAAAGTATTGAAAAAAAAATGTATGTGATTCTACTTTTCATAAAACACCAGAAAATGAAAAAAATATCGGCCGAAATGAATTACAGCGACCACAAAAAATTATCAAAATTTAACATATTTGGCGATTTCACAATGCTAGGCGATTGATTTTGAGTACTTGGCGGAAAAGCAAAACACTGATTTGTTTGTACACGGCGATCTCGGTGCTATCAAACGTATCGCCTAACAGCGCTAAATCGCCAAATATGCTTAATTTTAATAATTTTTTGTGGTCGCTGTAATTAATTTCAGCCTATATATTTTTTTCATTTTCTGGTGTTTTATGAAGAGTAGAATCACATATATTTTTTTTCTATACTTTTTGAAGATGACACCTTTTGAATGTTTCCTTGTTAGTTAATCATAAAGTAGTTAATATGTGTCAACTTCGACCTTGGATTCTGGAACATGAGTGAGGAATTCAAATTTATTTAATTGATTTATAATGCAGTGGCTTATAGTTAAAATGCATTGGTATTATTGGTATGAAGGAAGTGCGTGTGGCGACAGGTTGTATTCGAACCTGGGTCAAGTTGATAGAATTCCTGCGTCGTCCAGACTTCACTCTCTGTAATACAAAGACCCTAGCTCGAATCTTCGACTGGTCAGTCCTGGACATTTTTAATAACACAGATCACAATTACATCACTTACTCTATCAATTCAATACCCACAGTAACATACACTAAACGGTTTGCCACTAAACGTGGAAACTTCAAGAAATTTAACAAACTTTTACTCAACTCCTCCTTATCACTAACAGACGAACTCAACGCCATTAACAACACCACACAATTAGAAAATATTACAGTTAATCTAATAGCCTCCATCCAGACAGCCGCGGCCGCAGCATTCAGGCTCAAGAAATCGGGACGGCAGTACGCCTACTCCTTCTGGTCTCCCCAGCTCCGTTCCATGCGTAATCACCTAACCGCCCTAAGAAGACAAGTAAAATACCTTGACCCGTCTCATGTACAACAACACAGACAGAAAATAAAACACCATTCGGCAATATTCAGATAACACATCAACGAAGCCAAACATAACGCATGGAAGAAATTCTGCACATCACAAACACAAATATTCGGCACAGCTCAAAAGTTTTACAGTCAAAAATTCTTCACCCCGCCCCAGCTGAAACTGGAACGTCCTCCAGCTCTCTCCTCAAAACGTAACAATCTAGAGTACCTCACAAATATCCTTTTCCCAAGAACCGTCTACCCACAACACCAAGCACCACTCTACTCGGCTCCCTCGGATGTTCCCTTCACGGAGTCTGAGGTTAAAGCCACTCTTCACAGCTTCAACATCAAAAAGGCTCCAGGTCCGGACAACATAGATTTTAAAATCTTACGAAACGTACACTGCACAATGCCACACATCCTTCAGAAATTGTCCAATCTATGTCTCAAACACCAATACTTCCCCGAAACACTCAGAAGAGGTGAAGTGGTGTACTTTTTGAAGCAAGGGAAACTTCCCTCTGAACCCTCATCCTACAGACCGATCTGCCTCCTCCCCACTTTAGGCAAACTATTAGAAAAATTAATTGTAACAAGATTAAACTTTTACCTCGAATCAAACAATCTACTACATCCTAACCAATTTGGGTTCAGAGAGGGCAGATCTTGTGACCAAGCACTACAAGCCATAAAAAGTTCCTGCGCCGTCAGCTGTAATGCATCAAACTACACCACTATCATCTCTCTAGACATTCAAGGAGCCTTCGACAATGTGGAGTGGCCACACATTCTACGCGCCCTACAAGACCTTAACTGCCCGAGTAATCTGGCCGGAATCATCCGCTCATACCTCTCCCGTAGGAAAATTATTGTCAACTGTGGTGACGGGAATACCGAACATCCCCAAACTAAAGGCTGCCCACAGGGTTCGTGCCTAGGTCCTATCCTGTGGAATCTGATAGCAGACATAATACTCAAAAGCATGAACTCTGCGGGCTTCACAACATTTGCTTATGCGGATGATTTTTCCCTGATTGTCTCGGGTCGAACTAGAAAAAACCTGGAGGACCAAGCCCAGGAAGCCCTTTCCCACTTCAGTAAACTTTTGAAAGAATTCGACTTCAAATTATCCCCATCTAAAACCAAAGCATTAACTCTCGCCTTCCCTAAAGCCCTTAAAAGAACTAGGAATCCCAAGATGCGGATAGACGGCATCAGTGTCAATCATGTCGAAAACATGAAACTCCTTGGCATCACCTTTGACAGGCACCTCAACTGGCTGGCTCACGTAAAAGAAATTAAACTAAAGACTCAAAGTATATACCACAGCTCAGCAAAAATGGTGGGAAAGAGGTGGGGTATCTCCACCTCTCTCCTAAAAACCTGGTATAAAACAATCATCGAGAAAATAATAACCTATGGAGCCGCCATTTGGGGCGGTCACCTGAGAACTGATGCCATTACCTCTCTTAACTCAGCCCAAAGACCCTTCCTCTTGCAAATTGCAAGAGGATATAAAACAATATCCACTGATGCCCTCACCGTAATCACTGGGATTCCTCATGCCCACCTGCAGGTCTCGCAGACATATATAAAAACTCAAATCCTACAGCTTAAAGACCCCGAATTAACAAACATCATCTTCCCACAAACCCCCATACAAACTTTGACCTGCAGCTGGGATATTCACCCAGGCAAGGATGTTGCCCCATTCATCACCAATTGCAATAAAAATAGTTTCTCTCCCTCTGCTCCAGTGGCGATCTACACTGATGGTTCCAAAACGGACGCCGGGGTTGCAGCAGCGTTTTGCGTGCTGGACCGTGGCACCGTGGCCCATCGGTGGGCCTGCAGGCTCGTGGACTATAATACAGTCTTCCAAGCGGAAATCTATGCCATAGAAAAAGCAATACGCTGGATTGGCGACTCGAACACGAATGATATCTTTAACATCTTCAGCGATAGTCTCTCGGGCCTTCAGGCAATAGCTCGGCATCGGTGCAGACACACACAAATTCAACAGATCAAAAAACTCTTAACGAATCCTAACTAAACTTGCTCCCTGGCACACGTTTCTGCCCACAGGGGCGTGATCGGCAATGAACTCGCTGACTCCCTTGCAAAATAAGCAACTGATTTCCCCACCAAGTGTTCCACAATCCCTGCCCCACCCTCCTATGTCAAAAATAGAATCAAAGAAATTATTAATCTCAAATGGCAAAACCTGTGGGATAGTTCAGAGAAGAATAGGCACCCTTTTCGCTGATCCCACAGGCTCGTATTAATTCCTGGACCCTAACTCCACCTATCACGGCATTTTTAACAGGTCATGGCCCCTTCCCATCTTACCTTTACAAATTTCATTGCCGACGCTCTCCCCTGTGTTCCTGCGGCGAGGAGGGAACTCCGCAACACTATTATTTCCACTGCCCCTTAACAGCACTATATCATATTAGAAATCCCTCTCCCAGACCATTCAATTGGCTGGACAACATTTTAACAAGGAAACCCTTAATTAATAAATTAAATAAAATTTTCTCATTCCTAATGGATTTATGTAATCTAACAAACTAACCTAAAATCACAACTAAAGAAAAATTATTTCTCCTAAACACATTATTCTTCTATCTCCCTGTTATCTTCCCGTGTGCCCATGATGCTGCAGTAGTCCTCATAAATGCAAGGGTCTAAACTGGTAGCGTGCCGCTTGTCGTGGAAGGCCACACAGCCTCGCACCCTCTCTCCTATAATCAAGCGGCGCCCCGTGTCGCGGGTAGACTTGTGTCTGGCGCCGCTCTTGTAAATACCCATGCCATTTGCATCGCCCCTTGTCGCGGTCTGGCTAAGCCAGGCGATGCATGATGTATTTTTTTTTCTCAATAAATGTCGGAGCAGCTCACGTGGATTTTCCTGGAAGCGCTCAACACCGCTCTGCGAGCGGTGAGCGGGGGCTGCTCCCTGTTCAATTCCTGCGTCGTACCTCTGAACAAAAGGTTAATCCGTTGCCCATCGGTAAGTTAGGATAATCTACACGAGAACGGCGTTGACTGCGTCACTACAGTACTCCGCATCTTAAAGAGTACGCCGTCGTACGAGTGATATTACTGCTGTAGACGATAGCGATTACCAAATTTTGCTGTCAGTTGCCCGTTTGTAGGCGTGCAAGTTGTAGGTGTGGGGCATGATGCATGGGCTTTGTGATGTGAGCGTTTCACAGGGTTTGATGCTCGGAGGGTGTGTTGCTGCCATCTGTTGTCATATAGCGAAGTTAATAACCCGTTGCTTAGGAGCGTCCGTGGTCACCAATGAAGGAAGTGCGTGTGGCGATAGGTTGTATTCGAACATGGTCATCATGATAGAAATCCTGCGCCGTACCTCTGGACATAGGGTTAACTCATTGTCCATCGGTAAGTTAGGATAATCTACACGAGAATGTCGTTGATGGCGTCGCTACAAATATTCTAGTTATTTTATTTAATCGTTTAATGGCTTAATTAGAATCTAATCCGTAATTGGAAAATGTTATTAACTAAAATAATCCATCTTAAAATGAAAAAAACCTTTGGTCGATAGTTACTTTTGGCTTCCTAGCGAAACTAAGATTTTTTTTTTTTTTTTTTTTTGACTTACTAATAATATATATATATATATATATATATATATATATATATATATATATATATACGTGTATGTATAAACATAGTAAAAATATTAACCTTTTGCCCGTCATATTTAATTTCACTCCTCTGGTCAGTTTTGCCTACTTTAGGGAATTTCTTTCAATATCCACCACAAAATGTTGGCTGTAAATGTTACCTAATCACTTTGATTGTTATTCGACCATTATGCATATAAAACATCACTCCTCAAAATCATTGGTGGTAGTTGAATAATAGAGGCCGTAAATTTGGCAATACATTTTAGAAGGGTTTAGTGCTTTAGATCCGGCCAAGGGCTAATTTTTATTGTGTGATATATGGACATTTATTATCAGTTTTTTTTTTTTTTTTTTTTTTTGAGAAAATGCCTGCACAATTCCAATTATTTTATTACGTTTCTAATATATATATATATATATATATATATACACAGTCGGGAAAAAAACGCGACGTAACTTTGTTGGTAATAGATGTAGAAAAATGTAATAGGTATCATTCGACGGGGAATTGTAAGTAGTTTCAGAAAATGAACTGGAATTTTGAAATCGGGGGTCGTCTACATATTAAAATTCGTACCAACTTTGATTTTTTCAATTGTAATGCACCATTTTTATTTTATATTTGAATTCCTGCGATCGTGTTCAAAATTTGAAGGTGCTAGTGTTAAATTCATATTTTAAACTTTTATTAATATCTTCACAAAAAAATAACTTATAAATTATGTATATATATATATATTTACGAGATACAGTGAAGAAACTGAAACATAATCCACCCTTACTTTTGATTCTGAAAAATATTTTAAATTTTGAAAAATATTAATAAATTCATATTCATAAAAATTATTAATTATGACCTATATTATTTTTTAAATAAAATGAATCCTAATGCTAAAAAATATGGGTGTGCAAATCTGCAGCTCATTCCAGTTATTAGTTTTCGAGGTATAAATAAATCTTTCTTTTGGAGTGGTTTAGGGGGCCATCTCTTATAAAGTTTTGCATGAGATAACGAATCAAATCTTAAGAAATAGCAAGGAAAATTAAACAAAATATGTTTATTTTTTATTTACGGGTCAATTTATATAACAACAACGTGAAACGCAAAGAAATGAAGTAAAAATTATGATTTTTAGACATTAGTGTTAGCATTAAGAATTTCTGTTTTCTAAAGAAGACAAGCCCCGCTTTTATCATTCTTCAAAACAAAACAATACAGAAAAGAAAAGTAAATGTGACATTGAGTATTCGTGTTAAACCCCTTATTTTATGTTGACAAAAATGTGCACAGATGGTATTTACTTCATCGATTACTGGTGATAAATTTTGAATCTTTTAAACGAACACTAGAAGAAAAAAAAATAACTAAATAGGCGGGGTTTACTGTTTAAAAAGAAAATTGGTATATGTAAAAATTGTCAAATTAAAAAAAAAAAAAAAAAAAAAAAAAAAAAAAAAAACGAATGGAATTGGAATTGGAATGCAAGACAGACTTTTAAAATCTTTTCTTAACTACCGTCATAATTAAAGGCTTATTCATTTGCTTCATGTATTGCTTTATTTTTATTTATTTATTTATTTATTTTGTAGTAGGGAGGATTATTATTTTAAGGATACTTTATTCTTTAAAATTTTAATAATATGTTTTAACTTTATATATATATATATTTAAATATACTTTTACTTTTGTAAATATATTTTAAATCTTTTTGCTACCGCAGGATTTTGTAATTTTGACAGTAAGATCTGCCTAAGGGCATTGTTCTCTCAAAATAAAGTATTTCAGAACAAATTTTCTGTATCTACAATTATATTACAAATGGACATACAGTATAATTATATTCTTTCTAATCAATATATTTCTATTCATAGTATATTTTATTGCAAAAATATTAACTCTGGGTACACACTTAAGAAATATGTAACACACAAATTACGAAAGAAACGCCTACTAGGAGAGTTACAGATTTTCAAATGACGTGAATCTACGTCAGCAGTCGCGAAAGGGTTAATTAAGAAATTATATTATCGTAGAAATTATAAAACGAATCGTACAGTTCCAAAGAGTTCAACTGACCCAAAACTGGTAATTGCGATTATCTTTTTACTACATAATCTTTACTACATGAAACCTTACAATAATTTATCCGAAAAGATTCAGTTTATGCGTTGTTGTATATTTATATCTGTATTTTTTCATTTTGTATTTTATGTTACACCTACGAAAGAAAATTTAAGTTTTATTGGTGATCAGTACAGCCATAATAGACACATTTACTTGAAAAATATTGCAGCTTTTTCAAAGAATACAGTCTGGACAAATGCAAGTGTAATGTATTTAAATAAACCTAAAATTATTTTTAAAAGTACTGAAGTATATACAAATCTAAGAAACTGAATTCAGGAAAATTAAGAAACTGGAAAAGGGTCAATCTTTTTATTAATTTTTATAATTCTTTTTTTCCTAAAAGATTTCCGGTGTAAAACATTAAAATTTTATCTATTTCGTATAGGATCTTAATTTTATTTTTCTGCTTTTACAGATAACCCCATAACACATTTTTTATTATAACTCTATAAATACTAAAGATAAAATATACAAATTGTATACTTTTCCGCACTGCCAGACTCTCAGAAATTCGAATATAAGTCAAATTTGGGTGTTGCTATTGGAAAAATCAAAGTTGGCGCTCATTTCAAGATGTAGATAAACCCTAATTCAAAATTCGACAGCATTTTCAAAAAGTGCATTTAATTTCCTGTTGAATGGTGTGTATTAAATTTTTCTGCGCCAATTAATAATGAAATTACGGCTAGTGCTGCGATTTTTTCCCCCGACTGTACATGTGTAAATGGTTTATATATTGTACTATACAAAACATAATGAAATTATCACACATTATGTAAATGTACATAACTAGCATGAAGCCTATCCCTAACAACAAACTTGTCCACAATACATCCTGAAAATGTCTATCGGACGTCCATAGACGGGCTTTTCCTCCATAGGACATCCTAAAGATGCCATTTGGAGAATATGTACTTTTAGGGTAGAGTTCTATAGCTATTGAGATAAAAAATTGCATGGACAGTCCTTCTGACTCGTATTAGTGCCTTTTGCAATCAAAAAAATTTTGGCCAATATACAGGGTAATTATTTTGTAATTTTTAACGCAAAAATTTCGTGAAATGATCAAGAGATGGCGCTTGTTTACAATAAATTTAATTTTGGCATTCAGTGAGTCATTAAATAGCAATTAATATGGGTTTTTATTTCATTTATTTACTATTTATTTACAAAAATGAATGGAAATAAATTAATTAATGAATTTTTTTTTAAAATAATTACAATAAGCATGTTTATTCATAAAAAAAATCAATTGATAAAAAATTGGATTAAAATTCGCAAAGTGATTTTTATCGCCAAATTTTGTAATAAATAAATTCTTAAAGGATACGCTATATAGGTTTTTAAGAAAAGTAATGTGAAGGATTAAATAACAGAGCGATTCGTTAACTTAAAAAAAATCTGGAGTGACTCCACTCGACTTTCCGAACATTGAGTAATTAACAGTTTTGTAGATAAAGTAAAGAAAGAGGAGTTGTTAAACAAACAAAAGAGAGAAAACCATAATAGAGTGTTTGAGTATTTTTCTCCATCTATTACACGATGTTTTATTTAACGCTACTGAACTTTGAGCCCATAGATCATAATGATAAAGAATTTTTCGTTGTGTCCCTGTAAAAACCTATAAATGCTAGATTCACCAAAATGCTTATAGTTAGTGCAACAGTGATTTATAATACTCATATAAATTTTCAGCTCAATTCAATAAGGTGTTTAGATGCTATCGTACTTTTAAAAATTTAGTCCCATAGGACATAATGATAAAGAATTTTTCTTTGTGTCCCTGTAAAAAAACTGTAAGTGCTAGATTCACCAAAATCTATACAGTTAGTTCAACTGTGATCTATAACATGTGTACAAATTTTTTTGCTCAGATTAATAAGGCGTTTAGACGCTATCACACTTTTAAAAATTTGGCCCCATAAGCATAATGATAAAGAATTTTTCTTTGTATCCCTGTAAAAAAACTATAAGTGCTAGATTCTCCAAAATCTATACAGATTGAGTATTTGTGACCTATAATATGTGTATAAATGTTTTGCTCAATTGAATAAGGCGTTTAGATGCTATCGCACTTTTAAGATTTTGCTCCCATAGGCCATAATGATAAAGAATTTTTCTTTGTGTCCCTGTAAAAAAACTATAAGTGCTAGATTCACCAAAATCTATAGGGTTCGTACTATGGTGACTTACAATATGCGTACCAAATTTCAGGTTATTCGAACAAAGCCTTTAGACGCTAGCGTGTTCACTCACAGACATACAAACATACATACACACATACACACATACACACACACATACATACATCATCGTAAAAATAGTGAAAACGGACTCAGGGGACCTCAAAACGTATAGAAACATGAAAATCTCGAATTCGGATTTTTGACATGATTACAATACTTTCCTCACTATAGTGTTCGGAAAGTAAAAATATGGATGATGGAATAAAGAGTAGAGTTAAATTACGATCATATATTATGTAAGCGAAATATTGCTAAGATGGAAGAATTTAAATTTGGCATTTTAGATTTTTTAAGAGTTTTGAGTTCTCCTGAATCCATTTTTAATTTTTGATAATGTCTGAAGGTATGATTGTATGTGTTTGAGTGAATACAACAGCGTGTAAACGCTGCATTTGATTCAGCTCAATTTCGATAGGTATGCTACTGGTGACACATAACTAAATAGATTTTAAAGATGTCTAACTTAGTTTTTTTTTTCTTTACGCGGATACAAAATAGAATTCTTATATTCTCATACGTAACGATTTATGGTCAGAAATTATTTGAAGTTCATTCAAAAAAAAAAAAAAAAAAAAAAAAAAAAAAAGAGGATATTCTAGATTGTTCTGTTTTTTTTTTTTTTTTTTTTTTTTTTTCTTGGGGGGGGGGTGTGATGCCTGCATTTATATGTGTATGTCTGTATGTATGTGAGTGAACGCGATTACGTGTAACCACTAAATTCGATTGCCTTGGAATATGTTATATGTTATAGATTCCCATGCCATGAGATAGCTTAATGAGTATAGAACTAATTTGTATATACATGGGAGTGAATGAGTGCGACAACGTCTAAACACTGCATTCCTTTGAATTCAAATTTAATATGTGTATTTTAAGTCACTGTAACATAAAATACATGAAGTTGAATAAATATACGATTAATGTGTATGTATAAATGAGAGTGGGAACGCAATAGCGTTTTAATGATGCATTAATGTTAAGGAGCGATAAAGTCGCCAACTTCGTCGCCAAGCCCATTACCTGTTCTGTTGAAGCTGTTTTTTAAAGGAAAACAATATTTTTTTAACGTGGAAACAAGCTAAAAATGCAGAAAATTGACATTTTATAAGCTGACGCCTCCTAGAATGGAATTACATAAAAATAACTAGTATTACTTACAAATTTGTGATAATATATTTACATCTATGCATAATACACATGGATTTTTTATATCTATTAAACAAATATATCCATTATGCATACGTATTATACTTATAAAAGCACATACATATCCTGCAAAAAGAAGTGATGTCTCATAAAAAACAATACTATCCTAAAAGTCACCCGTCAAAAAGAAAAAAAAAAAAAAAAAAAAAAACTCTTACATTTCTTACGCAGCTAAAGAAAGAATTGGTATAAAATTTCGCCGCCGCTATTGATTCCCGGGAATTGAATGCCTTGCTTAATGAAGATATGCCAATAACTCTGCATGTATCTTTCTAATACACCCTAATCTCTTTCAACGTTCCTTGTTATCTGTGTTAGTTTTTTGGCTGCATTATAAAGTTATAAATTAATGTATTTTTACTGCGGGGTGCGTCCCCCATGTAAAAGTTTTAATTAATAAAAAAATAGTTACTAAAGAGTTAAATATTAGGTGTACCGGAAAGTTATGTCGTTTTGAATTGATAAAATGAAACCGGAAATTTTTGTTTAACAGTGTTTACATGGTACTTTACAAATAACCATCTTATAAGTTACCTTAGAATATGTTAAATTTTATCCAGGATAAATTTCCGATGTCAGTATTTTAATTCAAAACGACAGAACTTTCCGGTACACCTAATATTATTTACGCACTCCACCGTGAAAATTCTTTAAATTATAACTTTATAATGCAGCCAATAAACCAAAACAGCTAACAAGGAGTGTTAAAAGCGATTAGGATTTATTAGAATGATACATCCAGAGTTATTAGCATATCTTCATTAAGTAAGACATTGAGTTCCCGGGAACTAATAGTTTCGGCAAATTTTGATATCCATACTTTTTCCGGCAGCGTAAGAAAGGTTTTTGCTGGGCGGGGTGACTTTTACAATAGTTTTATTTTCATGAGATTTTACTATATGCAAAAATCTGTATTTATTTAGAATAAGTTAAAATAATATAGTTTAATTGCGAGCGATTTACAAAATTATTATTATTTATTATGGTTTAAAAAATGTGATAAAAGCTATGAGATGTTTGCAAAACACTCAAGAGGGATATGAGACGTGACAGAAACAGACGCAAGTTTTGAAAGATTAAGTTATTTACGTTGTTAACATAACCAACAACAAACCAAAACTACTTTTGAGAAAAAAAAAAGTAAATATATATACGTATATATATATATATATATATATATATATATATATATATATATATATATATATATATATATATATTTTTTTTTTTTTTTCATTTCAGAAAAATAAAGTAAAATAAAACATGCGTGCAGATAAATAATTATTCTATTAGATATATTTTTTAAAATATATAATATAATTTTCTGAATCATCACAATACTCCTCATATAAATATTTTCTTTTCTAATATTTTTATTCATTTCATTTTTATCAGTCAATCTTCTACATATAAATAACCTATATCACAAATTATTTCTTTATAAAATCTAGATTCTGAGATTATTGTTAATACTAGCGAGCTTCGCCCGCTAGCGGGTCAGTATTTTTAAATGAATCACTAAAATTAATGAATCACTAACAGTAACTTTTAGTGTTAAGAAAAGAAATTTAAAAAAAGATCATTTCTGATTGGGTAAAAAGTCGGCCCGGGTCCCCACTGCCTTCGGCAGCGCTGCCCCGTGTGCGCTGCATGCGCGTATTCCTTCCCTGACCCTCCGTGCCCCCCCTCAAAAAAAAAAATTCTGATCGGGTAAAAACTCACACCGGGTCCCCACTGCCTTCGGCAGCGCAGACCAATGCGCGCTGCGCACGCACGTGTGAAGGTATACGCGCGCTACGCGCACATATTCCTTCTCAAATCAAATTTTTATTCTTAAGAAAAGAAAATGAAAAAAAAATCATTTCTCATCGGTTAAAAAATCGGACCGGGTCCCCACTGCCTTCGGCAGCGCTGTCCCGTGTAAGCGGTGCACGCCTATATCTTCCCCACCCTTTCAGCCCTTCCTAATTAACCTACATATACCAATTTTGAACGGTCTAACTGAATTAGCTGAGATGCAAAAGAAAACTTAATGAGGACACCTCAAAACGTGCAAATCTGGTTAAAACTTTCGATAATATAAAAGAACTTTAATATATCTTTCGAATGATGTATTAAAAACAATTTAATCATAATTAGAAATTGAAATATTGAAATTTTAAAATATTACAGCGCCATCTGGCGGTAGAATTTTCTGTAATCTACTGTTCGATTTCAAACCAAGAAAGCTATCTTATGATGTATTACTTATGGAATTATTTTAATTAGTAGCTCAGATACAAAAGAAAACCGATTCAGGAGACCTCAAAACATGTAAATGAAGCGAAATCTTGAATCCCGCTTTCGATAATATAAAAGTACTTTAAAATATCTTTCGAATGATGTACTAAAAATAATTTAATCATAGTTAGAATTTGAAATACGCGTATTATAATAACATTTAATTTGCAATTAAATTGCACATTTTTTATTTATTCTCGAAACCCGATGATATTTGAACTGGAACTTCGTTTGTAGCAAGTTTGAATTAATTTGTTAAAAGTTTGTAGCAAGTTTGAATTAATTTTGAAGAAAATTGAA
Organism: Salticus scenicus; assembly: GCA_963930645.1. Classification (NCBI taxonomy): domain Eukaryota; kingdom Metazoa; phylum Arthropoda; class Arachnida; order Araneae; family Salticidae; genus Salticus; species Salticus scenicus. Next base: position 152,506,302 of record OZ005659.1, read on the forward strand.
GCATTTCGAAATTTGCAATTTTTATTTCCAGTACAAAATCAGTAAAGCTGGAAGTAAAATCTATTTATTCTTTCGCCCGGCGCCATGGTAACCGAAATACGTCTATTGCGAAATTAATAGAACTGTTGTGATTTGTTGCCACCTTTTTTTTCATACTTTAGTTAATTTTAAAAAATCTAATTGCCCTATAGATAAGCTATTTAAACCGTCGGATTCAGAAAAATCGGACCTTTCATTTGATATCTTATTTGTAACGATACGACTGATATTTCTAATTTATTTTCCACTTTTTCCGTAAAAATGTCGCTTTTTAAGCATTTAATCATGAATTCTGGGTCATTTTTCGGTAGATATGGGTCGACGTTTTAATTAATATCTCCGCTAATTAAGGTCGCATCCCTTAGCGAATTATCGCGATGTCGAGAGGAAGAAATGCTGCGTCTGTCGACACCGGTTTCGAAGCGCTGCGACCATTAGCGCCGGAGCTTTAGCTATGACAAGGCATTTCTCACAGACAGACAGACAGACAGAAAGACAGACAGACAGACAGACAGACGCGCACAGATTTTAATAATATAAGGAGATTTAACTTTAAATAAAAGTGAGTCTTCCTCGTGATAAGAGATTAATGAGAAAAGGGAAAAAATAGGCAAACTCTTAATATAATTTTGTGTAAGGTGAATTGATATTTTAAATTAAGGATGTAATTAACTTTCTTTATTTACATACAATAAATTCTCACTTTACTTGTTTTTACAAAATATATCATACAATGACTGATTAGGGTTTTATAAATGTCAAAATTCAATGACGAGAATGATGAGTTTTGTCTAAATATTATTGGATTCTAAAACTGATACAATACTTTATCTGTAATATTTCTATAATATTGAAATTTGTTTTATGAAGTAATTATAAAAATTATTTCTTTTATTACATGCAAATATAATAAATGTAGTATATTTATTTATTAATTTATTTTTATAACATATTTTAATATAAAATTAATTAATATAACATTTATTTATTTGTATATTTTATTTATTAATTTATTTGTATAACAAAACGCACAGATAAAATTAAAATAAATGCAATAGATTCGAGTTAATTGATTTAGTAATAATAAAAAGTTAACCTTCAGTAGTAGCTAGTTGGTCGATTTGCCGCCCATCCTTCAGCTTTTCCAGATTTTTTTATTCAATAGCCACCAAAAAATTTTAGAAGTGGCATTTGATATACATAAAACGCGAATGAAATCGATTTAACGTCGATCACATCACTTCTTAAAATTATTGGTGACATTTAAATAAAAAGTTCGCAATCTGTAATAGGTGGCGCTGTCGATAGCGACTGCTAACGGGTTAAAAGGCTTCGTCTCGTTACTAAGGTATATTTTTAGCCTATGAGCTCACTTCTTATTAAATTATCTCATTTAGAGTAGAATGATCTACGTCACGTGCAATTTTATCCATACTGATAAGCTTAAAGAGTGGAATTCGATTCAAAGTTAGAAGACTAAATTTTTCTCAAATTTAAGTAGAAATTACATAGTACATTACATCAACATCTTTATTTCATAAGATTTTATTTTTTGTTGTTGTTGTTTATCTATATAAATAAAGAGAAGTGTCTGTATTTCTCTGTGTGTCTGAGCTCTGGTGCTCACACTACTGATCGCAGAGCTTCCAAATTTGGCATATAGGTACCTGGGACCATGCAGGTGTGCATCTCATCGAGATTTTTTCGAATTTCGAATTCGAATTTTTTAAATTAATGTTTTTCCGATTTTTAATATTGGCTTCTTTGATTCATTTTTCAGAGATTTATTCTTTTGCTTCAATCATCTGCGAATCTTTGCAACGGCTATTAGGCAACTTATTTTTATTTAAAGCATTCATTTGAAAGTGATTTTATTATTATTATTATTATTATTATTATTATTATTATTATTTGCTTGCTATATTTATTGAAAATAAAATCATAATGCAGTAGAAAAAATTAAGTATAATTAGTTTTAAATTTAAAAACGTATTTATAACAGTTATGTTTAATTTTTTGTAGTAGAACAACTTCTTATTTTTCATTTTTAATTAATTCCTTTAAAAGAAAAAACTTTTTTTTTTTTATTTACAGTAATTATCGGGAAAAATGGTAGTATATACATAGTAAAAAGGATTAAATTGATTAAAATTTATTTGTTTATAAATATATATATATATATATATATATATATATATATATGTTTATTAAATAATCTACTTTTTATTTTATTTTATTACATTGGTCGGAATCAAATCGTAATATAGTGTAAATAGCATGGGCTATAAAATACATGGTTCAAAACTAAAATATTTAATAGATGCTGAGATACACTCATCTTTAAAATCGTATAGTTCTTAAATAGTAGCAGATCCCCCCTGTCGTCGATAAATATTCAGATTGAAGTGCCCGGGAAAGATCTTTCTGCAGGCATGGGAAACCTAGACCTGATGCAGTGCGGGTGAGAAAAGAGCTGCCGTAGACAGTGTGTACCAGAAGCGAGGTTTCGAGCAATTCCAGTTTTTTTTTTTGTTTTTTTTTTGTTTTTGTCTATAATGTGGTGTAAAAAAAATAAATACTAATTCAATTATTTCGAAAATTCATTTAAATATAGTGACCAGCGAAGCGGGCGTAGCTTACTAGTTAATAATAGTTTAATAAATATAGAAAGATTGAAATTTTTAGAAAAAAATTAATAAAAAAATTATTACAGCATGATGCAGATGGCTAGTGAAATGCAGGATAATTTTGGTTTCGTAAAATGAAGCTCTAAATTATTGAGAAAGTCTAATTACATGTCATATACAGGGTGTTTCAAAAATCGACCTACAAATTGCTGATACAAGGTCTGATACAAGGCATTAAAGATGAAAACTTACCATGGGACACGGAATCGCAAACCACGTTTATAGGGGGGAAATCATGATTGGGCCCGCGGGACCCGTTGTATATTCCCAGCGTTCGTAAGATCTCAATCCACATAATATTTTCCTATTGGTTCGCCTTAAATCACTCGCTTATGTAACGCCTGTGGACACACCGAAGCATCTCATAGAGCAGATTAACATCACTTTGGCAAACATCAAGGTCATATCTGCCATCTTTGAGCGATTCCGGGAATCATTTTTACATCGTTTTAGACTGTATAATGACATCACTGTGAATCACTTAAAACGATTGATGAAATATTTAATCGAATAAATATTTTTCTTATTAGTATAATATTTTTATTTTCTAGCGTGACGTCGAAACCTGCAAGCGATTTTCAACCTCTCAATGCGGTTTGCAACTGCATGTTTTCATCCTCTTGATGCCTTTTATCCCCCCTCTCAATCTGTCGGTGAAATTTTGGAACATCACCCTGTATATATATATATAATTTTTAAGTAGATAAATACGACTCTCTAATTAACTGTAGATTTAACTTTATTCAGACTCATGGCTGTGGTTGCAAGTTTCAGCTGTTTTCGGAGTGTTTTGCAGTTGTGGAGTGAGTAATAATTTCGGCTTTATTATTTAATATAAGGAATAAATTTATTTATTTAGTAATATTGGTGATTCATGATATAAAATTTTGTTTTTCCCTCGGTTTTTTCCCTCTTTCTGAATGTGTTTTAGATTATGTTTATGTCTTATATGTGATATTGGACGTAGAATGCTATACAGTTTTAGCAAATTACATACAGCACGAAATATCATCTTATTTGCATGCAAAATGCATTCTATGCCCATGAAAAAGTAATGATGTTGTATGTTTTAATATCAGGATGCTCAATTTTTAGTAATTTTCATTCATGTTTTCTTTTCTTTTTTTTTTTTTTTTTTTTTTCTTTCTTTTCTCGTTCTTTGTGTGTTACAAGGTTTCGTCTACTGCAGTGTTTGAAAATATTCTTTATTATATATATTATGCAGCAATGAATTGGTACTGAAAAAAATATAATTTTTTTTCCTACAATTCAAAGAATTGAATATTTACAGTTTATATACTGTCTTAATATATTTTCATAGAGACATATTTTAATATATTTTACACAGATGAAAGTATACTTTGAGATTTAAGATGCAAAATTTGATGTTGTAACAGTAGCAAATATCATATTTTTACTTCTGCTTGCTCATTTAAATACTATTAAACTTATTTATTTATTTATTTATTTATTTTACGTAATTCGGCTAACAAAATGTGCTATTATGCTGACATTTTAATATTTTGATGGAGGTATATATATTCATTCTTTGAAATAATGTAAAGTTTAATTAGTGAGCATAATAACTTTGTAGAAATATTTTGGTACTTACCGGTGGAATTTATTTGCAGAATTTTTCTATTTTTGCATTAAAGATCTCCACCCTTTTCTATAAAAATATATGAAATCTTTCTTCATATGTATGAATAATTTTCCTTTCAATTAAGATTTTATGATGTTTAAAATCCTCTTTTATATCCCACAGTGAGTACCTTGATTGGCCGATATATATATATATATATATATATATATATATATATATATATATATATATATATATATATATATATCTATATATACATTGTTTTTTCGGTAACATTAATATTATAACTTAATTTTAATGAGCCAATAACACTGAAAATACCATCTTAATGTTTTGTTTTCAATTATTAAAAAACATTTATGAAAATTTTAAGCATTTTAGGAATACAATTTATATTTCATCCGCTTAAAACAGAGAAATGCTATTTTATATTGTTAATCGGACAAATTATTTATAGGAATTAAAAAAAAAAAAAGCTCCAGATTACATTGAAAACCTGTATTACACATAATTACCCAGAATTTAATTAAGTTATATTAGATGCAATAAATACAATTTTAGATTTCTACTTATTGCTTCAATATTCTCGCATTTATTTTTCGGATGATATTTTTGCACCTTGGTATACGTTCTTTGCTATCTAATAAATATTTGATTTGTTGACCTAAATCCCATATAAAGCAACAATTTATTATTATTATTATTATTATTATTATTATGACTCATTTAACTTTTAATAAATATTTAAAATTATTATAAAACGCGTTTACCTGATAATTTATACTTAAAATAAATGCTTACACGTGTATAATTCCTTGTCGTATAAATAAATCGTAATTTTATGTTTAGACTAATACAAATGTCATTATCAAAAGAAATGCATGTATTAATTTTATTTAATGATTTGATATGCCTAGAAACGCAAGTATTTTATCATTTAATGCTAAATAATCTGAATTGAGAAAATCAAACTTGCATTTATGCACCTGAGTCGTTATTCTCTAAGTCAGTATGAAATGAGATTAAAAATGTTAAGCTTAAATCTCGTCAAAGTATGCATTCAAATTATATTGATATAGAGATTAAGAGTCGTTGACTTAATGCATGAACAACTTCAGTAAATTAAATTCAAAAGCTGTGTTCCGTTACCGAAAAGATATACAGTAAATCAGAGTCATTGTACTATATTATCTTTGTGTAAAGATGCTTGATAGAATTAGAACAAATTTAGCTGTTGAAAGGTGTTTTAAAATTTGAATAATAAAACTGGAAAGAAAATTCACAACAAAATCTTATTTAAATTTGAGATTCAACGTTTTCACCTATAGTTAAATACGGAAACAAGAATTTGTTGTATAAATTTAGCATATTTACCGTAAAATGAGGGAGAAACATATAGATATGCTGGAGAATTATATATATGCGCTGGAATATATATATATATATATACAGGGTGACTTTGACATAATCTTCCAAACGGAAGGAGGGGATAGAACAGCCCATGGAGAGATTAAAACACGATAGAAACCCTGTCCTATACCTAAACGTTTCCGAGTTATGGTAGATAGAAGAAAAACCATCCCGTTCGAAAAAACCCAAATTTGTGAGCTTTCTGAAAAACTTACAATCAAAAAAGGATATATTCGGAAAGAGCAGAAACTCTCCTATCTGGTGACACCATTTACATCAGGATACCTTAATTTGACGGCGAGCTACAAGCGCGAAAACATTGGCGAGATTTAAAATCGAGTTGTCATCAGATTCTTTAACCGGCAATTCTGCAAACACCGTTCAAGCTACAATTGGTCAAATTTATCAAACACTTCTCCAGTCGACAAGCTTTAGAAAGAGCCCACAATAAACCATATCGGTGTTCTAGTTCAGGAAAAATTTAGCCTTTTGTTTGAACATTTGTCAAAAAATGGTGCCAATTTATCTTAATTTACCCACAACGAATATAATTTTAAAAATTTGGTGATTTATTTCGTGACTTTATATTATTAAAAAACTACTAAAATTTTGAAGCACGAATTTTTTTAAATAATTATTGATGCTAAAATTTATTATTTTCTAAGTGAATGTATCAGGCTGCCATTCTTCTTTTATTATTCAGAAGCATATGAGCCTCTAAATAATGCATTTCAACTAAACTACAGAAGTATATTTTAAACACTACATATCATAAAGCATGAAACCTATGTTAAAATGCATCTGAAGGCCATTATATAATTTCAAATTCTGTAGAAAATTATAACCACAAAGAAAAATAACAAATAGCCGGAAAGAGTTTAAACTATGTATTTAAATATAACATATTATTAACCCGTTAGTAGTCGCATATCGGTCTTTTTGCCGCCCATCTCTTATAAATTCCTCCTGCAGATCACCCCTTAAAAATAAAGTGGGGAAACTCTGTGTACCTGACCTTGGGTGCATGTCCTCTAACATAGTATGTTTTCAAGTCATTCCTGCTATTTTTTGAGCAGCTAAAAACATTTTACTTCTTAAATCGGTCTATTAGACCGCGACGCGACTACTAACGTTGGTTCATTTTTCTCCCCATTTCTGGTTGTTCAGACAGGTTAGAGTTCTGCGGGAAAAACTTCGCGTGAATTAAAGGCACTTCATCTTTCATTACTGGCTTTCTTTTGGCTTTCCACCAACACTAAACAGCGGCGGCAAAAAGACCGATAAGCGACTAAAAGCTTTATAAAAAATGAAGCGACTACTCTCGGGTTAACAGTATTCGATTTTGAAAGAACTGCAAATTGCATGCGTTTACTGAAATAACTGACTAACTAAATAAATAAAAGCTTTCAAATGTTCTTTGATTTTCCAAATGTCAGCAAATCAGTATTATTTGCTGAAGTATAGTCCTATAAAAGCGAGATTAATGTTTAATATCTATATATTAATGGGGAAACATGAAATTTGTGATAGACTTTTAACACATTAATTGTGGGAGTAGAGGTTTGAAAATGATATCAGAATCATTTGAAAGTTATGATTAGCCAGATTTGCAGAATAGAACAAATATTTCCTTACTATGTCAATGAGATATTTAAAAATCCTTTTTTTTTTCCGTGCATTTTGACACTTTATTCCATTTTATTCGGAGAAAGACTCTCTAATGGCTGTCTTTCCCCGAGTAAATATACACATGAATAAAACACGGATAATTTAGCAAGCAAGATTTATGGATAATTTATGCACTAAAAGTAAATGGAAAACTTCAGATACAGTTTCAAATTCAATTTTCATTCATTTTTTTTCTTTTTCACTATACCTATTAATTTAGTTAATATTTAAAGTTTAACTCTTTTTATATACCAAAACTAATATCCTTTACCTGCACCGCTGCTAACTATATTTAAAAGAACTTTGAAAATTCTATGTTACTTACTAATATAAAATCTTTAAGATCAATCTTCACAGAAATGCACAAAGAGACCTGGAATTATTTTTAGTTAACAGAAGATTTATTTGCATACTAAATTAAATTAATTTTATTTGGTGGCGCTATATTTATAAAATTACTTTTTTACCGTAGCAGAGTACGTTCAACAACGTAACTAGGACTATAAATGATCAATGTGATGGCCGACATTTTTTTAGAATAATCGTCAGACGCATTAAAATTTCTCCTAAAATAAGGTTTAGTATTCGTTTTATTGCGTCATTTTATCAAGAGGATCTGTTTAAAATGTGAGAAGGTACGAAATCACAACGTATCACGCTACGAATACAGTGCAATACTTTGGTGAAAAAAGTAACTAATACTTCTTATACATGTATATATAAAAAAAATCCACAGTTTTCTGTACATTTTTATAAAAACCGCATAGGGCTACTGCCATCACTTTTAAATAATATGTATTTTTTCCAATGATTTTTGAATCACTCTGTAAATTTGAAATTTTTATATGCATTTAACTGTGATACATACTTTATTTATACAATCATTTTAAATTCTCGTTTCGTGCAACTGCAGCCAATATTTCTAATTTAAATATGATTTAATTTTATCGAATAATACATAAGATACATGTATTTAAAACTGAATCATTCACTAAACAGATAAATCATATTGAAGACCATAATTATCCATAATAGTAATTTTACATAACATACATTAGTTACTTTAATACAAAATATTATTTTTTGTGGAAATTGTCAATGTTTGAAGAAAATGAGGAAGTTTAAATGCATATGCTGCAAGAGTTTTATTTGCAAGAATTTTATACACATAAATGAAATACAGATTTTAACTAAAATATCTTAATCGACATATTTGTGTAAGTAATAAATCATCTTACAGTTCCTTTATAATTAGGAAAATTGTTTAAATTTATCCTAATTGTAAAGGAGAAATTCTCATCTTTCAAAACAGTCTGATTAATTAAACTATATAATCATATAATAGTAATTGTGGTAGCTCTGAAGAATAATTTCAAATAATTTAGTGCAATATATTTCCAGTAACAAAATTTTCTGATATATAATGCTCCTACTGAGATGCAGAGTTAACATGTTGTATGAAAAAGTATTTGGACTTTTTAAACATGTGATTATGTATCAAAGCTTAAAATAATTAAATGGATAAGAATATACCTACTGATAAATTTTAAATGTACATATATGATCTACACATGTAAGTTAATTTAAATTTAATATTTATTATAATTGATATTTATAATTAAATTTTACCACCGTGATACACTCTTCATGCTCTATATATTAGATTTTTAATAATTTTTTAATAATTCATCGTCTTGTCATGTTTTCTCGAATTTCCTAATACAAATGATGTATAAATAGGACTTTTTTTTATCGATAAAATAATTTTAGTCAAGGAAGAGTATGCATTAAATATTGATATCCTTTCTAATTAATTGTTTAGATTTACACGGTAGGAAATCACTAATATTTTACGGTTACCAAATATTGTTATGTATTATAAGATGGTCTACTGCATTTTATCCAAATAATTGTGAGACCATTTATCAGTTTTTTTTTTTTTTTTTTTTTTTAATTAACTTAAAATTATTGAATGCATATAATTTAATTTTGTTTTATTAAAATGGCTACCAATTTCATTTTTTTTATTATTATATAAATTAAAATGAAAAATCCCGTGTTTTATAACATGAAACGTATTTTATAACAACACATATTTCTCATTCCAGAACGTCTAGAGTTAATCAGTTATGAAATTGTAAAACTAAAACTAATTTTATTTTCTGGATCATACACATTTAAAATAGGTTTCAAACTGGATTAAAAATTATAAGCTTCCATATATAATGGAAGATGATAATTTATAAACCTGATAATAATAAACTCCAGGCCTCAAACTACATAACACTGACATCCTACCCTAACAACATTTAACAATTTAAATGAAAAGAATTACTCTTAAGTTATTGCACTTATTATTGTAAGTGAAAGAAATAGATAAAAATGATAGAAACAATAAACAAAATACATTAATTAATATTTAATTTTTTCAAACATACTTAAATATGTGAAAACATGTCTTTAAAACATAATTAAGTATTGTGAGGAACATGCAACTCTTTTTTGTTGTTTATCTTTAGGGTACTTTTATATACAGGGTGTTTATAAAGTCCCGGACCCATTTTGATTTTTAATAACTCATAAAATAATAAAGATAGATTAAAATTAATAACATAAATGGTTAGATAGACTCAAAAAGTTTCATGACCCTTGTAAATGAACTTCCACGTGTGCCCCCTTCGTCGCACGGAGAATATCAAGTCGATAGTCAATTTCACGCCAGGTAGCGGCAAGCATGAATTCATAAATTTCTAAAATTCATATTTCATAAATTTCTAAAACAGGACATTATTTTAACATAGTTATCATGTTAAGGGAATGAATTAGAAAAAAAAAAAAAAAAAAAAAAAAAACGCTTGACACAGTGACAGAATGAAATCCCCGCATAATAGACGATATTTAGAAAAGTTCAGATATTTAGACTGTAAAATGAAATTATCTGAAATTAACCACACGCGCAGACGATATTTACAAAAGTAAAGATATTCAAACCTGAAAAGAAAATATATGAGTTATTCCATCAATATATGCCATAAGTTTGTTTATATCTTTATTATTTTATGAGTTATTAAACATCAAAATGGGTCCGGGACTTTATAAACACCCTGTATATATAATTGTTTAAAATATTGTAAAATTCTTTTACATTTTTCTGTATTTATATAAACTGTTTAAGTATTTGTTTTATTTTTTGGACTCCTATTAAACATTTTCTTAACTTTTCCCCTTGATAAGATTTACAGAAAAATGCTGTACATTAATATTTTAAAATCAATGACTGAAGCAATTTGTTGGTTTTTCCTAAAGTGAGGATATATCATAATGATTTACTTAATGCGTTTTGGGAATTGTTTATACAAATTTTATTATTATATAAAATAATAGATTATATTTGTTATTATATAAAATGTTTTTGGAATTGTTTATATATTTCTGTAGAATATCAAATATGAAAATATATTTTTTCAACGTGTTATGTTTTTGGAATTATAATTATTGTGTTATGTTACAATTCACTGTATAATTTCCAAACTATGTCTCCGACATGGATATTTCTGCTAAACATTGATTATTTTTAGTATGAATTTTTTTTAACCACTATATATTGATGGCTCGTATTTATTTGTCAATGTTAGCCTAACTAACATTTTGACTTTTCATATGTACATAAATTCCATTCGAATTATAACAACCAACTTCTCCATTTTAATTCTTGATAATGTGATAGAGAAATAAACTATTTAAGATTATCATTATCTTTCTCTTTCTATCACTCTCATTTATTTATTTATATTTTTTGGAAGGTTTTTTTTTCTTTTTAAACACCCGATTTTTATTTCCCCTATAAAAATTTTCTACTTTAATTTTTGGATTTTACAGATCGGGTAACTGATCGCATACATTTTTCTATTTTAATTGTCATTTTTGTTTTTTCAAAATTCCCAGAGAATATGAATCGCGTAATATTTTATATGAAACTACTTTTACATTTGCCTAAAATCATTTCATATTCTACAGACTGCTTTAAATATTTTAATGAATACCATCAATTTTGTCCCATTTTGGTTTCTTTTCTGTTCTTTTAGAAGTGCCCTACAGCTATTATTTACTATGTTAATGTATGCCAGACCATTCCTTCCTTAATCGTGTTTTTCAGTATTCACCACTTTACATATAAATCTTAAGCTAATTTTAATGTTTATAGTTAAGGATTAATGCATTTCTTTAAATTTCTTTTCCATATTTTTAGTGCAACAGCATTTCCCATACTGAGAATTTTTAATCTAGCAATAGATATTCGAATCTTTTTACTTCCAGCACAAGAATTCCTCACCAAACGGGAAGTATCTGAAAGACGGGAAATACGGGGTTCTATACCAGGTTGATAATATGGGCATTGACATTTTGAGTTTTCATAGTTTCCTCGGAAATATGTATAAATACGTCCTGGAGCCATTTAGAAATACCACAACATAGAACAATCCACCCATGCGTAGGGCCCTAAAGTGGTCCATAGGCCTTAACCCACTTATCTACACCCCCGAAAAAGGATGTCAATTGCGTTTAGATCTATTGGTCATGAATGGTAAGCATACTATGCGGCCTTTTAAATCGTCTTAAATCATGAAGTGTAGCTCAGTCAATAAGTTTTGAATGGTTCCATTGGTTAGGATTTTTTCGTTCTAAAAGATAAATACTTCATATTTTAATCGTGCCACATTGTGTGATATCCAAAGTTTGGAAAATACACAAAAAATATATATACTTTTTTTTTTTTTTTTAATGTTTTAAAAACATGTAAATATTTTCATATCATAAAGCTTGAATAATTATAAGAAGAATCAGAGTTCTGTGTTGTTATAAATATAATGAATTTAGTTATTATTATTAATATTAGTATTATTATTATTATTATTTACAGTATGGTCTTTTTAATTTAAATATGTTTACCTTTTTAACATAAGGACAAAATCCTTAATGAGATTGGTATTAAATGTTCTGTACATCCCCGAAGTTTCGGGATACATTGATCAGTTTTTTTTTTTTTTTTTTTTTTTTTTTTTTTTAAACTTATATTCTGCAAAATGTCCGGTTATTTAGAGGAAGTTGGTGTATTTGTAACGTATTAAGATAGCTTATTTTCAGATATTAAACTCCTGATTCCATGCAAATCAGAAAAACAGTAACCATCAGGCAATTTATGTTACGTACAGAATTGAAAATTACATACTGTGTTGCTTGAATATACAAATGTGTTAATGCTTAGCGTAAAAATAAAAATAAAAGTAAATGAATAAACAAAAATTGGCAACTTTGTTGGCAAACGAAGATATATATGATCACATAGAAAAAAAAAATGTATATGACAATTAAACAACGAGTTCTTCTTTATATTACTATATTTAATTTTGAATATCAGTATTCAAACTTATACTGTTTGGTATTTCTAAAATTTATCTTAAAAAAAAAATGTAATTTAATTATTAAATTAAATTATTTTGCTACCATTAATACATGCCTAAATTAAATATTTAAAGAGAAATTAAGCCGAATAAAATTAACCCGCATCCTTCTTTTGTTTTTAAATTAGCCTGGATATTTTTATCAAATAAAGTAAATAACATATTTTTAATTACTTTTCTCCATTTACTTTTATGTTTATTCAAGTGCAGTTTCAAAAGATAAATCACAAGTAGCAAAAAAGGCGATTCGGAATTCAAAAGACAAATTCCATAACAATTCTCCCTAGAACAAAAAGCTTAAAGCATTTCCTTTTGAGATTTATTAGATAATGACACGAAACAAGGATAACAGCTTTTTGTTTGTCATAATTTGTAAGTATGAGAAACGAAACAAAAAGAAAAAACAAATGCATTCGTCTGATAGAGCAGTATAGTTTTAACACAATCATGATAAATGAATGTTGAGAAAGAAAAATAGATAAAAGAGTCATGACTTTTCATTTAAGAATGAAAGCATGCCAGAGAGTCATGATTGCTAGAAGTAACTATATGGAATTAGATTTTTACGTTTATATTTTGTTAGGAAACAATATATATATATATTAGATAGTAGCTAGTAATAAAGCATTTTTTTTTTTTTTTTTTTGTACAATATATTAAGACTGTAAATATCAGCGTTATTTTTTTTAAAGAAATATGCGAATTAAATTATATTAATCCAGTAATTAAAAGTTTGTAAATCATTATAAAGATATATATATATATATATATATATATATATATATATATATATATATATATATATACATATATAAAGTCTTTTTCTTTTCTGAAAATAGTATATTTATTAAAGTATTATCATTTAAAAAACCCCAAAAAACTATAAAACATGAAGTGAAACTCAATAAATCGCTAGTGGTGAATAAAAAAAAAATTTCAAGTACCGCATCAAAAACAGTGTTGAGTATTTGCTAACGAAAATCCAATGAACGCCTAAACACACCAACTCCGAAGTTCATAGCATACCGGATGCCATCGAAGAGCGAATAACAGAGGTATATATTACAACATGCTTTATTTATTTATTTATTTTTTAGAAGGACGCATTTTAGCGTGAAACAGTGGTTATATAAAAAAGATGATCGAATCCAATCACAAGTATTCTTACTATTTTTAGCAAATGACATTTTAATTTGACAAAGTGTACCCCCAAAATAATGTTGGAAAAAAATATTATAAGAGCTGAGTGTTATAAACAACTGCATAAATAAACAAGATGATACATGAGAAATTCTCTTCTTCTCTGTCTCTCTCTCTCTCTCTCTCTCTCTCTCACTAACACTTTTTTTTTTTTTTTTTTTTTGTTTGTGGGGTGGAGAGGGAGGCTTTAGTTCAGGAATCATGGGTCTCAACAAAGGTCACTATCTGTGTTTCAAATTTAAATTATTACTGAAAACAATTCTAAAAATCAATGAAATATCCTAAATAATACTGCTTGCAATGAAACTAGTTGCATTCTATTCAATTCGCCACTATACATTTATTTATAAATTACTATTATAAATAAAAATATATTTAATAAATTGTATTTAAATAACAGCATATTTATTTAATAAATATATGTGTTGTTATTTATCTAATATATATCTACTATCTTTTTATAGAACTTATTTTCTTACTTATAGTAGATATTTATTTATAAATATCTACTATAAATGAAACTAATTTCATGACATGAGCAATAAACATGATTCATAACCAGGCATAGTAAATAATTTAAATAAACCACCAACTAGATTGTGCTATCCGTCGTTTTGAGACATTTAACAAATATAGTAACAATCACTATTTATGCATAATTTTATTAATGACAGATTCGTGCTTTTATTACAATGCAATTTTTTACTATTTAGCACGCAATAAGTCTTATGACTTTATAACTCATGATTTTATGAAGCATTGCGTACTTCTGATAAATTAAGAATATTGTTAATGTTCGAAGATTTTAATATAAACTCTTAATATACGTTACAAAAAAAAAAAAAAAAAAAAAAATCGTAATATTCAAAAAGATGGCCGTTAAATCATAATGTCATTTCATTTTTTCTAGAAAACTGTTCAATACACGTATCTGTAACAAATTGCTGTAAATTTCAGAGTGTTGTGCGTTTAATTAAGGGTCAATTTTCTCCTTCGAAAAAAAAAAAAAAAGGCATGACAACTTTTGGAGCATAATTCTATTTTTAAAGTCAGTGACTGGAAACCTTTCTGCCGGTCAGTGACCAGAATTTAGTATTCAATTATTTTACAGTGTACAATAATGTAGCATGGTTAAAAGTAACGTACTCATTCGTAATTTAGGTTTAATTAAAAAAAAAATATATATATATATATATATATATATATATATATATATATATAATTAATAATATTGGACTTATTTTATGTAATGTAAAATTAAATGCAAATATATAATTATAGGTAAAATAGTAACCTATCAATTCAAGTAAAAAAAGTATTTGTTTTCGTTCATGCAATATTTGTTTTTTAATTCATATAAGATATTCCTTTCTTCAATAAAATGAATTCCAGACACTTGTATAAATTAAAAGGGATTGAAACGGAATTAAACAAGCACTTCCTAAGAATACGTTACACCAAATATGAAACTCGTATTATCGTATTTTCGATTTACATGTTTCAAGAAATCTTACACAGAAGCAGATAGGAGATCTTAGTAGAACAGAAGGAGATCTTAGACAGAACATATCTCTACTAATAACAGCTTCGTCATACATTTCCAGAAGGATTGCAGTTATACTTAATTCCTGAAGTATAAAATTGTGCTGAATTTTCTGCGCATGTGCAAATTTTTCTGTATTTTTTCATTTCTATCACAGACAAAAACTGGTTATATTTTAACGTTCTTTTATATTTTTAAAATATAGGTATTTTTTAACGATCCGTTCTTAAAATATTTCTAAGACAAATTATTTTGAAAAATGTAGAAATTTTCATAAAATTATTTAAACGAAACATAGAGATATTACTAATATTATTTTATTATTTTTTTTTTCAGTAATTTAAAAATCTGAAATAAATTGAAAAAAAAAATTGCATTTTCAATATGAAATTATTTAAAAGAAGCATTAAAATCCTGCTTTTCTTCAATGTATTACATAAAATAAAAGTAAAACAAATCTTATTTTTTTTAAACCTTCAACATCTATAAATAACATTAGAAAATTTAATAAATATGTAGTTATCCTTATAATAAAATTTTATTCATTTAAATGAAAGAATATGTGCATAACTTCCTGTTATTTATATATATATATATATATAACTTTATTATTTGGCAGTGGATAGACTAAGTACCAGAGACTTAAAAGAAAAAAAATAATAATAATAGTTTACAGAATTATACACGAGCACACTAAAAATGTTTTAGGACTTTTTTGTGTCTCATAGTACATCACTTTGAAGTAATAAAAGTCATGAAATCTCGGAAAGAAAGATTAACATATCTCTACTTGCGACAGCATAATTATGTATAAAAAAGAATGCTTCTCTATTAGGGAAAATGCAGGTATTTGTTTATTATTTTTTCAAAAAGGAAATTTAGTTTATTTTAACATTATTTAGTATTTGTAAAATAACTTTATGTTAAAAGTGATTGTTTTCACTATCGTTCCATATGTAACTGTTTCCATATATATATACAGTCGGCAGGAAAATTATTAAAGCGCAAGCAATATTTCCTATTTAAACGATGTGAACCTAACACTACTTTATTAAGTTAATATTTGTCGAATTATGATCTTAGTCTTTATGCTATTTATAAAAGAGTAAGTCAATGATAAAAATTAGTGATAAAATTAATATATATATGTATATTTGAAAAATGTGGATATGTGCTTTACCAATTTTGCTGCCAACTATATTAATATATATATATATATATATATATATATATATTCCCCTTTTCAATATATATATTTCTTTATATTTATATATATTTATATATATTTATAGTTTAATTTATATATTTATATATATTCTTTTAATATATATGTCCCCTTTTAATATATATATATATATATATATATATTTTCCCCTTTTAAATAATATATAAAATATCCTACGGTAGAAAGTAGCAGTATTTGTTATTACACTATAAAATTAATCTAAGTAATCATGCTTTTAAAATTTAACGACTTGACTGAAAACAAAATAAAATTTAAAATATCGAAAAATTATATATTATTTTAAAATATTAAAGAAATTAATATACGTAATAAATATTTCTTAATGGTTTAATCAAATCAAATATAATTTACTTGAATTTGAATTTCTGTTTTTTTCCCCAAAATTACCACTGTTATTCCTCTTTAGTTAGAATAAGTACCAAATAATTACTGATTTATGAAGAGATCTGAATGGAATTAGATAAGTGCGTGGACCATGCATTTGGACCATGTTGTGACTCCTAGTACCTAATTTTCGACTAATACAAGTAACGAAATATCAAACAGAAAAAGTAACAAATCTCTAATAATGTCAACTTACTAATATGGTTTGAAAAGAACTACGTATTAAGGAATTGTAATAGTATAAATAAATGGTATATTTTAAGTGTATGTGTAATTTTTAACACTTTTCACATTCCTATTTGAAACGGATAACTCATTTTATTTTTAATTTATTCTAAAACTCCAAACTGTTAAAGTATTATGAGTTATCACTGTGTAGTGTTTAGATAGTAGTGTAGTGCAATTTAGTGCTGTGTAGTGTAATAGAGGGTTTTAAAGAACTCTTAAATTATTGGTTTAATTTTGAACCCTATAAATTTTAATTAAAAAAAACAAATAACTATTTATTTTCCCTAATTATATATATATATATATATATACACACCCCGCAACAAAAAGATAGGAACAAAGAGTTTTTTCTTTGATTTTTCATAAAATAACGTTATATAAATTGTGCTGCTTATCATTTATTATTATTATAAAATAACACTTAAAAAAAAAAAAAAAAAACACAAAAATATAGAACTGATTTTAACGTAGAGGAAAGACTGGCACAATATTGTTGCGATTTAGATTAAGAACCAATAAGAGACAAAAATAACTTAAACTACTTACGCCGACATGGATGATAATTAAAAAAAAGGACCATGAAACTCAATGACAGAGAAAACAAATAAATAACCACAGAAATAATTGGATGGAAATGCTTAAAAATAGAAGTAAAATGCTCTTCAGGGGGCATGTACTTCATAAAGCTGTGAAAACTGCAACGATTTCGTAAAACGATATAGTTAATCATAGCAATTTATATCGCTTCATCCCCGATCGTAGTAGCAAAACCATATAGAATGAGAAAATAAATGAAATCAAATGAAATCAATTAATTAATAAAATCATCATGGAAACCAGAGAGAAAACTAGAAAAAAGCATAAATGTATAAAATCATGATATATATACATATATATATATATATATATATATATATATATATATATATATATGAGTGGTCCTAATTAAACCGAGAGTGCGGACGGTGTTCACGTAGCGAGGACAATATCCTGAAAAGGTAACAAATCTATGTCAAGTTTAATCTTAAAAAAAAAAAAAAAAAAAAAAAAAAAAACATGAAATGTTATTTTTAATATTTTTAACTAAGATTTTTTTTGTTCCTTATGTAAGATATGCTAATTAAGTTAATTATATCTTGTCTAATTGCGGGTTTTTTATTAGATAAAATAAATCAGTGTTAAAAAAAAAAAAAAAAAAAAAAGAAAGAAAGAAAGAAAATCTTAAATTGCATACAGTAAAAATTTTCTTGCGGGTAAGAATTTTTTTGTATAATTCAGAATTTTAATTTATTTTCACTGAATATTAGATATATAATAGAAGTTTAATTGGAGAATTTCAAAATCTTAAGAAAGAATATAATTAGAAAATTAAAATAATATGTTTGGCTTTAACTTATGAAGTAGAAATAGATAAAATTTGCATTATAAACTCGTTTTATTGATAATCTAGTCATACAATACTAAGTTGAATTATAGTTATACAGAATACTGATTTGTGATGTCTACATCATGCAGTTTATTTATATATATATATATATATATATTTTTCGGATTTATTTATTTTAAGCTCCAGAACACGATGATATTATTCGACATTAATTTGCATTCGCTGCTGTCTAATAAATAAATATCTTGGTAACACAAATGGAGAGTATAACATTTCATTTTAAATTATAATTGAATGGACTATAATCATTAGCACACACACACACATATATATATCTCTGTGTGTATGTATGTGTGTGTGAAGAGAAAGAGAATTATTTATTATATACGTAGTTTTATAGTATCACTATACATATAAAGAAACAGATATGCAAATTTACTCAGATTATATGTTATATTATGAAACGCATGGGTTCAATTACCTTACATTAAGTAAACTGAATTGAGGAAACTCAAACTGACATCTAAGTATCTCAGTTACATTATATATTAAGTCAGCATGAATATTGTAATTAAAAGTATTAAAGTTAAATCTCGTGAAATTATCCATTCTAATCATATTGTTATAAAGATTAAGTGTTATTGAATTAATATGCATGGACAAATTTAATAAATTAAGTTGAAGTCAATGTTCCGTTGCTGTTAAAATATATTGTAAATCATAGACATAGATCAGTACAATATCTATATCGAGACGTTTGATTGAATTTCAGAAAACACATACTGTATCGAACGGCCTTTGAAGTCTTTTTATTAAAATTGCATTGAAAAGTATTTAAATACTTATTTTATTCATTCATTTATTAATTTATTAATTACAATTTCATTTATTTATTGCAATTTAAATAAACTAAAAAACTCAAAGGATTGGAATGAGAAAAACTGTGACATATTCAATTGTATGTGAGATTACATATTATTTATATTGTAGATTTTTCTGAGGTGATTAACGCTACTATAAAGTTAAAGATTTTTTTGTCTGATTTTATGTGTAACATGCTACTATCGCAATTTGGTGATGATGTTAGAAATATGCAGTAATAAACAACTCAGGTGGGCGCAGTGAAAAAAATAATAAAAGATAAAATTACTCACACTCTATAAAAATTTAAGTACTTTCTTTAAAATGTCAAGAATTCTAGATTATAATACTATATGAAAGTTTTAACAAAATTAAAATTAAAAATATTTTTATTTCCGATAGATTTTGTTTCTGAATAAGTAATACAAGATTTGGAATTGTCGATTGTTTATTTTTCCTTGTACAAAAATGTCAGTATTTTTTAAATCGTAATATTAAAACAAATTTTAATAACTATAATATAATCTTCATCTCAGCATTTATTGTCTAATTCAATGAAAGGCTTTTTAAAAAGGGGAAAATGGAATATTTAAATGAACTCCGTTCGATTGCAAAATAATCTTTATTATTAAAATGCAGACATCAAATTTCAATACTGGGATTTATGAAACTTAGAGATTAAATTTTACCATTTGTCTACTTTCTACATTATAAATAATTTGCATTAACCCAACAAATAATACTGTTAAAATATTTCTATTCATTTATGGTTTATTTTTTGACTATAAAAACACATATTCCAAAAATTTCCTGATTCTTAACTTGATTTTTATGTATGTGTGTGTTATCTGCGAATGTATCTTACATTTGTAATTACGATGCCTTTTTCATTGAAATATTCATATATATATATATATATATATATAACATCATATCTTAAATTTTTTTTGTTTTACGGTAAATAATTATGTTTGGCTAACAGAAATTTTATTATAGAAGTACAAAAATAAAATTGAAAAAAATACATTTGAAATAAAATTAACTTTGCTGCTATCGATGGAATAATCTTTAATCAATTATTCCTTTAAAATCGTAATTTTCAATATAGTACATTGGATGAATGCAAGTTAATTTAAATACCCTTCCATCTGAGTCCTTAAGGTGAGATTTAGATAGTAGAACATTTTTGAATATCATACTGATAATCGGGAATGTGATGTGAAATGTCCAAAAATTAACCAAAACAAGTATAGGAACCTAAATCTGAAAAGGAACATGAGGATTAATAAGAAAAAAATACTCTTATCAAATAATTTCAAATTCATATAATTTTAATTAATTTTTTTATTAAATTTCTATGTTTGAGTAATTGCCAAGAGCTAATCTTTATAATTTAACAAAATACATAACGTACATGGGATCTCATCAATCATTTTTGTTCACAATTACCTCAATTGCATCGACAATAAGGTAATGATGAGTACATAGTCATGTATATTCTTAAATACGTTTTAATACATAGTCAGGTATATACTTAAATGCGTTTTGCAAGAATTTCAAAATTACTGACCAATGAATTAAAATAAATTTTCTCACCAGATTACCAGATGGTGGGGGTTAATGTAGCCGGGGTATGAGAGTTTGATCATCACATGGAACGATTCTTTTATATATTTTTCATTGGCACTTAATCCATATTCTCTGAGACGTTATATAATATATCATCGTGGCCAGAGCTAGGCTTTTTTAATAGTATATGCTCACAGATGCAGAATTATTTTACATGTTTTCAGTATGAAGGCAATCGACTGAATTCCTTTAGAAAGTTTTTATCATTTTCTTTGAGGTCTCTCATTATGAGTTTTTTGAGGAGGTCTCTTCTTTTTTTTTTTTTTTTTTTTTTTTTTTTGTGCTTAGGTCTCATTTTGCAATTTCTTTATTGGGTGCTTCTCTGATTGGACCATGTTTGAACCAATCTGCTTAATTCTAGATTTCTCAATGCATTACTTACGACTTAGTAAAGGCTTCATGGCGGTCTCCTGAACGGTTTTGTCTATGTTGTCCCTTTTTGAGTTTTCATAGTTCTGGCCATAAATATACATCATAATTCTATCAGAAGATTTTACGTGTCTTTTTGTATCTTTTCTTTTTAAATAGTGCCCTTTTGTGATTTCTCTACCTATTTTTTAACAAAAGGATGAGCTTTGCCTGGCATAGTACATAAAATTTACTGAATCGTTAAGACATACATCACTGAAAGCAAATATTGTATATCTATTATTTTCTATTATTAATGTAAAAGAAATATGAGAAACTCTTTGATTAATATACAAATTGGAAATATGTTAATTTTGAACTTTAAAAGTTTTGGGATATTTATTAGAAATTTAAAGGTTGTGGGTGTAAATTTTGTAGGTGCCGATTGGGTCCACGATTTTCTACCGCAACAAAAAATTCTGAAACTGACATGTAGAAACTAAGTTGTGTCTCAAGAAAAAAACAGTTATATGTAATCCTTATAAATTCTACTACCCTTTACTAGCAATCTCCAAATACTCCTATTAGAATTCTAGATTGTTTTTGTATATTATCGTAGCTAAAAGTATTTAAAAATCTCTGCAAATGAATGTGAACTTAAAAGTCGGGTTTTTGTAACTGTAATTTTGGTTTTTGACTCAATTCTTGGAAATCAAGCGAGTCTTTCTCGCAATGGAAAGTATTTATAATATTCATAATATTCATAATATTCTTTCGCCATCTAGGAAAGTCTAGACTAAATAATCTCGACCATTTCATCTCTCCAGGTATTTGTTGATCTTATACACATACCTCGTAAATCTATATTTCTGGTTTAGGGATTCGAAAAAGTACTATTTATTCGTTCGAGGGAGAGGCTGTATATGTATTTTGTTCTATGTGTACAGTACCGTCCTTTTTTTTCCTTTATCAGTGATCGTAGCCTATACATATGAGAGTTTCGAAAAAAGTCATAAGAAACTCGAAATCACCAGGTCAAAGAACTCAACATGCCTTCGAACCAGGCACGTTCCGCCTACCAACTTTCAGAACAGAACCTCTTGGTCACTGTATTTAGTCTTAAGTATTTAGAAAATTAATTTTTTAAAAATTTATAAATTTATATATATATATATATATATATATATATATATATATATATATTTAAGACAAAATCAATTTAAATTACTTACGCCAACATGAGTAAAAAGGACCATAAAACTTTGACGGAGAAAAATTAATGAAGATTCTTAATAAATTTATTAAAAATATATCTGGAAATAAAAATTGAAATTAAAAGTATAAAAAATGGACCACAGGAAATAAAAATTGAATTAATAAATGCTTAAAAATAGAAGTATTAACTCATCAGGAAGCATGTACTTCTATAATCAGAATAAGCTGCAAGATTTCGTAAAACTGTATAGCTAATTCTAGCCAAAAATACAGCTCATGTTTCGATCTTCCAGCAAAACCATATTGAAAGGGGAATGAAATAAAATATTAAAACAGACCTTCAAGGAATTCAGAGAGAAAAAAGGAAAAAATAAAAGACCTAAACACATATCAGGCCAACACCAAATACAGAGAGTAACATTGATAATAAAAATAAATTCCAGCCAATCATCGATTAATCAAGAAAGATTTTATAATTGAACAATTTCAATAAAAATTAAATTAACTTTCTAATTGTATTTTTAATTTAGTAAGATTTATTTTAATTTTATTCTTTATATACATACAGACTGGTCAGTCCTTAGCAATAGACAATTTGCACGTTTTCTGATTTTATTCTTACATAATAGAAAATGAAAAGGTAAGAAAATAAATACATATATTTTCTTTATTTGAAATCTAATTATTAATTTATAACAATTTTAACATCGCACTATTTACTCTATCGAGAAAACGCAGTACAATATATCGTGACGTCACTCTTTATGACAACAAACGGAAGCAATCGTTGTTTACATTCGATTTCGTGCTTTGCTTTGCTTCGTGAATTAGTGAAATAGGCTTTATATGTTATAATATTGACGGATAATAAAAAATCGTAGTATAAATATTGTATTGTTCAATTCTTGCGCTAATACAACCGCTAATGCTTCTCAAAAATGTTTCTTTAGCGTTCCGCAGGGTCCTATTAAAAGAAAATATTGGACAACCGCCATGAAAAGAAAACAATTGAAAATGGTGATAATGATATAAAATGATTATAAGATGAAAAAGAAATGCTCAGAAATCACATAAACGATTAATAATTACGAAAGTTAAAACGAATTGCTGCTTACTAAACAGGCTATTAAAATGTAAACATTGAAGCATCATAAAGTGTGACGTCAGGCAGCGTTTTGAAGTCACATGATTTTTGGTTAATTTTAAAGTTATTTTTTTAATTAATGAGAACTTTTTTTTCATTTTTAATAAACTTTTTGAAATTTATGGGCCTAAAACTACCAGAAAAATAAGATTTTGTTCAAATCCCCCATGTGTGCAAATTCCTCATTGTCCATCAGTCTTTCTCTCTCGATACACACACACACACACACACACACACACACACATATATATATATATATATATATATATATATATATATATATATAGAGAGAGAGAGAGAGAGAGAGATAGATAGATAGATGTTTATTTATTTATTTATTAATTTATATTTAAAATACAATAATTGCTAGATAGAAATATTATTTACATATTCTAAAACAATTTAGAATTTTAAAGTTCTGTTTAATTAAAAACACCCATATAAGTTGAAATGTTTTACCGTAAGTGAAAGTGAAAACTCTTTCTTTAAAAGTAAATTATTCTAATTTATAAACTCACAAAATTTATTTCAAAGTAAATATCACAAAACTTTTTCAAATACTCCTTTTGTTATATGCCATGGTATATCTTTTCCCTAGTAATTAAATTAACGACTTTTGTTATACAATGTAGCCACTTTAATATTATATTATTGAACAATCTTAGTTAAAATAGTTATACCTAATGTTGTCGGAAACGTTTAAATGTATATAAGGCAGATAAAACACTATTTTATTTACTAATATTTTTAAGAATAATTTACAAAAAGGCGTTAAGAGGTTAATCAGAATTTCTGAAAACTTTATATTCGTTAGCGATTTACATAAAACGATTCTTTTAAATCAACAGAGACTTTTTTATTTAACATTGTTAGTAGAAACTGCATTTATTACAGCTATAGTGTTTCATGATAAATAGGGCAAATATGATTGATAAACATTTTGAATGTGTCAAACATGACAGATTTAAAAATAAAAGATTAATTTAATTAAAAAAAAAAAAAAATTATTTAATGTGGAATATTTTACTTACATGGCATCGGTATAGCAGTGTATATACTACTATGGTTATCATTTTTTTTTTTCTTATGCAAGCTTCCTATTTATATTATTGGTGTTTTTGATACTACATACGCAGCATATGCCATATGTAGTAGCATAATAAGAACATGTATAATTACAAGATAATAGTATGTTAAGGCTAATATATTATAATATGTTGTTATTATAAAATTTAAGATTTATTTGAAATAATCGATACTACCGTTAAATAATTATTACTTCGTTTACTATTTTATATGAAAATTTTATTTAAAAAAAAAAAAAAAAAAATCGTAGTATATTTTTGTCTATCTATTTTGAAAATTGCAATTGTGGAAAGTTTACTTTACGCTGTACCTAAATTTCAATTTTTATTTTTTTTTAATTAAATTCCAAAATATTAATATTAATTTGAAAGGTTTAATTCAATTATGTGTCACATTTTTACGTCATTAATAATTATTATTGAGTCAATAAGTAATATTAACTGTTAATTAAATATTTTTATTATTTTATAATGTACAGATTCCTCTATATTTACAAGATTAAATATTGGATTCTTAAAAAAATACTTCTTGTTTGCCATGGATTTTCACGTTTCTACATGTCCTGAAAACTATTTAATAACTAATAAACTATTACCCCTTGTCTGTCTTTCTGTGTAGCAAAACTTTTGTGGGAGTTCTAGATAAAACTAATTCACAGAATTTCATACATACACAGATGCACACACATACATACATACATACATACATATTATAAGTATATATTTATTTATACACAACTTAACGTGGCTTGAAGCACCAATAAGTAGAATTGCAATGCTGGGATTTCATCCATTTACTGAAAGGCAATACTTGATTTTCTATTTTCAGTTACAAAGAAATCTGAGATTTTTTTTTTTTTTTTTTTTTACATTGAAACTGGAAAAATGTTAGTTTTGAACTTGAAAAATTTTTATATTTTATTATATTAGAGCCTGTGGGTGTAGTGTGCAAGTGTAGGTGTAAATGCCAATCTACTATATGGTAGCCCCAGACCTGAGTGGAGTTCCGTCCATAGGGGTTTTTTGAGAGGTCTTAGCCTGTGCTGTGTACAACCGAGTTTTTAAGAAAACTTTGAAAAACTCCAAATTGCTAAGCTAGTGAGCTTACCCTGGGACTGAACTCAGCACTTAACTTCTACGAATTGCGAAATAAATTTCTTGACCACCAGTGTGACTTAGGAATTTACCTTTTAAAAATAATGAACTATGGGTAATTATCGATTGACATGACCAGAATTTTGAAATAATTAAATCATGAAAACACAAAGTCAGTCTTAAAATAATAATTGCATGTTTTCCTCTTGTTTTGTTTTATATTTAAAATATACTTATTCCTACACATAAATTAATCTTGTGAATTTAATAGCAGTGCGATATTTTAATCTTCGAATTTATTTATACAATACCTGCAATACGTGAAATATTTATCGTAAATAATAATAGAACTACATCATTCAATCGCGAAAAAAACTATTTTATAATCTTGCAAAATTTATTACAGAGTAAATATTGCAAAATGTTTTCAAAAGATTCTATTGTTAAATTCCATAATAAATCTTTCCCTTGGTAATTAAATTAATGAATTTAAATATACAATGTATCTACTTTAAGAATACAATATTTAAGAATCTTTGACCAAATACTTATATCTCATATTATCTAAAAAAATTAATAAAATGCACAGTCGTGAAATGTAATATTTCCGTTGAAAATTCTCATTTTAAATTAGGTTTCATTTTGTGAAATATTTTAGATTAATTTTCCCTGCTCTTTGTAAAACAGCAATAACAATATATATGTGTATATGTATATATGTCTATGCAAGTGGAATTTAACAAGAATAACGCAAATTTCTTTAAATGTAAGACATAACAAAAAAAAAAAAAAAGAATCATGATATTTCAAAGACTAAGTTACAATGAGGCATCAAGAAGTCAACCAGAATTTCTGAAATCACTATACCCGTTAACGATTTATGTAAAATGGTTCCTTCAAAACAGTACAGAGATTTCCTTTCAACATTGTTAATAGAAACCGTCATTAATTGTAGTTGCAGAGTTTCCAGATAAATAGTGCAAATATACCTGATTAGCGTTTTCAATAGGGAACAAATTGCAGATGCAAAAAGAAATATTAATTTAGATCATAGATTTCGATAAAATATGAAATGGGTTTGCAGAAAGATCATAGAATATATATATATAAATGTAATGCAACTTTGTAAAAAATATCTATCATTTACTTTTTCCCAACTGCTTCATCAGAAGTTTGTGAGACAGCCATTTTTAAAGACACTTGTAAAATGTATTCATATTAGTTCAGAGTGCATTTTAGCAGCTCATACTAGCTTAAAAAACAAACAAACAACAACAACAACAAATTAAATGTATATTGCTAATTATTATAGAAAATAATATATATATATATATATGGAAAGTTTAAATTTGAGTTAAAATTTTATATTTCTCCTGGAGGAATTTTCCAGTTCTCCTTCGAGCGATTAAAAAGTGAAGTCACATTCCTCTTAACTTTGATGATTTTTAAATCGGGGGCTTTTCCCTGTTGGGACAACCAATTTGTCGATTCGTTGCTTTCCGTATGATCCAAATGGTCGACATTAAGGGTGAATTTCAAATCTTCATATATTCCCACAGGTGTGTTGTAATTATAATTTTTTCCGAATGTGTTGTCTTTCTCGAAAATTCGATTGACTGTCTGGATCAAGTCAGAGGTTTTATCAATTCGCTTGATTTCATCAGATTGGGAGCATCGTCGTGCTGTTTCACCAGGATCGGTCCAGCGAGCGTATAGAATCGCCTGATCGTCCGCTTTAAAATTCCTAGAAGACGAACGTCTAATTTCGCCAGCCCAAGGTAATGATTTCAAAATACCAATTAACCAATTAAATTCTCCATTAGCCATCCCACAATCATTAACGATTACATACGGAATCCCAGTACGCATAAAAATATCGGATAGAGCAATATAAATTGCCTTGGTCGTTAAGGATTTTAACGTAACTGCTTCCAGCCACTGCCACAGCCATGCCGATCCCTCAAACATAATTCAGCGCAAGCGATATCCCTCAAACGTTCTTCGGCTTGCCTCATCCAGGGCCAGAAGGAACTACCCCGAATTCTTCCTTTAGTTTTGTTTTCACATACGACCGCTTCTCGAGCTAAGTTTAAGCTTTCTTCTCGCCTAGGCTGAAACATCACCGTTTCCCCCAGCACTTTACTACACCTCTGATTAAACACCTCTGATTAAACACCTCGATAACGCTCGTTTCTTCACTGACTTCTTCCAAATCTCACACTGCATCTGGAATTTCAGATGTTCTGCTTTGACTCTATCTCTTCGATACAAAGCTTAATTTCTCCATCTACTTTCATTCCTCCCTCCACGAAAACCAAAAACTCTCTTCCTCTGGATTTAGGAGATGATCCCCCTTATACAAACTTGTCATTATCTCCGCTGTTTCTCTCTTTTTCACCCCTCTCTTTAAACTGCCCCCTCAACGAATTCCGCATCCTAGGCGGAAACAAGCACGGGACGCAATGTTTTCCAGTCACCGCTGCGAGAATTTGTTGAGGTCCGTCAACGGATGTTGCGCTCGTTTTGAGAGAAATGGGAAGTTTACATAGTTTAGCTGCAATCTGTTCGCCAAAAGCTGAGGTGAGAATTATCTTTCCTTGATCTTTAAGTTCTAGGTTCAATCACGAGTTGGGAATTTAAAAATTCAGTTTTTATCATAGCGGTAAATATTTCGCTGTTATTCTGCTCCGATTTAATATTTTCACTATTAAAACTTTGTTTTCGTTTATCACAGTCCCGTTGTTAATTGGAATTAAATCCGCAAGAATAACAAGATTTGATTTTAGGTTTGTAAGCAGAACTCGACTGGTTTCTTTGTGTACACGTATGAGGAGGTATGTATTTTTGTTCTCTTTCCGTATCTAACAATTCTACCGCATCGCGTTGTTTTGTTATCGCTGAATTTTTTTTTTATGTATCGACTTGCCTCTAGATGTATAAAAGTTATCGCAATCCTTGCCTATTTCTGTAGGCCTAATCCAATTTTCACCTTGTCGTATACCTATATGAGTTTGCGTTTCCGGATCTAAAGTAGAAAATAATTTATCCGCTACTATCAAATCACGCAAGGTATCAAAATTATCGCACTTTCTTAAACTGAGGTAATAATCAAATGTTGTCTTAAGACGAGACGCGAATTGCATATATGTTTCCCCCATCTGCCTTTTTGCTCTAGTAAAATGTTCTAAACAATTTTAGGCTGTCGGGTCGAATTCTCGTAACACAAGTATTTTTATTGTTTCGTAATCTTTTATCTTCTCATCATTAATGTAAAACGTTAGCAGCTTTTTCGCCTAATAAATTTAACAAAATTTCGGCTTGGATACTTTCGTCTACATTTTTCGTTTTAAATGCGCGTTCCAGAGTTGTGAAGAATAAATACCATAACTCTGGTTTTGACGGACAAGGAATCGTTAATGTTTTTACTGTTTTTATTATTTTATATAAATTATCAATATCGCTACGCTGGACAGGTTTCGGCATAGCACTAGAATTTTGAGCTCTGACAAGCTCCAAAGCTCACTTGTGTTCTTTGTTTTTCCTGTCTTCTACCGTGGTAATAACGAATTGTGCTACAAATTCTGGCGACATTTTACATTCATCTGATTCCATAATTCTTTCTTTAAGTTCTTTTATTTTTAAATTCGACGCGGTGCTCACACCAATTTCTTTAGCGATATTAATTAGGTCTTCTTTTCCGAGACCCTTTACATTAAATATCTCAGCCATATTAGCAAAATTCTTTTAAAATATCTTTCACAATTAGCAGATTTTTAAATAATTTTCTACGTATATTTCAACGGATTCTTAAACAGTCTGTTTTCATGCTGCTTTTCCACCAAAAGAAAAACAAAATAAGTGTCTTCCTACCTCGAATCCTGTCGGTTGCGCCAATATAACAGCTTGACCGGTGGGTCGATGAGGTATGTATAGGGAAAAGTATGAAAATGAACCAGACTTTCTTTCTGCATGGAGCACGATGCTATAATAGTACTTAATCAAACTATTTACAGATGTTTACACATAAAATAATATTCTTTCCATAACTAGACAAGATTCTTGCACTCTATAATAGTGGATAAAATAATACCAATATACCTAAGCTAAGAGAACGGGCAGGACACAGTTCCTCCGTCTCTCCAACCGGCTCACTCTTTATTACATGGACGGATGCTTTTCTCTCTGCATCCTTCCGCGACCCCTTAAAGGGTTGCAATCACATATAATTCCCTCCATAGGGGGCTACCATAAAGGTGTGGGACTCGCCGGCATTACAGATGTGTTATATAAATGAATTATAACTTACATTATGGTCATGAAAAAAAAAAAAAAGCGAAATCACTCCTACTAAAATCCTACAAAACTTCCAGCTTTTTGTGTCATGCAGTGAGGTTAAAAAGAGGTATATGTTCTAATTATCTCCTTTCTTTAATATTTCTTCAATAAATTAAATTTTATTTGCTTCCAAATCTTATGGGAGTTTAAAGTACGGTAGTATAGTAGTTTAAAGTATGGGAGTTTAAATATAGGGTAAAATTATTTAGAAATTTTCCTGTTTGTACCACTCTCAGAATCTTCATTGACCAATTTTGAATTTCCCTGTATAATATTTATAAAATATTTGCTCACCAAATATATATATATATATATATATATATTTGGTGAGCAAATATATATATATATATTTAGGTATAACAAGGTATGTATATTTAGGTATAACAAATAAAAAATATGTGCATGCTGCAACACTTCGCAGTATTTCCAAACGTTTCACTTGTGCAGCAGATTTCTTTCTTGTGTCCCTGTAAAACAAAATTTTTATTTTATATATAAATTTTACACAGGCTATACAAATGTTTTTCTAAAATACTGGACCTTTCTCGCATTTATAAATTGTTCCTTTGGGAAAACCAGAAATATTTATCTTAATTATATACGTATTAAAAAAAAAAAAAAAAAAAGTTAAATTTCTGTCTAAGCTTAATAAGAAAAGATTTTTTTTTTAAACTAAAGCTTGAAGCTTATATTAAGAGCAATCATATGTTTTTACAAAATTCAATTCTCAAAAAGGAACAGATCAGAAGAGACTACCGATATTTGAAACTCTCTATTATATAAATATTAAAAGTAAATGCAAAACTGGTGTACAATTAGATATATAGACAATAAGACTTCTTCACACACCATAAATTTTAATCCAGCACAACCGGTTTCGAAAGGACGTAGCCTTCCTTCATCAGGTGCAAAAAAACACGTGCTACTGCCTTGGAGGCAAAAGCAAGACTATGTCTTGTTTTTACAATATTCAATTCTCAAAAAGGAACAGATCAGAAGAGACTACCGATATTTGAAACTCTCTATTATATAAATATTGTTATTCTTACCTAGGGATAAAAATTTCTAAAGAAGCTATGGTGTATAAGAATGAATATGAATAATGGTATTTGATCGCTAAACGCGGAAGGGAGTTTATAACATAGATCCAAAGATAAAATGACTAAAAATAAGTACTACTAGAACGCAATTTGACAACATCTAAAGAAAAATATGTAGAATTTATTTCACATGAGACGTTTTTCGGAAGCCATAGGTGAGGCCTATATATTCAGTCTACTGATGTACTGGAAGAAAAAGACATTGTGAAGGGGTATTTGGTAGCATGCAGTCTCAAACTGTTGTAGACGCGGGGCCTACAAATACGCACTAATAGTTAAGCACTCAATCTAATATGATATACGCCATATTCTAAGTGCAAAACACACAATGGAAAATCGGAATCTTGGGGATATATTGAATGTAGAACTGCACCAAAAGCACAAATTCAGGGTTTTTTAAGGAGCGTCTTGATTAATCTTTAGAGATGATAAATTGCAGAAGTAGCCATTGACTCGTTGTGGAATATTTAAAAAAAAACTCCTAGGGCGAAAGTCTCAGCAGGGAGGCTGGTACTCGAATTGATCTTCTCAGCAATGAACACATTCTATTACACGGAGTTCGTAAAAACCAAACGTGAGCTACTGGCAATGTATATGTCTACTCATAAAAGTCTATATTTTGCTGAACTTACATCTACTATAGCTATTGTACTTCAATCAGTCGCCTTATATATTAAATAATTGTGTACGTGTATCGTAATTTTCGCATTCACTTTCTAATGCTATTACTGCTCGAATAACAAAGGAAGCTTCTGCTATGTTTACTTGAGTTATCCCCTTTATTGGCAGTGAGAAAAAATGTAATGGGCTAAGTCAGTGGCGGCTCGTGAATCGAAAATAGGTGAAGAGCTGAAAAATAACACTTAAATAGTTTTTAGGCATAATTTTTATTGAGCGTAATTTGAACTAACGTTTTAATTTTAACGTTTATTTAAAAATGCTCATTTTAATATGAGCATAAATAAGTATAAATGTAAATTTATACTCAATATATGTATACAGTGTAAATATTAAGTGAAGTGCCTCTTCACTTATTTTCAGTCTACGAGCCACCACTGGACTAAGTAACTGCTAAGTATCTTTGGCTCGCCAAAACATGAGAGCAATCCATAAATGGTAACATACAGTTGTAAAATACGCTTTTACGGAGAGAACTTGAAAAAACATTCATGTATTCTTAACCTATTGCACTAATCTTTGGTCAGTCAAAGTTACTATACCCTAGCTGTGCAAGTTTCTAACATCTTCTTTCTCTGTTTTATGACTTTCTTTTTTATGTCTTTTGAATCATTTTTACATGACATTTTCTGTCGTATATTGCTGTCCGGTTTTTACTTTTATTTGTACTCTCTCTCCCATTAAATAACACTTATATATCTATATTTATAGAAAAGATGATTTATAATAATTCACTTATAAATAATAATTTACAAATATTTGATATTTCTTGGGGTTAGATCTGGTTATTACTTCATCTAAAAGGACAATTCATGATTATGTATGTTACGGTTTCAAGAAAAGCGAAACCATTCTGAAATAAGAATGAATTAAAAAAAAAAAAATGTAAATTTATCAAATCTTAAAATTTTAGCTGAATATAATGCACTGTTAAGAAACTTTAATATTTTTTTTAATAATTTCTATTTTTATTTTACAATTGAAAAATATTTGTCGATAATATTTGTACTGAATATATTTTTTAAAGCAAATAGGGAAAAATGTATGAATACATATATCTCAAATAGTAATATATTATAAAATTTTTAAGTAATAATTTCAAAAGTTAAACTGAGTTATTTATGTACGATTAATTTTCTTTTAAAATATTGCACAATGATTCTAAGCTTCCTATCAAAAGTTTTTCTCTATCCAAAACGCACTTCATTTGCAAGAATGTTTTCTTATCAATCTTACAAGATATGAGCATCAATCATAAATCTTTCGCGTGTAATTTGCCTATGTAAAATTTAAAGATACATGATTTATCAAAACAAAAATATTATATTTTTCGTGTTTCATACAAAAAATTTAATTTGAAAATGTTTTTGAGGATATATCGTTTGGATTTTAAGAGGATTCAAAGAGAATATTTACGTTTCATTAAACATAAAGTTAATAACTATATTCTATAAGTGGTTGCAAAAGATTTGATTGAAAAAAAAAAAAACTATATGAAAGTACATTGGAGAATAAATCGTGTATTATACCATATTAATAAGAGTAAATAGATAAATTTATATGTATATATAAACAAGAAAATACATCTTAATAGCAACACACACTCAACTAATCTAATCTTAATAGCGAGCTTACAATCTAAATATATTTTTGAGTGCACTTGTGTCGCCTAGTTGTTAAACCTCCAACTCTTTAAAATTGAAAAATGCCCTTTATTATTATTATTATTATTTTAACTTTTTAAGTTCCAAGTAAACGTTTCCACCATCTGGAAACAAGAAAATATTCGTAAGAGATACACCCCTTAATTATTTGCGCTTTAAAATCATAATGTGCTGCAAAACCGGTCAAATCCTAAGGCTGGTGAGTTTAAAAACCGGCCATCGCCATATCTGTGATATGGCGATTCTTCTCCACCCTATTATAGCACCATACTTGTTTATTAGGTTAGTGTTATTGTGTTTTCTTTCGCGTATGACTATTCTTTCTTGGTACATACGAAGTTTCTATTATTTGAATTACGTGTTTTCGTCGACTATGTAGAAGTTTGTAGAAGAAGTATACCCTAATCAATCAGCAGATTTTCAGTTCCTGTCAAAAAAAGATGAAGTTGATAGTAGATTTTATGAATATTTATGTATAATCAGCGAACACTGTAATACCATTTATTGAATTAAATATATATATATATATATATATATATATACATATATATGAGTAAAATCTCTGATGGTTTAGCTTTTTTATTGAGAGAAAATGAAATTATGTTCATTCAGTCTCTCAAAACTCTTTGACTATGTACGATATTTTTGGAGTTCTCATATAAAAAGATCGATATTTTGTTTTTTTTTAATTATGCAAACGATTTTTTTTATAAAGATTGCGCATGCGTAATTTAGTAAAAATAGTCATATTTTATAAGGTACTTAACATTTTTGCATTCCGATTGCAGTATACAGTGTATTATTTAGTATGGCAAGTTTTCTGAATAGGGATTTGATCTGTCTCTACTGTCTCTAATACCCTTCGTATTATTACTAAAAAAGAGGTATTTCTTTTTTTTTAAAATATTTTTAAGAAACATATGAATAAATTATTTAGTAGCCCCATTACAATTACAGTCATAATCACAAAAATTCTCATAATCGCATGTTAAATTTAAAATGCATTTCAAGCATTGCTTTTTACAGGTGATCATATATATATATATACAGTAGTGGACAAAATTGTGGAAACCTTTTGAAAAAAGTATATTTTAGTGGTTTGATGCCTAATAACACAACTTTTTTTTGTACCAATACTATAAAATTATATATCATTGGAAAGGTTATTTAATCAAGATTCTAAAGCAATAACATTTGTTCAGTTATCTGTATTATATCAAAAGTTATAGCTGAATAACCAGAAAAAAGAAGCACAGCTTGCTTACGTTTATAGGAAGTAGCTGTCCTTCATTTGAATGTAACCAATGAGCATGAGTGTTAACAGGGCCAATCAGATGTCATCTTGTTCTGGCAATGTTTTGGCAATGAGACAAAAGGTCACAGGACATTTATCAGTTTGTATTGTAATTTCTATCAAGTTGGTGTTTTGTTTTGTGCTTTTTGATTTTCTAGTGAGCTTGTGAAACGTAATAAAAAAAAATAATCAATATAAAATTTAAAAAATGGCTCAAAGAGTGGACTGGTCACCTAGGAAGCGATGTAAAATAGTAACATTAAGTGAACAAGGCTACAGTTATGAAGAAATTAGTAGAAATATTGTGGGAAACTTAACCAAAGGTGGTATTTCTAATTTTTTGAAGAGGTACAAGAAGACTCAGTTATTAGAAAACCAGACTGGAAGAGGCAGAAAAAGATGCACAACAGCAAATGATGATAGAAGAATTAAAAGACTGTGCCTAGATGACAGAAAAAAATCATCTCGGTGTATACAAGGGGAAATGTTGTAATGCAATGTGACGGTAAGTGCAAGGACTGTTCAGACATGAATTTGATCAGACTGCATGAATTTGGTTTAAACGCTAGAATTCCACGAAATAAGCCATTTTTGTCTCTGAAACAAAGGTTGGAAAGATTAAACTGGGCTAATGCTCATGTTAACTGGACAATAGAACAATGGGACAGTGTAATATGGAGTGATGAGACCAAAATCTCCCTGTTTGGTAGTGATGGCATAAAATACGTACGGAGAAGAATTGGAGAAGATGTCCATCCTGAGTGCATTACACCTACCGTGAAACACCCAGTTAGTATTATGATTTGGGGTTGTTTGACATCAAGAGTTGTGGACAGTTTTGGCGTGATCGGTGGGAATATAAATGCCCAAAGATCCATAAAAGAAATACTTGGGCCCAAGCCGTTGCCTTCTTCAAGTGATCTTTTCCAAGATAATGAAGCATTTATATTTCAACAGGATTCCACTCCATGTCATGTTGTTGGTACGTGCAAGAAGTGGTTTCAAGATGACCATATTCAACTGCTGGAATGGCCTGGGAATAGCCCAGACCTTAACCCAATCGAAAATCTATGAAGTCGGCTAAAGAAGCTTGTTAGAGAAAAGCAACCCAGCAATAAAATCCAATTAACAGAAGCAATAATTCAATCTTGGTTTCATGTTATAACAGCTGCAGAACTAAAGAAGTTGGTTCACTCCATGGGAAAGCGCTGTAAGGCCGTAATTATGGCTAAAGGTTACCCAACTAAGTATTAACTGGTATGGTGAAATTTTTGTGTATCTCATTTTTTCTATGTATATCAACTTTCTTCTTTATAAATGCTGTTCTATTAAAAACTATTGTTGAATATTATTGCTTTACAATCTTGATTAAATTACCTTTCCAATGATACATAATGTTATGGTATTGGTTCAAAATAAAGTGGTGTTATTAGACATCAAACCACTAAAATCAACTTTTTTCAAAAGGTTTCCACAATTTTGTCCACTACTGTATATATACATATATATTTAATCTTTTACTCGTCCCATTTTGGTCTTTAGAACATTTTTTTTTTTCCTGGAGGTATAGCATGTTCTTTACACTCCCAAAATTCCAATATATTTCCTGAAAAAATTTTCTTTATTTGACACGCAGTCTAAATTCGAAAGTTTCCAAATACTTATTAGTAGTTAGTGTAATCGAACTTTAATTTCCCAATAATTTTTAAACATTTGTTAAAAGCGTTGTAATAATGTATATATACAGGGTCGTTCAAAATGTCATCCCGAAACGGAACGTCTGGGTGTGTCAGGTAACGAGAAGTCAGAATCGCATCAGAACAAAGGGTTGGAAATGCGATCGTAAACAGCTAGATGGCGATGAGCTCTGGTCAAAATGTACAAACGCAAAAAAGACACATGTGAAGACAGGGAGCATGCTATCGAGGCACATCTTGATCGTTTCTTATGAGTTGTAATATTTTTCATCTGTATTTTGAAGTTTGATTACGTTTTTTTTTTTTTTTTTTTTTTTTTTTTTTTTTTTGCAAATATTTTGTCTTTGCATTTCAGTCACGATGCAATTACACTTTTACAATCCGACGGCTATATCTAATGTAATTCTTAGTCCTCTTAGTCCCGATACTCCATTACATGTCTTTTGGGTATAACCTTTTTAACTGCCCTGTACATATACAAAATCGAAGACATTTTTTTTAATAGTTAAAAAGGGATAAGGGATTATTAAATGTATTTATTTAGCATAATTAAAGGAAAAATTTATTCGTTAATTATTTAAAGACAATTTTTCAGATTGCTTAAAATGATCTTGTACAAGTTTATTCCAGAGAAACTTATTATATGTATTCTAAAACAATAAATTAAACTGTTATATTTTAAAAATACAAAACTATATATGTATATATATATATATATATATAATCGTAATACATTTTATTATGTTTTTAGATGTGCATAATTATAATGGATTTTCGCAATTTTATTTCATACAATTGTCTCGATATAAATAAAAATAAATCATAGTTTTCTTTTTCATATGCAAAATTTTTATATATATATGTGTGTGTGTGTGTGTGTATTAAGATACTATGATTTTTAAAATGCCCCTTCTACCCATCATTAAATTGCGCTGCTATATCGAGATTTTCACGGTAATTTTAGCAACTAGCTATCATGATCTTTGACGCAAACTGCTTGAATGACTATCGTTTTATAGATAGTTATACAATATTAAATTATGCTAGATTATATTTATACATACAGAATACTGCTTTGTAATGTCCATATCATGATGGCATTTTATCGTATTTATTTATTTTATACATCTGAACACGGTGATATTATTCGACCTTAACTTACATTCACCGATGTCTAATACCATAGCCTCCTTAAGTAGATGCCTGTCGCGTAGCTCGTAAACTAGGCAACAGTTGAAGCTGTAGACAGCAACACCTAGAACAGATTATGGGACTTGTTTATTTAATTGTCACAAAAATTTAAAGGAGTGATACATGCTATATACAATCGACGTTTCTTCGATTCTATTCGCCTTTTATGTATATCATATCCCACGTTTAAAGATTTTTGGTGGCTGTTGAATAAAAAAGTAACGCAATCTATACCAGATGACGCTGTTTACCGCTTCAACTGTTGCCTACTTTCCAAGCTACGAGATAGGCATCTAGTTAAGGAGGCTATGCTAATACATAAACTTTTTGATCACAAAAGTAGAGAGTATAGCATTTCATTTAAAATCATAAATAAATTAAAATTTGAGAAATCTTAAAAATTAAAACATGATTTCTCGATCTTTCATACTGCAAGATTTCATATATATATAAATATATATATAAGAATATACATATGTCCAATTACGACTCATAAGAAATGATCAAGATGTGCCTCATTAGCATGCTTCATGTCGTCACTTGTGTCTTTTTTGCGTTTGTACATTTTGAATATATATATATGTCCAATATATGTCAAGGGTGTCCAATAAATAGCGCACAAACTCTGCACAGCCAGATTCCTTATTGGAAGTACATAAAAAATGCTCAAAGAACTGTATCTGTACAATACACATTTTACGCAAAAAATACGAAAAACGAAGTATGACGTCAAAGGCGGTGCAAAGAAAGAACACCGAATTGGACACATCAACAGCAGTACATGCATATCTTCGATATGCACGGTGGACATTCTGAACATCTTCCTTTACAAATATTTGCAAATTCTGCTTTTGATGTGCCAAATAAAGTGTTTTTTTCCTGCACCGTCAGTGACGCCATACTTTGTTTTTCGTATTTTTCTCGTAAACTACGGATCGTACAGTTACAGCTTTTCGGGCATTTATTATGTAATCCCAACGAGGAATCTGTCTGTGCACAGTTTGGGCGCTATTTATGGGACACCCTGTATGTATGTATATATATATATGTATATATATATATATATATATGTGTGTGTGTGTGTGTGTGTGTGTGTGTGTGTGTGTGTGTGTGTGTGTGTGTGTGTGTAAAAGAGAGAGAGATAGAGAGAGATTTATTTATTATATGCGTAGATTAATAGTATCACTGTATAAAGAAACATATATGCAAATTTCCTTTGATTACAGGCAATATTGTGGAACGTATGGATTTAATTACCTCATGTTAAGTAAACTGAATTGAGGAAACTCAAACTGTCATCTAAGTATCGCAGTCATTATATGTTAAGTCAGCGTAAACTGCGCTTATAAGTGTTAATGTTAAATCTCGTGAAATTATACATTCCAATTATATTGATATAAAGATTAAGTGTAGTCGAATTAATGCATGAACAACTTTAATAAATTAAATTCAAGTCAGTGTTCCGTTGCTGTTAAAATATATAGTAAATCAGAGGCATAGTTCTGTAAAATAATTATATTAAGATGTTTGATTGAATTTCAGAAAACACATATAGTGTGAAAAAGACTTTAAAATATTTTTATTAAAATTGTATTCGAAAATACTTAAATGTTATTTATTTTTTTTTTATTTTTATTTTTTTACTTTTTTACTTATTATTTTATTTATTGGAAGTTAACATTTTAATATAAAGAGTGCATTTTAAACAAACCTAAAATCACTTAGGAATATAATGCAAAAGACTGTGATTTATTTATATTATATGCAGAGTTCCCAATTTTTATAATTTATTCACGAGCATTTTTAGCCCCGCCTTCTTTTCGCACCAGAAATTTTGTAGACTATTTCTCTTTAATATGCGACAACGAATAAATAAGAAGAAAATCATTTTTCTAAATTTCCGGTATGAAAAAGAGGCTGTGCTAAAAATGCTCGTGAATAAATTATAAAAGTTGGGAACTCTGATTATATGTCAAATTACATATTATTTCGAATTTAGATTTTTCTTAAGTGATTAAAGCTATGATGAAGTTTAAGTTATCTCTCAGTGTGATTATACATGTAGCGTTTTTACTTTTTAAATAAGAATAGTAAAAAACAGTGGTGGTTTTAGAAATCCGCAGTTATGAGCATAAAACATGCGCCCAATATCATGTGTGAATAAAAAATTACTCACTCTTTTTAAAAATTCCAAGTAGTTTTTGGAAAAAGTTAAGAATCCTAGATTATAATTTATATAAATGTTTCAACAAAATCAAAAGATTAAAATGCTTTTTGTTTCTAGTATATTTTGTTTCTGCATTGCTGATACGAATGTTGAATTTATTGTAAGTTTAATTTTATTTGTACAAAAATATCAGTATTTTTTAAGCCCTAATATAAAAATTATTTCTAATAATTTTAA
Source organism: Salticus scenicus (assembly GCA_963930645.1). NCBI lineage: Eukaryota > Metazoa > Arthropoda > Arachnida > Araneae > Salticidae > Salticus > Salticus scenicus. The sequence continues at coordinate 152,546,899 of OZ005659.1, forward strand.
TAAAACCTTCATTTGAATATTCATTGTCTGATTCAATGAAAGGATTTTGGAAAGAGGGAACATGACATATTTAAATGAGCTCCATACGAGTGCAAAATGAGCTTAATCATTTAGATGCAAATATCAAATTTCAATAATGGCATTAATGAAACTTTGAAATTCATTAATGCTAATCCTAAAGACCAAATTTTACTATTTGTCTACTTTCTACATTATGAATAATTTGCATTGAAACAATAAATAATGCTTTTAAAAATAAGGCTATCCGTTTGTGATTTTTGTTCGACTATAAACACCAATATTCTAAAAACTTCCTCTATATAAATATGTTTTTATTCCTGAGTGTATTATCAAAGAATGTATCTTAAATTTGTAATCACAATTTATTCTATTAAACAGATTCATATATATCTTATATCATATTTTACAACAATGTTTAATTTTTGTGATACAATATTATGATTGGATTACTGAAAACTTATTACACAAGTACAAAAATGTACAATAAAATAAATATATTTTAAGTAAAATAATTTAATGTTATCGATGGAAAAATATTTAATAAATTATTTGTTTTAAATCTCAATTTTCAATATAGTACATAATTTTTTCTACGGTGTTAAGAAATTTATAAAAAAAATAGAAACACAAATTGCATATCTATTATTTTCTATTTAGAATTCCCTTTATAGTGTTATAAAGGGAATTCTAGAAAATGCTTGAGTCATTTACAGATTTCAATTATGTTAGTTTTTAACATTTAAATTTTGGATTATTTAGTAAAACGTTTTTGGTTTTGGGTGTAAATTGAAGGATAATTGTAAATGTCCATTGTGTAGACGCGATTCTCTGACATATTTTATCAGATATTGTAGCCTGTATATACCAGAGTTTTGAATGAAATCAGGGAAAATCAAAAACGACCAGGCTGGGGAGCCCTACCTGAGTTCGAACCCTGCACTTTCCGCCGATCAGCTTTCAGATAACATCCTCTTGGCTACTGGGGTGGAGCTTAAGAATTTATAAAATTATTTTTAACAAATTAATGAAATATGTTAAATGATTAATTGACATAATGAATCAGTTCCTTATACATAAATCATAAAATCAACCCCCTCCCCCCCCCCCCGCCAAAAAAAAAAAGAAACAATAACTGTATATATATATATTTTTTTATTGATTTTATTTTATATTTAAAATGCAATTATTTCAAGATTTAAATGTTGCTTTCAAAACATTACAGAATTTCAAACTCCTAATTAGTTTAAAATATTCACTGTTTAGATTTTTTTTTATCACAAATAACAGTGAAACCACATCATTCACATCATATAAAAATTTCATAAACTCGCAAAATTTATTGCAGAGAAAATGCTGCGTAATATTTTCAAATAATCCTACTGTTATATACTATAATAAATCTCTCCCCTGGTAATTTAATTAACGACTTTAATTATACAATGTAACTGGCTTAAGAATATGTTATTGAAGTATATTAATTAAAAGAGTTCTACCTCATACTATGTGAAACATTTAGTAATATGCACAGATTTGAACTGTAATGCCTTCGATGCAAATTATCATTTAAATTAGTTTATATCTTGAAAAGTTTTATAGTTTAATATTAATTTACTCTTTCTAAAATAAAATATAAATAATAATATCAAATTAAAAACGAAAATATACACCTTTTTAATATGTATATGGAAGCAAAAGCATTTTTTTTTTCTTTAACATATTTACAAATATTTCAAAGAATAACTTTTCAGGGGGCTTATAGCTAGAGCGGAATTTTTTTTTAATTTCTTTCAATATCTGTTAAAAATTTTATCTATATAATATTTCTCTAACGTGGTCCAATTATGACTAAAATTTCTTGAAGCGATACAATGGTGACATATTTAATAAAATACGCAAGGATAAAAAAATAATATTTATCGGCAATATTTAAGCACTATACGGACTTAGTTCAATGATTTAATCAGAAAAATGACGACATTTTGCGTGATGACATCTCTTTATAGGGAAATGCATTTTAAGAGTTGCATCTTGACAATCTTTGCATGCGTCACTTTAAAGCTAGCAATACTTTAAACAGTACGTGTGCTATTTAACAGTACGTGTGGAAATATTTAATTTAATATATGTGTATTCTTCAATAAGTTTTTAATTTTGAATATTTGGGTCATTCCATTATCAATTATTATTAATCTGTATTTCCAAACCTTAAATTGACATCGAAATGATTTCCCTGCTAGCAGGACAGGTTTCTAGCATTGAATGATATCAATTCTGTTAAATTTAAGTCTCTTCAAAATGTACTACATTCAAATTGTATTTATGTAGATATTGTACGTTACTTAACTTCTTGCTTAAATGAAACATTGAAGTATAATTGATTATGTGTTGTTTATTTATCGAAAACATGCAACAGTTGGAGTCAGGATTTACTATTAAGAACATAAATAGACGGTAAATGTGCTTTAGTTAATTTAAAAAGTTATATATATGTATATATTAATTAAATAATTAAGTGCAAATATGTGAGTTTCATTGAATATATTATTTTATTTTTAATATAGGACACTTGTACAAAATTAACCTTTTAAAAATATAAAATAATTAAGTTATAATATATATATATACTTACTTTTATAATAATAAATTATCTTTTTTACATATTTTATATTATCAGTATCAAATGCTTATATTTATTTATTAGTAATTATTTTCACACTGTCTTTTAATACACCAGAATTTAACGAGAATAATTTTCCTGTTTATTTAATCCTACAAATTGTTTGAGATCCGTATGCTTCCAAGTTTAGGTTGCTCTGCGGCCAACAACTTTTACCTCATGACAGATTGTGTAATTATTCTTTTTTGCGTTTTTAATGATGTTTAACTGCGCGTGCGCAAGAATTAACAATTTCTATTACATTGGTAATTACCAAATGTATAATTATATTCTTAATTTTTTCTTGCTTCATGTAAAATGATATACAAATGAAAGATATTTTTTCTAGCATATCTTAAATGTTTTTTAATTTCTTGTTAAAATCTTTAAGTAATTTGTTGATGATACTGAGTTTATATGATCTCATATATCACTGTCTAAAAACAACTCAATTTCATTAAACTGGTGTTATAATTTTCCTTGATAAATAAACATAAGGAATGTTTTGAGGGGAAAAAGAAAGTTTTTTTTGTTTATTTTGCATTTTTAAACTGATATATATATATTGGTTTTTATTTAACAGTTACAGCAAGCCTCACTGGTTCAGCAATTTGCATAAAAAAAATTACATTAATATTTTTATTGGTCAACTAAATAGATTTTATAAGATATGCAATAAACATTCAAATTGCAACATTTTAAATCCAATGCCAATCTCTTCACTTACGGTACTTGATGTCTCGTGGTGCTTGCTGATGAAGACTCAAAGCCAAAATCCAACTTGTGGAATGCCTTCTGTCGGACTGCAGCAACTTGGTACTGAGCGTCTTGGAGGGATTGGATTATGATATTGGAACACCGGACAAGACAGCGCCAGTATTGAGCCACTACATGTGAGTCTGCTTCTTTTGCTTTAACGACCTATTTCTACAATGCAGTAAGTTCAATATATTTCATTTCATTACAATATCTTTTTGCCTTTCAGGTCTGGTGAGAACATGACGATCTAGCATGTCCTTTTATTAAATTATTCTTATCACAAATATCGACTTTGTATTTTTTGGACTATTAAATGAATTTAGTTATGTTGCTTTTAGAAACCATTGATATTTTTATATCTAATTTACTGTTAATTTACATTACTATTGTTATATATAATTTACAGTAATTTAATATTGTTTTAGAATTTCATAGATTTTTGTTGGGAGTATTCTAGTTTCGCCATGCTTCCGAAACCTGTTAGGCCTTTTTCAATTTACTTTATTGTCTGTTCTGCTGCTCCCACCCACTGAAGAGGAAGCAGAAGTGTGTTTTCCACATGTTGTGTTGTTTTAAAAATTTTTCTTCGTTACAATAATTCGTTATTTCTTTGTTTTTATTAAAGTTTTTTCTTCTTGTTGACCACGCCCACTTGTCTTCAAGTCTCTACATATTTTCAAAATTATATATATATATATATATATATATATATATATATATATATATATATATTATTTTGTTTGTATAAATCTTCATTTCCATAAATTTCTTGTTCATTATTTCAAGTCTCTATTTCTTCTGTTTTATTTTTATTATGATGAATTATTATTATCATTATTATTATTACATAAATTAAAAATAATAATAATGATAATAATAATAATAATAATAATAATAATAATAAGTTATCGAAAGATTGTTTAAAATTTCAAATTCTCTTAAAAAAAAAAAAAAAGAAAAAAAAAAAAAATCCAAATTTTCATTACAATTTAATTTTAATATTTCATTTACTGTGAATAATTTCATTGTTTGTATTATGTTTTATTTACAATGCATTTGCGTTTTTGAGCTAGAATATTTTTTATGTCATTTACCTTTCATTTCTAGTCTTTTTGCAGTTTATTCTCGATTTTCATCATCCAAGGAACCCGTACCACGAATAATCGGAAATATACAGTATTGTGGCAATTAATTGAGAAATGTCTTTTTTTTTTCGTTTTATCACACGTAAGCTTAGGAAGAGCACTCCAAATTAGCTCAAAGTTCAAATGGCAGTTATTATCAAGGTAGCAGGTGTTCGTATGCATACTTGGTAAGTAACAGGTGTTCAAATTTCTCTGGCAGGTGTCAGGTGTTTCGCAGCATTAGTTTTTAACTTGTTGCGGAGTCATTAGCGTCATGGATATCAGCGCGGAAAAACGTGCTAAAGTGATTGCGCTTAGAGAACACACTTCTAAGAGAGGAAATAGGCAAAATATGTGGAGTGAGTACAACAAGTGTCGGGAGGATATGGAATCGGTTTCAGACAGCAGGAAATGCTGGAACCAATCGTTCTGGAAGATGCAGCCGAAAAAGATCAACTTCAGTTCGTGACGACAAAACTTTACATCTAATGAGTGTTATAAATCCTCGATTAACCAGTTTTGACCTGTCCAGGTCCATGGCGGCAGCTGGTGTTGATATTGCACCTTGAACAGTGCGATACAGGCTGTTAAAACGTGGCCAGAGAGCACGTCGACCGTACAAGAAACAGCTTCTCACGCCTTGCATGAAGAAAAAAAGATTGGAATGGACACGGAAATACAAAACATGGACTGAGAAGGACTGGGAGAAGTTTCTTGTTTCAGACGAAACACATATTGTGGTTCAGGGATTTAGATCTATGTTCGTGCGAAGGAGCAAAGAAGAACCTATCAATCAGCACCACATCAATCAAGCACCTAAGCATCCGCCCAAAAAGATGTTTTGGGTTTGTTTCAGCGTTTAGGGGACAGAATATCTTGTTCCAGTCGAAGGAATGATGAATACTGCCAGTTACGAAGTTATATTGACCCGAAAAGTGCTTCCAACCATGTCTAAACTGTGGCCGAACGGAGATGGCGTTTTCCAACAAGACGGCGCACGATGTCACACTTCGAAGCGAATCCAAAATTTTTGCTCAAAACACAAACTTACTGTACTGGAATGGCCCGGAAATTCACCGGACTTGAATTCGATAGAAAATTTGTGGTTATTGTCAAAAAACGTCCTCACAAGTTTGACTGTACGACGATGGACAAGCTAATTTCAGCCGTTATTGATATATGGTTCAAAGACGTTGAAATCAAAACTATATGCGCCACTCTAGTACATTTCATGCCAAAACGTGTCTGTGATGTAATAAAGTCTCGGGGAGGTCATATCAATTATTAGTTTTAAATGTATTCATAGAAAATTTTAATAAATCTGAATTAATGAAAAAAAAAATGCATTTCTCAATTAATGGCCACAATACGTAGATTATTACTTTTTTTTTTTTTTTTTTTTTAACTAAATAAGTAACTAAAAAGGCTAACATAACTAAAGTCATTAATCATCCGTATTAGTAGTTTTACATAATTTTATGTAACACAAATTAACGGCACTATTACAAAATATTTAATTTATGAAATGCAACAAAAAACAAAGTTTAAATACGCATGCTACATAAATATGGTGTGCATTATGCATATAAATGAAAGAAAAATTGTAGCTGAAATCTCTTAATTGGCATATTTCTGTAAGTAATAAATCATTTAAACGATGCAGTATAATTAGAAAGATGTTTTAAAATAATCTTAATTGTAAATTTTCGCCGTCCAAAACAGTTTAATGAATGACATTATATGTATAGTCATATACAAGTCATTGTCGTAGGTCCTAAGTATAACTTAAAATAATTAATTACTATTTCCAATAACAAATTTTTCTGATAATTTATGTTCCTTTTCAGATGTTCGATTTCTTTTGAATATTCAACTATCGTTCTTTACACTTTAACTTATAACATAAGAAAAAAAGTCTGTTTTTTTTTTTTTGGGGGGGGGGATAAATTTATGGAACTATTTCCACTTAATTTATTACTATCATAGTTTTATTAATATTAATATTATTAAATATCAGAAGAAACAATACCTTATTTCTTTATTAACCTAATGTGCAAATGTTTAATTTAATATGGTGTAAAGTATCAATCCTGTATATGTTATCATTCAAACATTTTTTGTTACAAATATGTATTTCATATTGAAACATAATATTGTTATAGATAGTAAGCAAACTAAAAAAAAAAAAAAAAATGTATGTATGGATATCGTTTAATATTATCGTCCAATGCCCGAAATATAATGCTGTTTAAAATAAATATGAAATGAAATAAAATATATAAATTAATATGTGCCCGTAATCAGAAACTAATACCATACGTGAAATTGTAGTTCATAATTGAAAAAAAATATTCTAGACAAGTAAATATTTTACATTCAATCAATGTTGAAAATTTCTATATTAGACTAAAATAATTAAAAATACATTCTTAAATAGTAAATTATTAGCTAAATTTAAACAGTATTAAGTATAATATCACATTATAATAATAAACGGAATTACAGTATTTTAAAAACACGTGCAGCTAAATAAAATATGAATGTACATAAGCTGCACACACATGTTAAGTTTTAAAATTTATATATTTCTTAAACAAATTTTAACGTTTTAAAACACAGTGAAAAACCTATATTCTTAAATAGTAATATATTTAATCGTTTTGTCATGATTATTTGTAAGTTTGGATCTAAAAATGGAGTATATGTACAAATATCTAATGGATTATATGTATGTTTTATCAATAAGACGATCTTACATTAAAAACAATATACATTTAATGGACTTATCCTTTACAAGTTGTTTTCTAAAATTGTAAAAAAATTGTACAGAAAAGGTTAATTAATCGATGCTAGTAAATAATAAAGCATCTTATAATCTAGTTTAAAGTATTTGTGTCAACATAATTGTAAAATAATTTATGCTTTTTTTATAATTTTAATTAACATTGAAAAAAAAGATGCATCAATTTTGTTTAATTAAATGTCTACATAACCTTTGCGTCAAAATATTATTTTAAAACAATATATTATGTAAGTAAATTAGAGACGATATCTCATTCCAAAACATCCAAAATTAATCATTTAGGAAATATTGAAACTAAAACTAATTTCCGTATATCGATCATATTGAATGAAATATAGTTTTCATGCTGCATTAAAAATTATCAGCTTCCATAGATAATAGATGCATACTATTACAAAAGGAGCATCTCTTAAGATATAGAAAATTAAGAGACACACCCTAAACTATATATCAGTAACTTATTTTGACAAGTTAATTAAAAAAAAACAGTCCTTTTAAGTTAATGCCCCTACTACTAATACTGAAAAATATAGAAAAAACAATGGAATGAGACGTATAAATTATTTAATTGATAAAACATTTCTTTATGCATATTTAAATTTTTCGTGGAGTCTTCTACCGCATAGTAATGTTTATCATTAGAGATGTGTTTATATAAATAATAGAGCGTAAGAAACATATGATACATAAAAACATAAAATCTGTCATATATATATATATATATATCTTTGTGTGCTAATCCTCTATTGTACCTGTGTCATACATATTAAGGTGCATCAAGATTTTTTTTTATTGATAATTTTGGGCATTATAGACACATAGTTACCAAAATAATTTTTACACAAATTGAAAAATACTTGTTCTCTTGGAATGTACCTAAAATTAATATTTTTTGATCAAAAATGCAGATTTTCAGGTTCTTTCCTTTTTTTCTTTATCTCTCGCTCTATCTCTATCTCTCTCTCTCTCTTTCTCTCTCTCTCTCTCTTTTTTTTATGCATACAACGCATAAATTTAAAGTTTAAAATTTTAATTATCAGTATAACAAATATTATAATTTTAATGTAAAATTTAAGTCTTCCAGAAATTTATTACTTTTTCATAAAATAATATTATTGCTGACGGTTTCTAATCCTCGGTCTAATCCTCGTTTTTCAATAAAATTGTTTTTGTAACCATACAAATTACATTGTATATTAAAAGTAACATTTATTTATCATATTTCTTTTATTCCTTTATTTAATTTTTATTTATAATATAAAAGCTATTACACTCCTGAATTAAACCTCAGTTTAACACATAAATCCAAAGATGTTGAAAATGATTCAATGTTAGACAGTTTAAGTAATGAAAGTATATTTGTTAGTATAATACGCCGATGTTGGAAAAGCCAGAAAATTCAAAGGTTTCAGGTAAACAAAGGCTTTTGTGAAAAGCAACCCTATTTTAACCGCGGAATTATTTCCAGTAAAACAAATGCTCAGCTAGCAACAGTTTAACTAGTTCTTTTGCAGCATTTAATTGTTGTAAAGAAAGTAAACAAGAAAACAGTATGACAGACTTTATTTATTTATTTATTTATTTATTTATTTATTTATTTATTTTTTACTTTAATTGATTAATTTTGCAAAGGGGTGAATGACCGTCGAGATTCCAGTTCAACTCACACCTCAGAAAATATTTCAGTCATATTTTGCGATCGTATAAATAATGTATACATAAATTTGAAGTTGTAAACGTATTCAAAAAATTATACAGGACAAATTCACATCATTGGTTGTAAAACCACATTCGACCTATTTTGTAAAAGTAACTTGAGAGAATGGCTTTAGAAAAGACTCAGTAACATCAATACTAAAATTTATGAAAGAAAAACGCCTTTGAAAGAAAAAACATTTAAATCTGTTTTTTTTTTTTTTTTTTCATGGTGCTGCATCAGGTATTGAAATTTCTAGTGGATCAACTTCATTTATGAAAATGCTTTGGAACTTCTGCAAAAAACAGCGGTTTGTTTGCTTTATTTAAATGAATTGCAATCACGGTTCACTTCGACAGTCAGCAGAGTCACGGCTTAAAAAAAAAAAAAAAAAAATAAATAAACCACAGCTTTGCATAATGATTACAATTTTAAAAAGATAAAATATTTTAAAGCAACGGTATCTCTCGCTTCAAATATTGGAGGTTCTAATTTATCAACTTCATTTTTTGAAATGTTTTAAAACACCCAATAGTTACAACGGTTTATTCGCTTCTTATAAGTGTATTTCAGTTATAGTTTACCTCAATGCTCCAAATACTGGACATGATATTTTTAGTGCTGCATCAGAAAAAGTTTTAACAACGTCTTAAAATTTATAGGTTACTTAGTAAAATTAAAAATATTTCTCTTAAAATGTGTGACTGGATTTGCTTACTCAAAAAAGCAATATTTTTTAACCATTTGAGAGGAATTTTTAAATCAGGAGAAAATAAAATTTAAATAAAACCACTTTTTTTCGATCAAAAATCGTTTCAGTCAAATGAATGTTCAAGCATTAGTTCGGACTTGAACGAATTACAATAATTTTTCACTTGGTGCAACAAAAATGCTTAATGTTAGCGCCATCTATCAAGTATATTTTGAATGGAACATAAATGTAAATAATAAATAAATAAAAAATATTTGTTAGATGCATATCATTTATTAATTCATATAGTGTTTTAAAAAAGATGTTGAGGATTTTGATAATTAGTAAACCAGGTATCACATAAAGAACTATAAAAAGTAAATTAAGTTGACGAAAAGAAAAATAAGCAACTTGATATTGAAGCATACAAATTCATTACTTTTTCAAAGGCATTGAATTGATGTTGTATGCAAATTAGGTGATTTTTCTGTCATTCTGTATGCAAATTGCTAACAATTTATAGCATGCAATGTCCGAGGTCACCTAAAAAACGTGAATATATATACATATATCTTTATATATATATTTCTTTTGTGCGTGTGTATGTCACTGAACTCCTCCTAAACGGCTGGACCGAGCTTAATGAAATTTTTTGTGTGTCTTCAGGTGGATTCGAGAATGGTTTAGATTTGCAATTCAGTTCAATCGGATAACTGTATCAAAAGATATTAAATAAAAACTCCATTTTAACTTTAAAATGATTAAAAAGAAAAATATATTTGATGCCAAAATAAATAAAATTCACGTATATATATTTTTTCCGGAAATAAAATATTTTTAATTTTGCGTGATAAACAATAAAAATTAGAAAAAAAAAAATTAATATACTATGAAAATATTCGCGTGTAAATAAATATTTTCATAGAGATACTTGGTATTAGCTTAAAATTTTTATTTAACTTGGTAGTACTTTTCTTTTCTACAGTAAAACAAAACTTTTCGTTTTAATTGATAATTTATATGTAACTGAGAAAGGTTCTTTTATGTTTTCACCTTAATTGTAAACAGTAATAATTTCGAATTTATTAGAATTTTTTATTGTATATATCATAAAACAGTTTTTTTTTTTTTTTTTTTTTTTTTTTTTTGTATGGAACAACTTTAGTTTGGAAAAAATTGAAATTTGGCACCGAAGTATTACGGATGTTTCTCACCAAGATCGTCAGTTACACAATTGAGATAGCCATGTTAATTCATCGCAAAACTGGCTAAAAAATATTTAAAGTCGACAGAAGGGGGGGAGGTCTATACTAAAGCTGTGCCTTTGTATTTATCTTTATATATATATTCTTTTTTTGTGCGTGTGTATGTCACTGAACTCCTCCTAAACGGCTGGACCGAGTTTAATGAAATTTTTTGTGTGTCTTCAGGTGGATTCGAAAATGGTTTAGATTTACAATTCAGTCCAATTTGAATAGTTTATTTAATTAATTTATCACTTATAAATTGTTGTTGATTTTTGAATGTTTCACATTGGATCCGGCAGACTGCGCTACGATCGTAGTATCGAATATTCAAAATTACGCAAGCGAAGTGATGACGTCACTGGAAGTCCGTGGATGCAAGAAAAATATTTCCTATGTTAATCGCCCATTGGGTTTTTTGTAAAAAATTACTAAATATCGAGGAAAATTATTTCCCGATTTTAATCCCCATATTTGGGTATAGATATGTATTAGTTATCATGCGTTAGATTGAGTTGTTTTTGCTGTAAAATTGATAAAATTTAAATTTTTAATCTCAAAACTCTGTCATCCTTGGCGGAAAAAAAAAATATCGCCATATCATCTGGCGAACATATTTAATTTCTTTCAAAAATAATGGTTATTTCAACAACTTATATTAAGAGAGTAATGAATAATATGAAACAATTTCGTACAATACATATTACGAAAATATGCATCTGGCATGTATATTTTCGTATTACGTTTTTGATCGCCAAATACAAAAAACGCAAAGGAAGACAGAGTTTTGAAATTTAAAATTAAAGTTTTGTCAATTTGAGAGCAAAATAACTCAATCTAACACATGCATACGATAACTAATACATATCTATACCCAAATAAGGGGATTAAAATCGAGAAATAATTTTTCTCGATTTTTAATAATTTTTTATAAAAAAATCCAATGGGAGATTAACATAGGAAATCATTTCTTGCATCCACTGACGGTCAGTGACGTCACACTTCGCTTGCGTATATTCTATTGTAATTCCAGTTTGTCCCGACAGTTGGTGCTGCGATCAAATCCAGGAAAATATTTTGTAACTTCGTGTTATTATTGTCATACAAAAAATTGTGTCCTAATTGAAATATTACATCAAGATGTAATTAGTGTTTGCAGAGTTTTGAAGTATGCATAAAAAACTATACATTTTGCAAATTTGGTGCGGATTGGAGTGAGTATTTTATATAATTTTCTATCAAATTTACACGCGCGTTGTTTAACAACCACCCTAACCTACAAATTTATTTGTGTAGCTAATTTATTATATTTTATTTTTTTTTATTTTTTGTATGGAACACTTTTAGTATCGGATCCCTTTGGCAAAATTTGAAATTTGGCACCGAAGTAGCTCGGACGCTTCTCGCCTAGATCTTTAGTTCCACAATTGAGATAGCCATTTCAATTCATCGCAAAAATGTCTTAAAATATTTAAAGTCACCAAATGGGTCCAATACTTTTGTGCGTGTGTATGTCAGTGATATTTTATTTATTTATTTTTGTATGGAAAATTTGGCACCGAGGTAGCTCGGACGCTTCTCGCCAAGATCTTTAGTTCCACAATTGAGATAGCCATTTCAATTCATCGCAAAAATGTCTTAAAATATTTAAAGTCACCAATGGGGTCCCATACTTTTGTGCGTGTGTATGTCACTGATATTTTATTTATTTTTGTATGTAACACCTTTAGTATCGGATCCCTTTGGCAAAATTTGAAATTTGGCACCGAAGTAGCTCGGACGCTTCTCGCCAAGATCTTTAGTTCCACAATTGAGATAGCCATTTCAATTCATCGCAAAAATGTCTTAAAATATTTAAAGTCACCAATGGGGTCCCATACTTTTGTGCGTGTGTATGTCACTGATATTTTATTTATTTATTTTTTGTATGGAACACCTTTAGTATCGGATCCCTTTGGCAAAATTTGAAATTTGGCACCGAAGTAGCTCGGACGCTTCTCGCCAAGATCTTTAGTTCCACAATTGAGATAGCCATTTCAATTCATCGCAAAAATGGCTTAAAATATTTAAAGTCACCAAAGGGGTCCTAATTTGTGGATTAGATTTAGAAAATCCGTGCTTTTCTCACGGCCAATTATATGTTGCGTGTTCCAGGGTTGGAAAACCTTCGAATTTGTTTGTGTATACTCCTCAAGGATTAACCAAAAATATTGTACATCCAATGGCATTACGGTAAATTAAGTTTTTGTACATTAAAAAAATTTACCTGTTATAAAATAAATTGAGTTTCAACTTTTTCACTTTTAATTAAAACGAGTTTAAGTTTTTATTTAATACGAACTCTACATTTCACTTCGCTCATACTATACACATACTCACATGCATCGATTGATTGAATTGTGATAAATGTACATGTAATGATGTTAGATATTGTAATAACTTTTTGATAAAAAATTTCATCAAATCGGTCCAGATTGTTACAGCTTATTCAAAAAAGACGGAATTTTTATGTGAAATTCGTTGCTATCAGAGATTCTCTCATAAATTGAAATATTTGCCGTATGAAATAAAATTTTGTGCTGTTCGACATTCAGCGGAGGTTTTAAATAACAAGTAACAAGTAGAAAGTACCAAGTAGCAAGTAGCAAGAAGCAAGTAGCGAAAATTTCGGTAATTATGTCTTTTACGTTATAATCGGAATTCACAATCACCGTTCACAGCGCTCCATACCTGTTTCACTTATATACCACTTCTTTACACACTTACAATAAGTTAGTTATTTTTTTCTAGCAAAATATTCTCTAGAAATAATTTGTATGACAAAACAACGTTTGTCGGGTCAGCTAGTTTATATATATATATATATACTCACTCCAATTCCGCACCAAATTTGCAAAATGTATAGTTTTTTATGCATACTTCAAAACTCTGCAAACACTAATTACATCTTGATGTAATATTTCAATTAGAACACAATTTTTTGTATAACAATAATAACACGAAGTTACAAAATATTTTCTTGGATTTGATCACAGCACCAACTATCGGGACAAACTGGAATTACAATAGAATATACGCAAGCGAAGTGTGACGTCACTGACTGTCAGTGGATGCAAGAAAAAGATTTCCTATGTTAATCTCCCATTGGATTTTTTATAAAAAATTATTAAAAATCGAGGAAAATTATTTCTCGATTTTAATCCCCATATTTCGGTATAGATATGTATTAGTTATCGTATGCATGTGTTAGATTGAGTTATTTTGCTCTCAAATTGACAAAATTTTAATTTTAAATTTCAAAACTCTGTCTTCCTTGGCGTTTTTTGTATTTGGCGATCAAAAACGTAATACGAAAATATACATGCCAGATGTATATTTTCGTAATATGTATTGTACGAAATTGTTTCATATTATTCATTACTCTCTTAAAATAATTTGTTTAAATAACCATTATTTTTGAAAGTAATTAAATATTTTCGCCAGATGATATGGCGATATTTTTTTTCCGCCAACGATGACAGTTTTAAGATTAAAAATTCAAATTTTATCAATTTTACAGCAAAAACAACTCAATCTAACGCATGCACATGATAGCTAATACATATGTAAACCCAAATATGGGGATTAAAATCGGGAAATAATTTTCCTCATGCCAAGTATCTCTATGAAAATATTTATTTACACGCGAATATTTTCATAGTATATTAATTTTTTTTTTCTAATTTTTATTGTTTATCACGCGAAATTAAAAATATTTTATTTCTGGAAAAAAATAAATAAACGTGAATTTTGTTTATTTTGGCATCAAATATATTTTTCTTTTTAATCATTTTAAAGTTAAAATGGAGTTTTTATTTGATATTTTTTGATCCAATTATCCGATTGAACTGAATTTTAAATCTAAACCATTCTCGAATCCACCTGAAGACACACAAAAAATTTCATTAAGCTCGGTCCATCCGTTTAGGAGGAGTTCAGTGACATACACACGCACAAAAGAAATATATATATAAAGATATACATATAAATAAAACAAATTCATAAAATTATTTCAATGAAATTGTCATTTTATTTTAAAGATTTAACAATTTTTAAATTGTGTTGAATTGTAGCATATTAGTTCTCCTTTATAATATAAAATGTTTTTAAAAGAAGAAACAAAATCATTCTTTTCTATAAGATCTTAATTTGTACATTGACACAAAAACAAAATTTAAATTTCGTAACCTTGTAAGAACATTAAATGATGTTAATGAACATTAAATGTCTATTTGTTAAAAAGAAAAAAAAAGTAATTTTAACCAATTAAATGGATGAATATTTATTTAAATCTTTTATAAATTTAAACAAATTCAGTAAATACTCCTTGTTAGATAGAATGAATACTTGATGTTTGTTATATTGTAACGGAATTTTACAAATGTGTACAAAGAATATTTTACACCATTGTTACGACACATGATACCCTCCATTTAAACTACTGCAAGTAATGAAATTTCAGAAAAAAGAGAGTATCAAATCTGTACTAATGGCAGCTTACTAACATTATATAGATATATGTATAATATTTAATAAGGTAATGACAAAGACAATTATTTGCTAATTCGTATGACAGAATATATCGTACTTTTTTTATTAAAGTTTATTAATGTTGTTATGCTAAAGATTATTCCTTTTACTGCGTTCTCTTAAAGATAGTATTTGGTGTTATTATTTATTTTTATCAACTCTATGTGTACAAAGAATATTTTACACCATTGTTACGACACATAATACCCTCCATTTAAACTATTGCAAGTAATGAAATTTCAGACAGAAAGAGTATCAAATCTGTACTAATGGCAGCTTACTAATATATATATATATATATATATATATATATATATATATATAATATTTAATAAGATAATAACAATGACAATTATTTACTAATTCGTATGACAAAACGTTTTTATTAAAGTTTATTAATGTTGTTATGCTAAAGATTATTCCTTTTATTGCGTTCTCTTAAAGAGAGTATTTGGTGTTATTATTTATTTTTATCAACTCTGAAACGTTCATCTAATATTTAATAGTAAAACAACATTTTATTTTCATTCACAATAATGTGTAAAAAGTTTTTACTTAATCAGGTCAAAATCTAGCTAACACACTATTTTTTAGTTTAAACTAATAAGTAGTTCAAAAGATATGAAATAAAACCTACATTTTAACTTTTAAAACTGTGTAAAAAAATAATAAGAAGATGTCAAAAATAAATAAATAAATCAGTACTTTTTTTTTTTTTTTTTTTTTTTTTTTTTATATATATAATTAAAATAAAATTGAGAAACATCGTACCATAGGAATGGAGCAGCCTCAGTATACAACCCTTTGGTGAAATTTAACTTTTGGCATTGAAGTATCGCAGACGTTTCTCACCAAGATTTTTACTTAAGCAGCTACGATAGAAATTTCAATTCATTGTGAAATTGAAAAATAAATTAAATAAATCAATAAATAAAAACCTGCCAAGAGTCCCCTATGCTAAAATTATACAAACGAATTTTTAAGAAATATATGGAGTAACAAATGCCAGGGAATGAAACACAGTTACTGCATGCCTTTATAAGTAAGAATAAATTAAAATAAGTCCTGTCGTGTAAAATTAAATTCTGTTTTTCCTGAATTTTATATTTATTACTTAGAAAACAAAAATATACCGTTTTTTAATTCAATGTATTCATTAAACAAACAAACAAGAAAAAAAAACCGTAAGCTGTCATTTTAAATAAATAATATTAAAATAATTAATTATATAACATTATCTCTAAAAGGCAAGATTTTGACAATTAAATGTACGAAGTTTTATTTGCTTTCCTATTGTAGGTTTTACATTATTATTCCTCTTTAGATAGAATAAATGCCAGATACTTAGTGAAATGAAAAGAGATTACAGTGGAATTGGACAAGTGCGTGCTAAGAACATTTTAGACCAATTCTCTGACTCATAGTACCTAATTTTCGACTGCTGAAAGTCACGAAATCTCAGAAAAGAATGAGTAACAAATCTCTAGTAATGACATTCTTGCTAACATTCTTAAAACAGAAATGTGTATTAATGTAATTGTATTAATACAAAGCAGTACTATCTTTTCTGCGTACGTGTAATTTTTTGTGATATGCACATTTCTATTTGAAACTAAAATCCCATTTTCTTTTTTTTTTTTTACTTCCATGGAAGTATTGTATTCTGAACAAAAATTCGATATCGAGATTTCACTTGATTTACATATTTTACATAATCCAAAAAAGTGGTTTTTGACAATTGGTCAGTGCGTGTGTGTGGGGGGGGGGAATCTCCTAGCTATTATATCTCGGAAACTAATAAAGATTGAACAACAAAACTTTAGAAATGAAACAGGTCTGGTGTACAGATGAACTTTCCAAATTGTGGTGAAAATTGGAGAAATGGAAATAGGATATCCGATACCGGAAGTGGTGGCCATAAGTGCGTATTTTAAAAAACGACTCTAACGATTTTCTTTAAAATTCCTGAATAAACACTCTATAAGATGTCCTTTCTAATGATATTGTTGGTTAGTTCAGGAAAATTGATAGGCGTCCTGTATAAATAGCTGAATTTCAGGTCCTGCAAGTACGTTACTTTCAAAACGGCTGTATATATATATTTTCAAACTTGCTATGTTAACCCTCTTTTAAATATCCTTTTGCATGTAATTGTTCTTTTCTGGTCAGCTGTTAATTATGCTAAGCTTTGGTAAAAGTCGGTATCTCAAAAACGGCTCTAAGGATTTTCTCAAAAATTGTTACATAAAACTATTTTAGATATACTTTCTCATGCTTTGCTTGGTTATCACAGGAAAAGTAATAGTCATTCTTATCAGATAGATCAGTTTTAGATCTCGGAAATTGGTGTTTAAAAATAAAATAAAATAAAATAAAATAAATATCGCCGTGTAAACTCTGTTTTATATGTCTTTACACGTGTATTAACTTTCTCTTTCCCGAAAATTTTTAGGTGTCTATTTTTATTTCATTAGGTCAATTTCATGTTTTCTGATAGCATTATCTCCAAATGTGCATATAATATATGTAACAGTCGGTAATGGAAGTCGTGGGGTTGTTTCACACCAGTTTTTTAAAACTTATTTTAAATTTATAAAATATTGATGTGTATTTAAATTACTCTTAACATTTTTTTTTCCCGTTTAACCCGATAAAATTTGATGTAAAATGTTTAAATGCAATATAGAGCTTGCCATAAATTAAGCACGAGTGCTGCAGTCAATGCGGTAACGCACGAACTTACTTTATTCGCCACGTGCTTACTTTATTCGCCTGATGAAGGGTCGTGTGTTTTTTCGACACGAAACAATTGTTGAGAGTTTATTGCATTTTATGGTGTTTATTCAAAATTTGTAAGTAATAAATATAACGATTCTTAAATATATATATATATATATTTTTTTTTTTTTTTTTTCAAACACAAATTATAGATACAAAACTTAATAAAATTTGCTGCCAATTACTTTTCCCGCGGTTTTACATGTTCGTGTTTACGTTATAATAAGTAGTATTTACTTAATAATTTACTTCTATTTAATAGATTGATAATTATTTATAATTCAATTTTATACAACTTAAGGGAAGGCCAAAAATTAATTAATTGTTAATCAAGCATTATTCACATTATAGAGAAATCTTTTTTGTCATAATTTACCATGTAGAAAATGTCAAATTCACATAAAAACTGTATTATACACGATCATATAATATTATATTGTGTTTTGTAAAAATTATATTTAATACAAATTTCTAGTAACCATATAATAATAGTTTTTCAACATATTTATTACTTTCTTCTATCTTCAAAAAAAGAAAGTATTGGATTCGTAAAAATTTTCGATTTCGGGTTTTTTTCGATGGATTTACACGTTTTGAGAGCTGTAGAACACGATTTTAACATTTTTAGAAAATGTCTGTCTGTCTGTCTGTCTGTCTGTCTGTGTGTGTGTGTGACAAAATTTTGTGGCAACTGTATCTCTGGAACTACTGCACAGAATTTCGTACAAATTGGTATGTAGTTGCACCTTGACATAAATTAGTGCCTATCAACTTTTGGTAAAAATCGTCTTACAGGTTGCGTTGCCATCCCGCTTTTTCTAAATTTTTAACAGGGTGATATAGGGCAAAAATTTTCTAGATGGGTATCTTTCGAAAGGTCTCGTCAGTACCTTTAAAACGAATGGTTGAACTATAAATCTGTGATAATTTAAAACAAAGTTATCGATTTTTTTTACTTTTTACGAAAAAAAAAAAAAACTTAGAATTTTTTTTTTCTCCCCTTAATTTTATCAAACTCCCACGGTTTCCGTGTTCTGACAAACTTTAACATATTTTTGCATTTTTCCCATAATTTTGTCAGTCCCACGGTTTCCGTGTTTTGACAAACTTTGACAAAATTTTGGGTAAAATGTGAAAATTATTCTAAGTTTGTCAAAACACGGAAACCGTGGGACTTTGACAAATTTGGGGGGGAAATGCAAAAATTTGTTTAAGTTTGTCAGAACACGGAAACCGTGGGAGTTTGATAGAATTAAGGGGAGAGAAAAAAAAAAAAAAAAAAAAAAAAGTGGGACTTTGACAAAATTTTGGGTAAAATGTGAAAATTTGATAAAGTCCCACTTTTTTTTTTCCCCTCTCCTCTTAACCCCTTAATTCTATACTTTTTTTTTTTTTTTTAATTATTATTGTTACTGAGTGAATTTGTATAGGAAAAGATAGAAGAAAGTCTCGTGGTGGCCACAACATACTAGTTTCTCTTACATTCCTGAACAAGATGAAATTATTCCACCATAATTTATATTACCTGCCAGCGAATATGCACACTTTTGAAAATTTCAACAGAAAACTCTGTGTAATTTGTTATATTATGTCTTACGTAAAATTACAGAGAAAAATAAACGGAGATGTTAAAAAACTTATTTTATACATTCATTTTAATAAATAATATTAATTTAATGAGTTATTGGTGAAAATATATTTCGGACTTGAATGGCTTTTTTAAAAGTAGAAACAGACATTTTTAATTTTAATTAAAAAACTAAATGATAAAATTATGTAAAAATACAGAATAAAGATAGAGAATCTCGATTATTCATTTTTAACTAAGAATTACTGTAAATTTACAGAAACTCTAGATAAATATTTACATTAAATTTACAGAAAATTTTAACAGTTCAGGGTGTTCCTGAATTCATGGGCTAAACTTTTAGGGTAGGTAAAACTTAAGTAACGAAACATTTTTATATAGCAATATGGGGTCGTAAATGAAAAGTGCAGCGGAAAAACAAGAAATGAACTGCACTTCATAATGGCAAAAATGTCAAAAAAAAATTGCTGTACAAAAACTTGACATTAATATCTGGTCATGAATTCAGGATTTCCTGCATAAACGTTTCGCTGATTAAGCCAATGAAAAAATTATGCATTTTTTAAAGCTATAATTGATGTAATTTTTGGAAGTTTAAATAAAGGAAATTTTTGGAAATTTTGATGTTTTCTCTCTCTCTCTCTCTCTCTCTCTCTCTCTCTTTTTTTTTTTTTTTTTTTTCTTACAGAAAAAAAAGTATAGAGTTGGTAACAAAAGTATCCAAACACTAGCAAAAATTCCTATATAGAAAAAGTAGAGTTAATACTGATTTGAAATTTTATTTTTCCCACTGAGTGAAAATAATGCCTGGACCGGGAGTCGAATCCCGGATCTTTGACTTACAAGGTCAAGGCTCTACCAATTGAGCAATCCAGGGCGACAATCGGTCAGCATTACTCACTCAGACAACCTTTAGGCAAGAAACATCTGGTCTATCATGTAGATAGCTCGACAGAAATAAGCCGCAGGTAAAGGAAAACACCATTAAACAATGGGAGTAAGAAATACAATTTTTATTAAAATCACAATCAACTAATTGGAACAAAATCATATTTTAATGAAATTTTATTTTTCTGAATGAGTGAAAATAATGCCTGGACCGGGAGTCGAACCCCGGATCTTTGCCTTATTTCTTTCTCCCATTGTTTAATGGCGTTTTCCTTTACCTGCGGCTTATTTCTGTTGAGCTATCTAAATGATAGACCAGATGTTTCTTGCCTAAAGGTTGTCTGAGTGAGTAATGCTGACCGATTGTCGGCTTGGATTGCTCAATTGGAAGTCAAAGATCAGGGGTTCGACTCCCGGTCCAGGCATTATAAAATTTCATTAACATATGATTTTCTTCCAATCAGTTGATTGTGATTTTAATAAAAATTGTAATGCTGTTTTGTTAAATAAATCCTTGTCGAATCATGTTCTTAGACTGACTAAAAACATGATTCGACAAGGATTTATTTAACAAAACAGTATTAACTCTACTTTTTATTACATAGGAATTTTCGCTAGTGTTCGGATACTTTTGTTACCGATTGTACATCTTTCCTTACTAATAAGTAGTTGTTTACTGCATGCATAGATGTATAATAATATCACTGTACTTTAGATCGGGTTTATTTGTCTACTTTTCTTCTGTGAATTAAAAAAAATATAATTAAATTATATTATATATATATATATATGTGTGTGTGTTATTGCTATCGGTGGAGCTTCAGACTTGAATTATGAAGCTCAAACTGACGTCAAGACGTTTGGGTCAACCTGCGCCATTTGCGGGACAAGTTTTCTTACGTCACTTGTTTAATATTCCGATGGTATAGAAGTTAAAGGAATGTCCAGAATTTTATCAAATCTAAAAATGTAATTGATGGCATTAAAAATGCAATACATCCCAAAGAAAATCTTTCCTGCAAGCAATAACATTATAAATTACTCCACTAGATATCATATTCGTCGCTACCAAGACGAACATAAAAATTGGTTCAATAATAAAAGCAAATAATTTGTGTACCTAGTATTTGAGCATGATACATTAAACCCACTGTTTTCACGGTTTACATTTCCAAATAATTTATAACAAAGAAGATAAATTGTCCTGTACTACCTTACATTCACTCGCTACATTTCCCTTGCTTTTACGTTGCTATTCTTTCTTTTACGTTATGTCTGCAAGTGCTCTAAAAGAGGGCTCATTGAAACTGGTGGCAAAAAATGTGCTAATTGTATGGGGTTACGATATGGAAACAGGTTGGGTCAAACTGAGACATACGATGGAAAAATATTGGCATCCGTAAAAAAAAAACTTTATTGAAGAGGAAATGCCGATCATCCGGAACAGAGACATTATGTTTAATGCTGTTGATGCAAGCGGAAGATCAAGATTTATTATTAAAAGAATATCATATAATATCATTAAACAGTTATTATTTCATACATTTATAAATAAAACACAACATTTTATCTATACGTTGCAGCTTAGGGCTACTGTATAACGGAAAACACAAAAGTGTGATGTCATAAGTTTTCAATAATATCAAATTTTGAACATGCCCGAGAACCAGTGTTGGGCATAATTAATTAAAAAGTAATTGAATTACAATTATAATGCAATTATGATTATTTTACTGTCAATTGATTAACAAGTAATTGATTACAAATAAATTGAATTATTACAAATAAATTGAATAAGTAATTCAATTTATTGGTAATCAACTACTTCTTAATTGATTGACAGTAAAATAATTATAATTGCAATTCATTACTTTTTAATCAGTTATGCCCAACACTGCCTAGAACATCCGAAAAGAGATTTGGTTGTCTATAGGGATCAAACTTTTTTTTTTTTTTTAGCCATCGGACATTAGAAAAAATGTTTTCATGATATTCATACAAATGTGTTCCAAAGCGGATGTAATATTAACGAAAAAGTCCGTAATACAAAACATTTTCAGTTAATCCTGAAGCATCTACCCATTTTACAATTACATTTCATTAATAGATTACAAAACAGTAAGTTAATTAAAAAAAAAAAAAAAAAAAAAAAAAAAAGATCACGTTAGACACATAAATTTTTTATAATTATCAAAGTTATTATTATTCTTGTACAATAGAGCAGCTAATTTAATGTAGGTTGAGTGCAAAAAAACATTATAACTTCTTTCTTTAAAAAAGCTACTCAAACAAACACGAATCCAAATAACCTGCACCACCTAAATAGCTATCCAAATTCCCCCCAACGCCCTACCCCCTGAGCAAAATTTCTGGTTTCTCCAATGCTTAAATAAGTTGATTTTGGAGACCTCTGTTTCAGCCGAATTTGGACATTGTACGGGGCATTTTAGCCCTCCGAGCAAGCCCCCCATCAACTTTTTTATTTCTCATGAGTGCAAAAAATTATTTTGAAGACATTTTAATAAACAAATGTATATCTTTCAATAACTACGACCACTCATCTTTCTCAAGAACCATCTGAAAAAAATCTATTTAGAAACAAATAAGAATGATTGTAAGCGAAAAAATTAAATTACTTGTTTTACAAAAAATTTTGAAAATTATCGCTGATTATTTAGTGGACGTCTTTCTTCAATGATATTGATACAGGTGAAAGGAAACGGAGCAACAACATAGTACTTAGCTAGGGTTAAAACGCCATCATATGGAATGTCTAAGGTATATTGCAACTTGGCCAACGTACCACAATTGCCAACTAGTAACGGTCTACTCTATTATTACACAGGTCAACGATGAATTTTTTTTATTCAAGGTGATACGTTTTTATGATGTATTTTTGGATGCTGATAAAGAAAGATTTATTCAAAAATCCCCATCATGTATAGTTTTGACAAAAAATTCGACTGTGTGAGCCTAAAACTCCACTTTTATAACTCCCATATAAGTTAATTCCCGGAAAATCTGGTTGATGTGTGTGAAGAACAATTAGAACTATTACATCAAGACACCAAAGAAATGTAAAGAAGGTATCAGGGACAATGGGATGTTAACATGTCAACAGATTACTGTTGGATGTTGCATAGAGAATTCTCCTCTCCCCCCCCCCACCTCGCACGCAAAACCTTCAATCCGTGCACAAGGTAAAAGGCTCTGAAATGTAAAGAAACACATTTAAAAGATAATGTGTAATGAATATACGATTTTAATGCATTCTACATACAAATTGTATGGAATTTGTATAGTCACTAAGTGAATTCTTCCGATCTTCATCTTTACTTTGTGCAAATTTTTACGTTATAGGAAAAAAAGATAATCTGAATTCCGCGCATCAAAACACATTATAAACACCCAACGCTGTACCAAAAAGAAAAAAAAAAGTACGATTTCCCAGACTTATATCATTTTTCTAACTTCGATCTTTCATTGTGCCGAGTACGCTTCAAATAAACATTCAAACAATACGGTTGGTTTGTTGAATAACTTTTATTGGCGCAAGGTCCATATTTGGACATGCTGCGCCACACAAAAAGGTAAAAGAATAAAAAGCAGCTTCACCCATCCAGATTGTCATTAAAAAAACACAGTAAAAATAAGAAACAAAAATACACAAAAGATAAAATCAAAAAATAATAATAATAATAAAAAACAGTGTAGACACAAAAAACCAATGTAAAACTGGATGAACATAGTAAATAATAAAATCAGATGTCGAAGTAAAAACCAGTCTCTTTCAAAAAGTTTGTCATCAAACAATACGGAAAAGAACAATAAAGATAGTGAATTTAAATTTTGCATGTTATATTATATAACATTTATATCGTAGATTTTCCTGTAATTTTAAATAACCATAAAATATAGATTGTCTCTTGAAGTAATTTTACATGTAGCATGTAATCATCGCAGTTTGCAGAGTTGAAAACGGGTGTGGTGTTAAAATTACACAGTGATAAGTATTATCAAAAATCACACTTTAATATTTTGAAATAAGCAAGAACATCGTTCAAAACTTTCAGGTATTTATGTCAAATGCATTGAAAATTTTGCATTCTTTTAAGATTTTATGAGAGATAAAAGCGGAAAAATTCGTCATATATTTTGTTTATGGGCATGATAGATTGGGGAAAGACGCCGTATCTTTTGTTAAAACAATTCTGTAAAATTGCCTATTGGTTGAATTTGTATTTATTGGTTTTTTTATTTTTATGAACGTGTATAATTTTAAATATACATATTAAATATATTCTTAATTTTAAAACTATTAAAAAATTTTTGCACTAAAAGTTTCATTAATCATTTCACATCGACATATTACCTCAATGTTGGAGGTAATGTGTTTAAGATAATATAGGAATTTCTGTTTTGTTGAAACGACAAAATAGGATATATTATCTTATTTTATATTTTAGTAAATTAATGCTCATATAACATATAGCAAAAATCAGAATTCTTTTCTCAGGCAAAATTCCGATATCTTAACCTAAAAAATTCCGTCACTTTACCTTAATAATAAACAAGACTTAATAACTTCATTTATTAACTTACAAAAAGGGGAACTGTGCCCTTCATAGATTTGGCAGAAAGAAGAGACACTGTACTTTAAAAATTATCCGAATTATATTTTTCCGGCTTAAGCAACGGACAATGGTATAAAATTAACACTTACCAGATAAAGAGAGCTAGAATATAGATTTTAAAAAATCAGAGAAATTTTAAAAGGAAAAAAAATCATAAATTAACAACCGTTTTGCTACTATGCACATCTCATATAAATAGACTTCATTCCATTCCATGCTTGCGTAGTAGAAAATCAAAAATATGCGCCATTTTGGCCAACGTGTCACCTTACCAGAACTTACCCCATGTAAATCAAAAGCTACAAATTCCAAAAGATTATTTTCTTTTTTATAAAAATTTCAGTACTTTGAAAATAGTAATATTAAAATAACGGGTTAAGGTCAGTGACCTCCAAAAAGTGTTCTAATCACTGGAAATAAATATAATGTTATTCCCATAAATGTATTATATATATAAATATATATATATATATTTGTCTTGAAGAAGTGAAGTGAATTTAAGAAATGATAAACACTTCGAATTTTACAGTAAATTTCTCCAATATGGATACTAGACTTTTTTCCAAAGAAAAGAGCTGGTCGTATAAATTAAAAATCGAATCTAGAGTGTAATAGTTTAAACAAAATCGGCATCCCAGTCATTAATGTATCTTGGTAAGAAAAAGAGATTTAATTACATGTTCAAATAAGTTCCATTACATTGTAAAATAATCTTTAATAATTAAATACAGGTGGCAAGTTTCAATAGTGGAATTAATTAAAATTATATATATATATACACATATAGTGGATGTTCCAAAAATATCAAAAAAGAAAGAAATAAAAAAAATATTGTTTAAAAAGTATTGACTGTAGGACTACGCACTTCTCATTGAAATGTACAGAAAGATGGATTTGTTTTCACTAATAAAATATTTATTGCCAAATATATTTTTTTTTTCCATATGGTAGCGTTTTAATTGTAAAATTACTTTTAATGCAAATAAATGTGCCTTCCAATGCGAAAAAAAAAAAAATATATAAACGTTCAGTGTGACGGCTGTTATTCATGAGAATGGCCGTCAGATGCTGCTGAATGAAAATTACTATAAAAAAAACCTTAACTAACAATGCTTTATTTCTTTACAATATCATAATATTCTTATAAGAACAATTAAAAGCAGTAATAAGCAATAAATGATTAATCTAAACATTTTCTAGCATCTGAAATCATATTCAAAACGTCAAAATCACATTAATCAGTTTTCTCAATATGGCGTCATTTAGTAAGGTGGATCTGATTAAAATGTGAGAAAATACTACAAATATAGTGCCATCTGTTAGCGAGAAATGTAACTAATACTATATATATATATATATATATATATATATATATATATATATATATCACATGCATTTTTGCGCATTTCAGGGAAAACGGCACAGTGTTATGGTCAATACATTTGTAATAATTTATTTTTATTTCTATGACGTTTGGTTCAACTTGTATAAAAAGGTTATCATATCTATATGTATCGTTTTATATATGTACGTGCATAACTTACTTTGTTATTTTAATTATTATTAATGTTACTATTAGGAAGTTTTGATATCATTTGCGCAGCATATTCAAATGAACATGCATTTATTATAGAAAAAAAAAAAGTTTTCTGAAATAATTTACTTTACTATAAGTTACTTATTATCTTAGAATTCATCATTAATTTGCATGAAGCTTTCATCAAAAGATGTTAAAAGTTTTATCATAAGTTTTCTTTTCTCTATTTTAAAAAACTGACGTTGTGGAAATTTCATTATTATTTTTTCTTTTTAATTCAGCATTTTTAAAATATTGATAATAGAGAACAGACTTGTTTTAATATTATCTTTGAAATCTGCATCTCAAAATTCAATCTCTAATTCAATAAATGGCTTTTGGAAATGGAGAAAATTTCATATTTAAATGAGTTGCATTCTATAGCAAAAAAAGGTTTATTATCATATCTAGATATTAAATTCCAATAATGGTATTAAAGGAAATTTTCAACCTTTTAATGCTAATTTTAAGCATAAAATTTTAATATTATTTTTTTTTGCTTCTTACGTCATAAACAATTTACATGACAGTTTTTATTTGCATAATGATATTTTTTGTTTTTATATACTGAAGGAAAAATGTATTGAATTCGTAAAAACATGATTTGGGATTTTCAATTATTTCACACGTTTTAATACGTGTGAGGATTAAAGTGAGCATGAGACATGAATATAAAATAAATAAAGCCTTTATTTTTTTTATATTCAAGTCTCGTGCTTACTTTATTAAGTAATTAAGTAATTAAGTTAAGCTTAATCTAAAGTTAAATGAGGATGACATCCACGTACTCCTCACAGTGGCGCCCAAATCAGTTCGACCCCCCCTCCCTCCCCGAGCCAGTATTTTTTGATGGCACTACCTGTGTGCTTCAACTTTTGGTGAGCTTGAATATTATTTTAATTTTTATAAAATTGATATCGCCGAAAAATATGTTTGTCTATATATATATTCCCCATCTATGTTTTTCTAAATGTTGTATAAATTGTATAAAATGAATATTTTTATTGTTAAAACTTTTGTATTCAACTAAAAGTTCTATGTATGTATTATTAGTATGGGGTTAGCGGCTTAGAGGGAAGTAGAAAGGAGGTAGCTACTTAAAAAGTAGCAAGGAGAGTTAGCTGCTTAAAGTAGGATAGTAGAAGATAGTTAATCGAGTAGTATAGTGGCGTGATCCTCCCATTAACGAAAGATTATTATAGTCGTGAGAGGTAACGACGTTAGTTGAAGCAGTTGAGATTAATTACGTTTAATTTTTTATAGTTAGAGTACTTATGAAGGCTGCCCCTTTAAGTTATAAAGGTATTAAAGGTGAATATAGTACAACGCCCACCTTTTTTCTTTAAGCTCTAAATAAAAGCTCTTTGATTTATTTTATATATCTGACTTTGTCGTTACTTCATAATTTCATTAAGTAAAGTTAACAGAATAATGGCGTCTAATTCCTCACATACGTACTGAACATGATTTGAAATGTATAGAAAATGTCCTTCTGCCTGCGTGTGCACGTGTGCATGTGTGCGTTCAACAATTATATTCGGCATGATAGATCAAAAACTAGATCAAGAACGGGACAAACATAGATTCTTCTCCAGATTCAGAATTTTTTTGCACTGAAGACGGTAAGCATAAGGCTACAGAAACAGCTGTATGCATCTCAAAAATTTTTCTTTTGCCGTTTCTAACGTAGTAGTTTATTCGACTTTTAATATTCCAACGCCAAGTCTCCTGTTATTAAACATAACTTAGCTTGAAGATCTGCCTAATAAAATCTTGAAACGAATATCGAAACTGGAATAAATGTGTTGAAAAAGGAATCCACGAGGCGCTCCTTCACAACACAGAATCTTTATGGTCTTTAATAAGGTTGTGGAAATTCATCATTACTTTACAGAACAATGTCAGTGTATATATAGGAAGCTTTTGTATTTTATTACATGGTACAAATTACATTTATATACACTGAGAAAAAAAAATATATATATAGCGTTTTCATCTAGAACAAGAAAATGTGATCATTTTCTAAATACGTAAATTAGAAATACACATTTCCCAGTTGCGTATAAAGCACGTCAATAAGCTGAATAGACAAAATGGACAAGGATTTCTAGTCTATACATTTCTAGATGGTGCAACAATATTCTGAATATTCTGAATAATTATGAATCCCTTGTATTGCGGGAAATTCTCGCTTGATTTTCTAGAATTGGGTTATAAACTATGATTATAATTGCGAAAACTCGACTCTTGTAATCGCATTTATATGCTGAGATTTTTAAATATGTTTGACCTCGATAATATAGGCAAACTCACTAGAATTCTAATAGGGGTTTCTAGAACTTGCTTTCAAAGAGGACTGTAATTTATAAGGATGTTATCGACCTTTTTTTACTAGAGCCACAATTTAGATCTAGATGTCAGCTACAATTATTTTTCCTTGTACTTGACACTGTATCTTGAAATTTATAGTTGATTTTCATTGGAGTTTAATGAGTATGTCTTCTGCCTTTAGAGGCGAGAGGGAACGTGCTGGTGAGGTATGGGTGATCTTGCACCCTAATGGCCTGTTTATGTTTGCTCCCTTTTTCTGAGGGACAATATTCAGCAAATTGTCTTTATTTTATACTTAATTCATTGTGTATCTCTATTTAGATGTTTCTCTGTCACTTTCATTAGCATTTATGTTTGTAAATTCTGGAACGAAAAAGAAAAGTCTCTGAAATATTTAAGCAAGCGACGTAAAAATGTGGCAAACCTGTTTTTTTTTTTTTTTTTTTTTTTTTCCATATTTTAAGCATATCTCTGCTTGAAGATATTATATGAAGACGGTTTCTAATGTATTTGATATATATGAAGAAATAGACACGACATTCACTGTTCTTATCCACACGGAACATACGGAATGCAAAAGAGATGCTTTCTTATGCAAGATGAAAAAAAAAAAAAAAAAAAAAAACTTTTTGGCATTCTCTTAAAAACTGTTTTATAGAATCTTTTCAGCCAATAGACCACTCCGACAGATCTCTTACACAATATCAGCTTCTAAATTTTTCTAAAACTTCCGTGTAGCATCTGTTTATATACAATGTTGGTGACTAATTTGAAGCACAATAAAACACCGTGTTCTATTTTGTATCAGTTGTAAATAAATAGTTATCAATATTGATTTTCATGCCTCTTTTTAATAATGGCTTTAATTGAGATAATTGTGTTCAGGCTTATTACGAACGGTAAAAGGCAAATCATTTCAGTTGTATATTTTCTCTCATACATGATTTGTAACAGAATATTGAGTAAATAATTGATATAAACTAAAAATATTTTCCCATTCATTAGTTTATTTGAAATTTAAAAGTATCGTTATTTTTTCTCAGAAAAAAAAAAAAAAAAAATGCATTTAAATCTTTACATTAAGTTTTGAAAGTAACGGAACCAAGAAAAAAAAAACAGATTTGTCTTTTTAAAATATAATATGTAATTATTTTTTTAATGTAGACATTTTTGAGAAATTTAATGGGTTATTCAATGCAAAAGTCTTGTTTAAGTAGGAATATTTGTTTTTAAAATATAGGATAATTCTACGATAAAGTAAGCTGAAACGTATGTAATAGGAACTATTTATTTAAACTTATTTAATTTTTAAACTCATTACATTATATTAAAAATACCTTTTTTAATTTACATGAATTAAAGAGGAGAAAACAATTAGGTAAAACAGTTTTTATTTCCTTGTACGAAAAGTAGGTAGTAATTTCAAAGCGATTTGGCGGACAGGTCGTGTTTTTCGTATAATTAAAGATATTGGTGGATGTAGCAAGATGAAAGGTGGAATTTTAGACGATTATGGCAACTAGTTGCACATCTTAAATTTTGTTCTTGATATCTAAACTAATGTATAAAGGGGAAAGTTTGTATGTGGAGGGTAATCTATGGAAATACTGAAACGAAAAAAAAAAAAAAATCTCTACTCAAAAGCTATACTATATTTGGGTGCTATAGGCCATAAATAATTTTGATCAAATACATTTTTTTTATTTGAAATTTCAATATTTTAATTAAAATTATGAATCGGTTCAAGTTCAGAAAGAAATTAAGAGTAACTAGAATCATAAATGAATGTTCTATTATCCACGACTCCACATCTGAAATTTCCATTAGTAAAACACGAAATTAAATTCGTATGTATTCTTAAACAAGCTTCTAATATTAAGTATTTGGGCTATTTCATTGTCCATTATTATTAAACTGAATTTCAGAATCGTAAAACGACACTTGAATACGTCACTTGTTAGATGTTCATGGTTCTGGCGTGAAACGATATTAACAGTATTACGTTTAAATATGTTCCGAATGTACGTTTGAATTGTATTTACTTTGGCATTCTGCGTTATTTGACTATTGCTTGAATAGCACATAGAAGGCGAATTATTAACATTTCTTCTGTTTATTTATTGAATTGAGGTAACAGATTAAGTAAGTGTTTATTATTAAGGAAAGGAATTGTCTGTAGAGGTACCTTAATTAAACTAATGGAATATAGTGCTTTTCGAAAATTTAAGAATTGTGCTTTAATGTACCAGTGTATATTAAAGTATGAATTTCTTTAAATAATATTAATTTTGTACAAAGTTTATTTTTTATAGTAGTAATTTAATGTAGTAATTTCTTTAGATGTAGGAATTTGGTACGAAACTTATTTTTTATAGTGATAATTTAATGTAGGAATTTCTTTTAATGTAGGAATTTTGTACAAAACTTATTTTTTATCGTAGTAATTTAATGTAGCAATTTCTTTAAATGTAGAAATCTTCTACAAAACTTTTTTTTTATAGTAATATTATAATGTATAAATTTCTGTAAGCGCAGGAAATTTGTATAAAACTTATATTTGTAGTAATAATTTAATGTATGAATTTCTTTAAATGTAGGAATTTTGTACAAAACTTACTTTTTATAGTAGAAATTTAATGTATGAATTTCACTAAATGTGGAAATTTGGTACATAACTTTCTATTTATAGTAGATGATTATTACACTAATAAAAAATATGCTACATGGAATTGTTTGTTCATTAATTCAAGACCTCCCTCTGTTGTCTGTTAATTGTGATCATGAATTATTATTATTATTATTATTTTATGAAAACCTTTTTAAAACATCCCAGAGGAAGAAACGAAAATTTCGCCCACGGAAATGAAAGATTTGTCTAAAAAGGAGAAAACAAAATGCAAAATCGAGATAAAGAAGTTATACAATGCTCATTACTGGATCAGAGGTGTTTATGACAAAAAATATTGTATACAGAAAATTTTGACAACTCAAATATTTTTTTTCAACGTTGTATATAATACTGTATACATTCAACGCAAATACTAGTTTTTATCAACTACGCTTTAATTTTTATGCTTAAACGACTTTTGACTTTCGTTGAATGGTGTAAAATATGTATTAACTCAAAACTAAATAAATAACTAAAATGATTATCTTAACAGATCAATCATCCGTAATAGTTATAATACATATTTCTTGATGACACAAATTAGCAAATCTATTATGAAAAATTCACTTTCGAGTAAATTTGTAATGTTCCAAGAATAGAACAACATCTGAATACATAATTAACATAAACAGTATATGTTATAACTTAAACATGAAAGACAAATTGTAACTAAACTATCTCAATTGACATGTTTGGTCTAAATGATAAACCATCTTACAGTTGCAGTATAATTATAAAGAATCATTAAAGTAATCTAAATTGTAATGCAGAACATATCGTGTGCCGAAGCAATGTGATTAATGACATCATTGATAATCATAATAATCATAACGATGTGATTAATCATAATTAATCATCATAAAGGAAGTCATTGTGGTAGCATTAAAGAAAAATTTAAAAGAATTAATTACTGCATATTTCCAGTAGCATTTTTTTCCTCTAGAAAATAATGTGGTATTGAAATGTAGGATTTATCTTTGGAATTAAGTTAATCTTTTTATATTTCAATTTATAATAGGATAAGTGTGGTTAATATAACTTTCGCACACATTTTAATTATTTAATTTCAGGATATTTATTATCGTAATATCCAAAAAATTACGATAAAATTAAATGTATATAAATTATTTTATTAATATTTCATTTACAAAAAAAAAAAATACAAAGTTTTTTACATTGTGCTTTCCCATTATGTTTTAAGATAATATTTATAAACGATGCACATGAAATTACAAAATTTATAAATTTAAACAGATTTCTCATTCCAAAACAAACTGGATTAATTAGGTGTGAAAAATGAAGAGAAAACCAATTTTAATATATTGATCATATGGAGTGAAAAATCGTCCACGCTGGATTAAAATTTATCAGCTTCTATAGATAATGAATGCATACAATTATAAAAGGCGCATCTCTACAGATTTAGAAAATTAAGAGGCACACCCAAAACTATATATCATAATAATTATTTGGCATATTGAATAAAAGAAGTACATTATAAATTAATACACGTAGTGTAATTATTGAAGTAATAGCATGGAAGTAATAGAAAGTGTACAAAGGTTAAATTAATTAATGAGATTTATTTATTAAAAACATTTTAACATCGTGTAAAATTTGCATTTTTTTTTTTTTTTTTTTTTCATATCTACATGATTGCTAAAGGAAATTTCCATTTTGGAGATTTTTGCAACTAAAATTTATGAACAGAATGAAATTACTTTTGAATATAATCTATATTAATAAAATCAGGCTTTTGTCTGTAAATTTGTCGGAATCAAAAAACTTTGCGATATCTACACGTTTCACACCCCATGAAAGCCGAAAATGACTTCAGAAAATTTTGCCTGTGTGTGTGTGTGTGTGTGTGTCATCGAGTCTGCATGTCGCTTTTTTTGTCCAGGCATCACTCGAGAACGGCTGGACGGAATTCAACGGCGTTTGGCAGAAACTTAGGTCTTCACCAAACTTAAAATTATATCTATACAAATTTTCAAAATTTTGATTAGTTTTTTAATTGTGGGCAAAAAACGCCTGCGCATGCGCCATAAAAATCTTTTTCACTAAAACGATTTATATGGAAAAATAAAATGCAAAAATAAATTTTTATGTTAAAGACTTTTCTATTCACGTAATTCGAATACAAATGCTGAAAAGATTGAAATGAAGTGTTGCTATCTAAATTTCATACTTTAGTTAATTTTAAATAATCTAATTGTCGTATCGAAAAACTGTTTACACCCCAGGAATCAGAAAAAATCACCCCTTTCATTTGGTACCGAATTGTAGCGATAGGTCTGATATTTCTAATTTATTTTTCCCTTTTTCCGTTTTTCCGTTGCCACTTAAATTTTATACTTTTGTTATTTTTTTAAAATATAATTGTCGCATTGAGAAACTGTTTGCAACCTTGGATTCAGAAAAATCGCCCCTTTCATTTGGTATCAAATTTATAAATATAGGTCTGATATTTCTAATTTATTTTACCCTTTTTCCGTTTTTAACCCAGATTCGGTAGTAGGTTTTATATTTATACATACGCATTTATATATATTATTATTTTCCAGAAATAAAATGAAATATCTTTAATTTCACGTAAATAGTAATAAAAATTAGAGAGAAAAATAAATAGCTGGCCTAGAAAAGTTGGTGATTTTTTTTTTTTTTTTTAAATCAGGAATTTGTATGTTGATAAATAGTTTCATAGAGATATTTGGCATTAGTTTCATATTTTTATTTAATTAAACATTACTTCTCTTTGCTGCAGTAAACAAAATTTTTTGTTGTTATTATGTACCTTATGAGATTCTTTTATGTGCTCCCCTTATTTGTAAATGATTAAAGCTTTGATTTTATTAAGATTTTTTATTTTTATTTTGTAAATATCAGAAAAGAGTTTTTATTTTATTTGTTTTATTTTATTTTATTTTACTTTATTATTTTAATTTATTTATTTATTTATTTTGTGTATGGAACAGCTTTCGTATCAGATCCTTTTGGCAAAATTTGAAATTTGGCACCGAAGTAGCTCGAACGTTACTCGCCAAGATCTTTAATTGCACAATTGAGATAGCCAATTCAATTCATCGCAAAAATGGCTTAAAATACTTAACGTCACTAAAGGGTGATACATACTACAGCTGTGATTTTTGTATTTTTGTATTTATCATATTTTCTCTTAAAGACTTCTGTGGTCACTATATTTGGTGCTTAAATTGTTTGTATGCACCCGGCACTTATTGTAACTGGATTTCTCGAAATTCGAAATCTCCCCCCCCCCCATTCTTGGATTCGGAGGGCAATAAACATGTGTAAAAACATGTTTTTCTGTTTGAATTCGCTTTGAATTATATTAGAATGTCGAATTTTGGTGTGTGGATATTGATTAAGTGTACGCATTATGTATATTAGTAAGATTTTGCAAAACTTCGAACTCACCCGTTCAGGAAGGGGAAGTAAGAATTCGGAAGTTGATGCCGAAGGCAGTGGGGACCCAGACTCCTCATGTTGCGAGCGAAAAAAAACCTCTACTAATCACAGGAAGAACTTAGGTTATTAATAAAGATATGGGATTTTGACAGCTCATTTAAGTTTAATGTCCAGCGAAGCGGTCAAAGCCTGCTAGTCTTTGTATATAAGACATAATGGAGATGATTATCGCAAAGAAAATAATTAATAAAAAAAAATACTAACAGAAGAGATTTTTGCGCTGTTGCCATGTACACATCATATAGTTTGGATATTCCAGGTAGATAGTGCAAGGTTGATAGTGCATACATTATTTTGTTTAAAAATATGTTTAAAACGGATAAAGTCGATAATAATGAATACACTATGAAAGTTTTGTGATTTTGTATCTTTCATTAATGTTCGGATAAAAATGCATACGTGAAAGCGAGTAAAAAACAGCATAAAATTCACGAAAAATATTGTTTTAATAAATAAAATAAAAAGGTCCCGGACGTCGTATAATTATGCAAATTTAAGAAAGCAAGGTAAATTATGAAATTTTTTAGAGTGTAAGAAACAACCAAGCCAAAATATTCATTACATGCAATATATGGTAGAATTTTTGTCTTCTTGGATATACTATAGAAGAAAGAATGAATTTCGTAAAAATGTTCGACTTTTGGTTTTGATGTATTTACGCGTTTTGATATGTGTAGAAAACGTTTTTTGGTTTTTGGAAAATCATTGTCTATCTATGTGTGTGTGACAAAAATGATTGTCAACTGTATCTCAGAAAATACTACACATAATGTCATACAAACTGATACATATTCAGATTCACACATTGCCATGAATATTACCTATCAACCTTGCCATGAATATTGCCATGAATATTGCCTTGCCTATCAACTTTTCCTAAAAATGGTCTTGAATGTCGGTTTATAAATCTGCTATTTTTAAATTTTAGACATCGTGGTATAGGACAAATTTCCCTTTAAATAAGAACAGATATTTATTTTTAACGGTAATATATTTCTGTTATCACGAGATTGGAAATAAATATTTATATGTGTAAATAGACATTAGGAAAAACTTCTGGTCTCGTAAGAGCAACGCTTCCCACCTTTCCCCTGCGTAGAATATCTACGCAAGAGCTGTCCACGTGAGCTGTATATAATACTAGCACATGGCGGTAAGTTTAAAAAAACCCGCAATGTTTCGTTCCTTAAGGGAATATTGTAATGTTTGCGATCGTGTATATTTATATATTATTCTCTCTTTCAGCTGTTATCTATATTCACTTAAAACGTGTAGTTCTAAGTTTGTACTATTAAAAATATACCCTAAAACACAAAGCTCTTCAAGGGTTAAGATAACAATTTTGCACATGGATTTCTATGCAGGTCTAAATTCTTATGATTTCTTCTACACTCTGAAACAAAAGTATCCGAGCACTAGCAATAACCCCTGTCTAAAAAAGGTACACTTAATAGTGTTATGTTAAATAAATTCTGGTCGAGTCATGTGCTTAGTCAGTCTAAGAACATGATTCGACAAGGATTTATTTAACAAATAATAATAATAATAATAATGATAATAATAATAATAAGTGTACTTTTTTTTTATATCGGAATTACTTGCTAGTGCTCGGATACTTTTGCATGCCGACTGTATCTCCTCTTTACATTCAGTCGGTAACAAAAGTGCCCGAACACTACAAAAAATTCCTATTAAAAAAACATACACTTCATTCGGTTTTGTTGAATAAATTCTTGTCGAATCCTGTTCTTAGTCAGTGTAAGAACATGATTCGATAAGGATTTATAACAAAACCGTATGAAGTGTACTTTTTTTACATAGGAATTTTTACTAGTATTCTTTTGTTACCGACTGTATGCCGCAATAATTTTAGATTTTATATTTATATATATAAATATACATACATAGATACATATATACTTATATATATATATATATATATATATGTATATACACACACACACAGAGAGAGAGAGAGAGAGAGAGAGAGAGGTAGAGTGTGAGATATATATATATATATATATATGCATTAAATCTTAAAGATTTTGGTATTTAGTACTTGCGTTAGACTTTTATATTTCTGTCAAATGGTATCGGGATATATAACGAATTTTACTATTTTATTAGTATTATTTTATTTATTTACAATATATTACTCTTTCTATTTTCCATTATAAGTCTTTCCTAATGATGGTCTCAATGAACTTTTTATATTCTGATTTAATTGATTGCTTAGAATAGTATAAATTATCTAATTTTACTATTTTCCTTTTAATAAATTTTATGCTGTATTTTCCTGTAAATTGTGTACTTTTCATGCAATTTTTTTTTTTTTTTTTTTTTTTTTTTTTTTGTATGTACGAACACAAATTTCTTAATAGTGTATTTGAACTGAAGAAATGAGTAAACATTAGAGAGAAAAAAGTGAGTCATTTACATTATAAAAAATAATAATATCTGTAATAATAATAAGTATTATCAAAAATCACACTTTAATATTTTGAAATAAGCAAGAACATCGTTCAAAACTTTCAGGTATTTATGTCAAATGCATTGAAAATTTTGCATTCTTTTAAGATTTTATGAGAGATAAAAGCGGAAAAATTCGTCATATATTTTGTTTATGGGCATGATAGATTGGGGAAAGACGCCGTATCTTTTGTTAAAACAATTCTGTAAAATTGCCTATTGGTTGAATTTGTATTTATTGGTTTTTTTATTTTTATGAACGTGTATAATTTTAAATATACATATTAAATATATTCTTAATTTTAAAACTATTAAAAAATTTTTGCACTAAAAGTTTCATTAATCATTTCACATCGACATATTACCTCAATGTTGGAGGTAATGTGTTTAAGATAATATAGGAATTTCTGTTTTGTTGAAACGACAAAATAGGATATATTATCTTATTTTATATTTTAGTAAATTAATGCTCATATAACATATAGCAAAAATCAGAATTCTTTTCTCAGGCAAAATTCCGATATCTTAACCTAAAAAATTCCGTCACTTTACCTTAATAATAAACAAGACTTAATAACTTCATTTATTAACTTACAAAAAGGGGAACTGTGCCCTTCATAGATTTGGCAGAAAGAAGAGACACTGTACTTTAAAAATTATCCGAATTATATTTTTCCGGCTTAAGCAACGGACAATGGTATAAAATTAACACTTACCAGATAAAGAGAGCTAGAATATAGATTTTAAAAAATCAGAGAAATTTTAAAAGGAAAAAAAATCATAAATTAACAACCGTTTTGCTACTATGCACATCTCATATAAATAGACTTCATTCCATTCCATGCTTGCGTAGTAGAAAATCAAAAATATGCGCCATTTTGGCCAACGTGTCACCTTACCAGAACTTACCCCATGTAAATCAAAAGCTACAAATTCCAAAAGATTATTTTCTTTTTTATAAAAATTTCAGTACTTTGAAAATAGTAATATTAAAATAACGGGTTAAGGTCAGTGACCTCCAAAAAGTGTTCTAATCACTGGAAATAAATATAATGTTATTCCCATAAATGTATTATATATATAAATATATATATATATATTTGTCTTGAAGAAGTGAAGTGAATTTAAGAAATGATAAACACTTCGAATTTTACAGTAAATTTCTCCAATATGGATACTAGACTTTTTTCCAAAGAAAAGAGCTGGTCGTATAAATTAAAAATCGAATCTAGAGTGTAATAGTTTAAACAAAATCGGCATCCCAGTCATTAATGTATCTTGGTAAGAAAAAGAGATTTAATTACATGTTCAAATAAGTTCCATTACATTGTAAAATAATCTTTAATAATTAAATACAGGTGGCAAGTTTCAATAGTGGAATTAATTAAAGTTATATATATATATACACATATAGTGGATGTTCCAAAAATATCAAAAAAGAAAGAAATAAAAAAAAATATTGTTTAAAAAGTATTGACTGTAGGACTACGCACTTCTCATTGAAATGTACAGAAAGATGGATTTGTTTTCACTAATAAAATATTTATTGCCAAATATATTTTTTTTTTCCATATGGTAGCGTTTTAATTGTAAAATTACTTTTAATGCAAATAAATGTGCCTTCCAATGCGAAAAAAAAAAAAAAAATATATAAACGTTCAGTGTGACGGCTGTTATTCATGAGAATGGCCGTCAGATGCTGCTGAATGAAAATTACTATAAAAAAAACCTTAACTAACAATGCTTTATTTCTTTACAATATCATAATATTCTTATAAGAACAATTAAAAGCAGTAATAAGCAATAAATGATTAATCTAAACATTTTCTAGCATCTGAAATCATATTCAAAACGTCAAAATCACATTAATCAGTTTTCTCAATATGGCGTCATTTAGTAAGGTGGATCTGATTAAAATGTGAGAAAATACTACAAATATAGTGCCATCTGTTAGCGAGAAATGTAACTAATACTATATATATATATATATATATATATATCACATGCATTTTTGCGCATTTCAGGGAAAACGGCACAGTGTTATGGTCAATACATTTGTAATAATTTATTTTTATTTCTATGACGTTTGGTTCAACTTGTATAAAAAGGTTATCATATCTATATGTATCGTTTTATATATGTACGTGCATAACTTACTTTGTTATTTTAATTATTATTAATGTTACTATTAGGAAGTTTTGATATCATTTGCGCAGCATATTCAAATGAACATGCATTTATTATAGAAAAAAAAAAAGTTTTCTGAAATAATTTACTTTACTATAAGTTACTTATTATCTTAGAATTCATCATTAATTTGCATGAAGCTTTCATCAAAAGATGTTAAAAGTTTTATCATAAGTTTTCTTTTCTCTATTTTAAAAAACTGACGTTGTGGAAATTTCATTATTATTTTTTCTTTTTAATTCAGCATTTTTAAAATATTGATAATAGAGAACAGACTTGTTTTAATATTATCTTTGAAATCTGCATCTCAAAATTCAATCTCTAATTCAATAAATGGCTTTTGGAAATGGAGAAAATTTCATATTTAAATGAGTTGCATTCTATAGCAAAAAAAGGTTTATTATCATATCTAGATATTAAATTCCAATAATGGTATTAAAGGAAATTTTCAACCTTTTAATGCTAATTTTAAGCATAAAATTTTAATATTATTTTTTTTTGCTTCTTACGTCATAAACAATTTACATGACAGTTTTTATTTGCATAATGATATTTTTTGTTTTTATATACTGAAGGAAAAATGTATTGAATTCGTAAAAACATGATTTGGGATTTTCAATTATTTCACACGTTTTAATACGTGTGAGGATTAAAGTGAGCATGAGACATGAATATAAAATAAATAAAGCCTTTATTTTTTTTATATTCAAGTCTCGTGCTTACTTTATTAAGTAATTAAGTAATTAAGTTAAGCTTAATCTAAAGTTAAATGAGGATGACATCCACGTACTCCTCACAGTGGCGCCCAAATCAGTTCGACCCCCCCTCCCTCCCCGAGCCAGTATTTTTTGATGGCACTACCTGTGTGCTTCAACTTTTGGTGAGCTTGAATATTATTTTAATTTTTATAAAATTGATATCGCCGAAAAATATGTTTGTCTATATATATATTCCCCATCTATGTTTTTCTAAATGTTGTATAAATTGTATAAAATGAATATTTTTATTGTTAAAACTTTTGTATTCAACTAAAAGTTCTATGTATGTATTATTAGTATGGGGTTAGCGGCTTAGAGGGAAGTAGAAAGGAGGTAGCTACTTAAAAAGTAGCAAGGAGAGTTAGCTGCTTAAAGTAGGATAGTAGAAGATAGTTAATCGAGTAGTATAGTGGCGTGATCCTCCCATTAACGAAAGATTATTATAGTCGTGAGAGGTAACGACGTTAGTTGAAGCAGTTGAGATTAATTACGTTTAATTTTTTATAGTTAGAGTACTTATGAAGGCTGCCCCTTTAAGTTATAAAGGTATTAAAGGTGAATATAGTACAACGCCCACCTTTTTTCTTTAAGCTCTAAATAAAAGCTCTTTGATTTATTTTATATATCTGACTTTGTCGTTACTTCATAATTTCATTAAGTAAAGTTAACAGAATAATGGCGTCTAATTCCTCACATACGTACTGAACATGATTTGAAATGTATAGAAAATGTCCTTCTGCCTGCGTGTGCACGTGTGCATGTGTGCGTTCAACAATTATATTCGGCATGATAGATCAAAAACTAGATCAAGAACGGGACAAACATAGATTCTTCTCCAGATTCAGAATTTTTTTGCACTGAAGACGGTAAGCATAAGGCTACAGAAACAGCTGTATGCATCTCAAAAATTTTTCTTTTGCCGTTTCTAACGTAGTAGTTTATTCGACTTTTAATATTCCAACGCCAAGTCTCCTGTTATTAAACATAACTTAGCTTGAAGATCTGCCTAATAAAATCTTGAAACGAATATCGAAACTGGAATAAATGTGTTGAAAAAGGAATCCACGAGGCGCTCCTTCACAACACAGAATCTTTATGGTCTTTAATAAGGTTGTGGAAATTCATCATTACTTTACAGAACAATGTCAGTGTATATATAGGAAGCTTTTGTATTTTATTACATGGTACAAATTACATTTATATACACTGAGAAAAAAAAATATATATATAGCGTTTTCATCTAGAACAAGAAAATGTGATCATTTTCTAAATACGTAAATTAGAAATACACATTTCCCAGTTGCGTATAAAGCACGTCAATAAGCTGAATAGACAAAATGGACAAGGATTTCTAGTCTATACATTTCTAGATGGTGCAACAATATTCTGAATATTCTGAATAATTATGAATCCCTTGTATTGCGGGAAATTCTCGCTTGATTTTCTAGAATTGGGTTATAAACTATGATTATAATTGCGAAAACTCGACTCTTGTAATCGCATTTATATGCTGAGATTTTTAAATATGTTTGACCTCGATAATATAGGCAAACTCACTAGAATTCTAATAGGGGTTTCTAGAACTTGCTTTCAAAGAGGACTGTAATTTATAAGGATGTTATCGACCTTTTTTTACTAGAGCCACAATTTAGATCTAGATGTCAGCTACAATTATTTTTCCTTGTACTTGACACTGTATCTTGAAATTTATAGTTGATTTTCATTGGAGTTTAATGAGTATGTCTTCTGCCTTTAGAGGCGAGAGGGAACGTGCTGGTGAGGTATGGGTGATCTTGCACCCTAATGGCCTGTTTATGTTTGCTCCCTTTTTCTGAGGGACAATATTCAGCAAATTGTCTTTATTTTATACTTAATTCATTGTGTATCTCTATTTAGATGTTTCTCTGTCACTTTCATTAGCATTTATGTTTGTAAATTCTGGAACGAAAAAGAAAAGTCTCTGAAATATTTAAGCAAGCGACGTAAAAATGTGGCAAACCTGTTTTTTTTTTTTTTTTTTTTTTTTTCCATATTTTAAGCATATCTCTGCTTGAAGATATTATATGAAGACGGTTTCTAATGTATTTGATATATATGAAGAAATAGACACGACATTCACTGTTCTTATCCACACGGAACATACGGAATGCAAAAGAGATGCTTTCTTATGCAAGATGAAAAAAAAAAAAAAAAAAAAAAAACTTTTTGGCATTCTCTTAAAAACTGTTTTATAGAATCTTTTCAGCCAATAGACCACTCCGACAGATCTCTTACACAATATCAGCTTCTAAATTTTTCTAAAACTTCCGTGTAGCATCTGTTTATATACAATGTTGGTGACTAATTTGAAGCACAATAAAACACCGTGTTCTATTTTGTATCAGTTGTAAATAAATAGTTATCAATATTGATTTTCATGCCTCTTTTTAATAATGGCTTTAATTGAGATAATTGTGTTCAGGCTTATTACGAACGGTAAAAGGCAAATCATTTCAGTTGTATATTTTCTCTCATACATGATTTGTAACAGAATATTGAGTAAATAATTGATATAAACTAAAAATATTTTCCCATTCATTAGTTTATTTGAAATTTAAAAGTATCGTTATTTTTTCTCAGAAAAAAAAAAAAAAATGCATTTAAATCTTTACATTAAGTTTTGAAAGTAACGGAACCAAGAAAAAAAAAACAGATTTGTCTTTTTAAAATATAATATGTAATTATTTTTTTAATGTAGACATTTTTGAGAAATTTAATGGGTTATTCAATGCAAAAGTCTTGTTTAAGTAGGAATATTTGTTTTTAAAATATAGGATAATTCTACGATAAAGTAAGCTGAAACGTATGTAATAGGAACTATTTATTTAAACTTATTTAATTTTTAAACTCATTACATTATATTAAAAATACCTTTTTTAATTTACATGAATTAAAGAGGAGAAAACAATTAGGTAAAACAGTTTTTATTTCCTTGTACGAAAAGTAGGTAGTAATTTCAAAGCGATTTGGCGGACAGGTCGTGTTTTTCGTATAATTAAAGATATTGGTGGATGTAGCAAGATGAAAGGTGGAATTTTAGACGATTATGGCAACTAGTTGCACATCTTAAATTTTGTTCTTGATATCTAAACTAATGTATAAAGGGGAAAGTTTGTATGTGGAGGGTAATCTATGGAAATACTGAAACGAAAAAAAAAAAAAAATCTCTACTCAAAAGCTATACTATATTTGGGTGCTATAGGCCATAAATAATTTTGATCAAATACATTTTTTTTATTTGAAATTTCAATATTTTAATTAAAATTATGAATCGGTTCAAGTTCAGAAAGAAATTAAGAGTAACTAGAATCATAAATGAATGTTCTATTATCCACGACTCCACAT
Source organism: Salticus scenicus (assembly GCA_963930645.1). Taxonomy (NCBI): domain Eukaryota; kingdom Metazoa; phylum Arthropoda; class Arachnida; order Araneae; family Salticidae; genus Salticus; species Salticus scenicus. Next base: position 152,591,212 of record OZ005659.1, read on the forward strand.
CTGAAATTTCCATTAGTAAAACACGAAATTAAATTCGTATGTATTCTTAAACAAGCTTCTAATATTAAGTATTTGGGCTATTTCATTGTCCATTATTATTAAACTGAATTTCAGAATCGTAAAACGACACTTGAATACGTCACTTGTTAGATGTTCATGGTTCTGGCGTGAAACGATATTAACAGTATTACGTTTAAATATGTTCCGAATGTACGTTTGAATTGTATTTACTTTGGCATTCTGCGTTATTTGACTATTGCTTGAATAGCACATAGAAGGCGAATTATTAACATTTCTTCTGTTTATTTATTGAATTGAGGTAACAGATTAAGTAAGTGTTTATTATTAAGGAAAGGAATTGTCTGTAGAGGTACCTTAATTCAACTAATGGAATATAGTGCTTTTCGAAAATTTAAGAATTGTGCTTTAATGTACCAGTGTATATTAAAGTATGAATTTCTTTAAATAATATTAATTTTGTACAAAGTTTATTTTTTATAGTAGTAATTTAATGTAGTAATTTCTTTAGATGTAGGAATTTGGTACGAAACTTATTTTTTATAGTGATAATTTAATGTAGGAATTTCTTTTAATGTAGGAATTTTGTACAAAACTTATTTTTTATCGTAGTAATTTAATGTAGCAATTTCTTTAAATGTAGAAATCTTCTACAAAACTTTTTTTTTATAGTAATATTATAATGTATAAATTTCTGTAAGCGCAGGAAATTTGTATAAAACTTATATTTGTAGTAATAATTTAATGTATGAATTTCTTTAAATGTAGGAATTTTGTACAAAACTTACTTTTTATAGTAGAAATTTAATGTATGAATTTCACTAAATGTGGAAATTTGGTACATAACTTTCTATTTATAGTAGATGATTATTACACTAATAAAAAATATGCTACATGGAATTGTTTGTTCATTAATTCAAGACCTCCCTCTGTTGTCTGTTAATTGTGATCATGAATTATTATTATTATTATTATTTTATGAAAACCTTTTTAAAACATCCCAGAGGAAGAAACGAAAATTTCGCCCACGGAAATGAAAGATTTGTCTAAAAAGGAGAAAACAAAATGCAAAATCGAGATAAAGAAGTTATACAATGCTCATTACTGGATCAGAGGTGTTTATGACAAAAAATATTGTATACAGAAAATTTTGACAACTCAAATATTTTTTTTCAACGTTGTATATAATACTGTATACATTCAACGCAAATACTAGTTTTTATCAACTACGCTTTAATTTTTATGCTTAAACGACTTTTGACTTTCGTTGAATGGTGTAAAATATGTATTAACTCAAAACTAAATAAATAACTAAAATGATTATCTTAACAGATCAATCATCCGTAATAGTTATAATACATATTTCTTGATGACACAAATTAGCAAATCTATTATGAAAAATTCACTTTCGAGTAAATTTGTAATGTTCCAAGAATAGAACAACATCTGAATACATAATTAACATAAACAGTATATGTTATAACTTAAACATGAAAGACAAATTGTAACTAAACTATCTCAATTGACATGTTTGGTCTAAATGATAAACCATCTTACAGTTGCAGTATAATTATAAAGAATCATTAAAGTAATCTAAATTGTAATGCAGAACATATCGTGTGCCGAAGCAATGTGATTAATGACATCATTGATAATCATAATAATCATAACGATGTGATTAATCATAATTAATCATCATAAAGGAAGTCATTGTGGTAGCATTAAAGAAAAATTTAAAAGAATTAATTACTGCATATTTCCAGTAGCATTTTTTTCCTCTAGAAAATAATGTGGTATTGAAATGTAGGATTTATCTTTGGAATTAAGTTAATCTTTTTATATTTCAATTTATAATAGGATAAGTGTGGTTAATATAACTTTCGCACACATTTTAATTATTTAATTTCAGGATATTTATTATCGTAATATCCAAAAAATTACGATAAAATTAAATGTATATAAATTATTTTATTAATATTTCATTTACAAAAAAAAAAAAATACAAAGTTTTTTACATTGTGCTTTCCCATTATGTTTTAAGATAATATTTATAAACGATGCACATGAAATTACAAAATTTATAAATTTAAACAGATTTCTCATTCCAAAACAAACTGGATTAATTAGGTGTGAAAAATGAAGAGAAAACCAATTTTAATATATTGATCATATGGAGTGAAAAATCGTCCACGCTGGATTAAAATTTATCAGCTTCTATAGATAATGAATGCATACAATTATAAAAGGCGCATCTCTACAGATTTAGAAAATTAAGAGGCACACCCAAAACTATATATCATAATAATTATTTGGCATATTGAATAAAAGAAGTACATTATAAATTAATACACGTAGTGTAATTATTGAAGTAATAGCATGGAAGTAATAGAAAGTGTACAAAGGTTAAATTAATTAATGAGATTTATTTATTAAAAACATTTTAACATCGTGTAAAATTTGCATTTTTTTTTTTTTTTTTTTCATATCTACATGATTGCTAAAGGAAATTTCCATTTTGGAGATTTTTGCAACTAAAATTTATGAACAGAATGAAATTACTTTTGAATATAATCTATATTAATAAAATCAGGCTTTTGTCTGTAAATTTGTCGGAATCAAAAAACTTTGCGATATCTACACGTTTCACACCCCATGAAAGCCGAAAATGACTTCAGAAAATTTTGCCTGTGTGTGTGTGTGTGTGTGTGTCATCGAGTCTGCATGTCGCTTTTTTTGTCCAGGCATCACTCGAGAACGGCTGGACGGAATTCAACGGCGTTTGGCAGAAACTTAGGTCTTCACCAAACTTAAAATTATATCTATACAAATTTTCAAAATTTTGATTAGTTTTTTAATTGTGGGCAAAAAACGCCTGCGCATGCGCCATAAAAATCTTTTTCACTAAAACGATTTATATGGAAAAATAAAATGCAAAAATAAATTTTTATGTTAAAGACTTTTCTATTCACGTAATTCGAATACAAATGCTGAAAAGATTGAAATGAAGTGTTGCTATCTAAATTTCATACTTTAGTTAATTTTAAATAATCTAATTGTCGTATCGAAAAACTGTTTACACCCCAGGAATCAGAAAAAATCACCCCTTTCATTTGGTACCGAATTGTAGCGATAGGTCTGATATTTCTAATTTATTTTTCCCTTTTTCCGTTTTTCCGTTGCCACTTAAATTTTATACTTTTGTTATTTTTTTAAAATATAATTGTCGCATTGAGAAACTGTTTGCAACCTTGGATTCAGAAAAATCGCCCCTTTCATTTGGTATCAAATTTATAAATATAGGTCTGATATTTCTAATTTATTTTACCCTTTTTCCGTTTTTAACCCAGATTCGGTAGTAGGTTTTATATTTATACATACGCATTTATATATATTATTATTTTCCAGAAATAAAATGAAATATCTTTAATTTCACGTAAATAGTAATAAAAATTAGAGAGAAAAATAAATAGCTGGCCTAGAAAAGTTGGTGATTTTTTTTTTTTTTTTAAATCAGGAATTTGTATGTTGATAAATAGTTTCATAGAGATATTTGGCATTAGTTTCATATTTTTATTTAATTAAACATTACTTCTCTTTGCTGCAGTAAACAAAATTTTTTGTTGTTATTATGTACCTTATGAGATTCTTTTATGTGCTCCCCTTATTTGTAAATGATTAAAGCTTTGATTTTATTAAGATTTTTTATTTTTATTTTGTAAATATCAGAAAAGAGTTTTTATTTTATTTGTTTTATTTTATTTTATTTTACTTTATTATTTTAATTTATTTATTTATTTATTTTGTGTATGGAACAGCTTTCGTATCAGATCCTTTTGGCAAAATTTGAAATTTGGCACCGAAGTAGCTCGAACGTTACTCGCCAAGATCTTTAATTGCACAATTGAGATAGCCAATTCAATTCATCGCAAAAATGGCTTAAAATACTTAACGTCACTAAAGGGTGATACATACTACAGCTGTGATTTTTGTATTTTTGTATTTATCATATTTTCTCTTAAAGACTTCTGTGGTCACTATATTTGGTGCTTAAATTGTTTGTATGCACCCGGCACTTATTGTAACTGGATTTCTCGAAATTCGAAATCTCCCCCCCCCCCCATTCTTGGATTCGGAGGGCAATAAACATGTGTAAAAACATGTTTTTCTGTTTGAATTCGCTTTGAATTATATTAGAATGTCGAATTTTGGTGTGTGGATATTGATTAAGTGTACGCATTATGTATATTAGTAAGATTTTGCAAAACTTCGAACTCACCCGTTCAGGAAGGGGAAGTAAGAATTCGGAAGTTGATGCCGAAGGCAGTGGGGACCCAGACTCCTCATGTTGCGAGCGAAAAAAAACCTCTACTAATCACAGGAAGAACTTAGGTTATTAATAAAGATATGGGATTTTGACAGCTCATTTAAGTTTAATGTCCAGCGAAGCGGTCAAAGCCTGCTAGTCTTTGTATATAAGACATAATGGAGATGATTATCGCAAAGAAAATAATTAATAAAAAAAAATACTAACAGAAGAGATTTTTGCGCTGTTGCCATGTACACATCATATAGTTTGGATATTCCAGGTAGATAGTGCAAGGTTGATAGTGCATACATTATTTTGTTTAAAAATATGTTTAAAACGGATAAAGTCGATAATAATGAATACACTATGAAAGTTTTGTGATTTTGTATCTTTCATTAATGTTCGGATAAAAATGCATACGTGAAAGCGAGTAAAAAACAGCATAAAATTCACGAAAAATATTGTTTTAATAAATAAAATAAAAAGGTCCCGGACGTCGTATAATTATGCAAATTTAAGAAAGCAAGGTAAATTATGAAATTTTTTAGAGTGTAAGAAACAACCAAGCCAAAATATTCATTACATGCAATATATGGTAGAATTTTTGTCTTCTTGGATATACTATAGAAGAAAGAATGAATTTCGTAAAAATGTTCGACTTTTGGTTTTGATGTATTTACGCGTTTTGATATGTGTAGAAAACGTTTTTTGGTTTTTGGAAAATCATTGTCTATCTATGTGTGTGTGACAAAAATGATTGTCAACTGTATCTCAGAAAATACTACACATAATGTCATACAAACTGATACATATTCAGATTCACACATTGCCATGAATATTACCTATCAACCTTGCCATGAATATTGCCATGAATATTGCCTTGCCTATCAACTTTTCCTAAAAATGGTCTTGAATGTCGGTTTATAAATCTGCTATTTTTAAATTTTAGACATCGTGGTATAGGACAAATTTCCCTTTAAATAAGAACAGATATTTATTTTTAACGGTAATATATTTCTGTTATCACGAGATTGGAAATAAATATTTATATGTGTAAATAGACATTAGGAAAAACTTCTGGTCTCGTAAGAGCAACGCTTCCCACCTTTCCCCTGCGTAGAATATCTACGCAAGAGCTGTCCACGTGAGCTGTATATAATACTAGCACATGGCGGTAAGTTTAAAAAAACCCGCAATGTTTCGTTCCTTAAGGGAATATTGTAATGTTTGCGATCGTGTATATTTATATATTATTCTCTCTTTCAGCTGTTATCTATATTCACTTAAAACGTGTAGTTCTAAGTTTGTACTATTAAAAATATACCCTAAAACACAAAGCTCTTCAAGGGTTAAGATAACAATTTTGCACATGGATTTCTATGCAGGTCTAAATTCTTATGATTTCTTCTACACTCTGAAACAAAAGTATCCGAGCACTAGCAATAACCCCTGTCTAAAAAAGGTACACTTAATAGTGTTATGTTAAATAAATTCTGGTCGAGTCATGTGCTTAGTCAGTCTAAGAACATGATTCGACAAGGATTTATTTAACAAATAATAATAATAATAATAATGATAATAATAATAATAAGTGTACTTTTTTTTTATATCGGAATTACTTGCTAGTGCTCGGATACTTTTGCATGCCGACTGTATCTCCTCTTTACATTCAGTCGGTAACAAAAGTGCCCGAACACTACAAAAAATTCCTATTAAAAAAACATACACTTCATTCGGTTTTGTTGAATAAATTCTTGTCGAATCCTGTTCTTAGTCAGTGTAAGAACATGATTCGATAAGGATTTATAACAAAACCGTATGAAGTGTACTTTTTTTACATAGGAATTTTTACTAGTATTCTTTTGTTACCGACTGTATGCCGCAATAATTTTAGATTTTATATTTATATATATAAATATACATACATAGATACATATATACTTATATATATATATATATATATATATATATGTATATACACACACACAGAGAGAGAGAGAGAGAGAGAGAGAGAGAGGTAGAGTGTGAGATATATATATATATATATATATGCATTAAATCTTAAAGATTTTGGTATTTAGTACTTGCGTTAGACTTTTATATTTCTGTCAAATGGTATCGGGATATATAACGAATTTTACTATTTTATTAGTATTATTTTATTTATTTACAATATATTACTCTTTCTATTTTCCATTATAAGTCTTTCCTAATGATGGTCTCAATGAACTTTTTATATTCTGATTTAATTGATTGCTTAGAATAGTATAAATTATCTAATTTTACTATTTTCCTTTTAATAAATTTTATGCTGTATTTTCCTGTAAATTGTGTACTTTTCATGCAATTTTTTTTTTTTTTTTTTTTTTTTTTTTTTTTTTGTATGTACGAACACAAATTTCTTAATAGTGTATTTGAACTGAAGAAATGAGTAAACATTAGAGAGAAAAAAGTGAGTCATTTACATTATAAAAAATAATAATATCTGCTGTACTATATAAATCGGTTTTGAAAAGAGATAGTCTATTTAAAAAAAACTGATTTTTAACATTTAACGGTAATATTGCATTTTGATTGTTTAAATTTTCAAATATACTCGAATCTAATCAATTTAATAAGTATACTATAGTATTTTTCTGGTATTATTAATAATCTAATTTAAGTTTTTAACCTTCCGTTAAGTGTGTGCATTCTCAGGTGCATCCCGCTAAAATAATATTTCCCTTTAAATAAGAGATTTTTAAATAAATATGTAGTTTCCTGTACAAAACTCTATTTTTTCTTCTTTTTTTAATAAATTTGCTTTGTTTTACTTTCTACATTTTTGATGAATTATTTGTGATAATATTTTTGAATATATATATATATATATTAATATAAATAAGTTGTTTATTACTTTTTATCTTCAAAGTACCTAAAGTACCTTAAATATGTAATAATTAACAACATAACGGAATAAAATTCTCTTGGATTTCAAAAGAACAAAAATAAGCTCATAGGTGCAACGCGACATACCTTGTCGGAAAGAAGAAACCGACTAAGGAAATTTAAAATAAAGTTCATCAGATTAATATATATATATATATATATATATATATATATATATATATCAATAACTACGATTTTTTAGGAAATTCCATATCGATTAAGTATGGTTTAAACTAAATATATCACTCTGGTTATTTTCATATTTTTTTAAGCATAAATTCAATCGAAAAATCACGTGGTGGAAAAATCAAGTTCCCTTCTCTAATGACAAATTTCATAGAAATTCTCACTTCTAAATAGTGATAATAATAATAATAATAATAATAATAATAAACTTAAAGCATTTCCTCTTGGGATTTAATAAACAATGTCATAAACAAGGATAACAGTCTTTGTTTATCATAATTTGTAGGTATGACAAGGAAACAAAAAAAAAAAATAATAATAATAATAAAAAAATAATAATAAAACTCTTGTCTGATAAAACTGTATCTTTCCAACGCAATTATAATAAATTGTTTCATAAAAAAGGAAATGCATAAAAGCGTTGGGACTTTTCATTTAAAAGTAAAAGAATGTCACTGAGTTATTATTTCTGAAAGTATACAATTCAGTATTTGTTCTTTAGAATTATATTTTGTCGGAAATAATTTGTATTTATTGTTTTGTTTGTTGTTCGTAATGAAGAAATTTATTTAATAAAGGTGAAATGCTTATCTATGCTTTGTTATTCAGTGAATATTCAAAAATATTTAATTTAATATAATATTCCTTTATAATATTTTTCCAGTTTTCGGATGACAGTACAAATTATTCAGTCATTGTTTTTTTCTGAAAATAATATAATTAATAATGTATTAGTTAAAATAATATTAATTAAGTATAATATTAATTAAAAATAATCTTATTAATTAAAATAATCAACTCTCTCCTTCCCCTACATATGAGTATAACAAAGGCAATTTAGAGTCTAATTATTAACGTCAAGAAATACTGTATAAAAATATACTTTGAATAATGTGCAAATAGGCTCTGAAACAGTTACTTTTAATATATTTGTGTTTTGGGGAGTCTACCGCACACATGAAACTCTCATTGTATCAGATTACTTACATCAGTTGACTGTAATCAAATTTTATTTATTATTATTATTATCATTTTTTTTTTTTAATTATTCAGGCAATAATCCAATGCACCAATATTTGATATTTAATTATCTCGGCTAAATATTTCAAGTGAAACTCTCATCTGATCTTCAAAATAATAAATTTGAATTTCTTGATATATTCTAATAAAATTTATTTACTTATAAAATACATTCCTACTATCCACCGCTAAATTTTGATTTTTCTTATTTCGGATCTTAAAATGCGTAATTATGTTGAATAATCGGAGTTGGAATTTGAAATTCATACAATATTTTGTCTATTATATAGGTAAGTGTATAGAAGTTTAATTTTTATTCTTTAAAAATGTATCTTAAAATTATCCTTATATTTATGGAATGTTCTACGGTATTATGTTATTAAAAAAAAAAAAAAAAAAAAAAAAAAAAACATTAAATTATTTTTTTTTATTTAAAATATTCACCAATGTAAAAGTTAAAAATAATAATAATAATAATATTTTGTATCTTAAAACAAATTTTAATAACATCAAAATACATAAGTATGGTCGTTTTCAAAATAAGTAATATTTACAATTTAAATGAAAGATTACTTACTTACTTTGATATGGTAACTTTTACTTTGATTTTACTTATCAGATAGAATAAATACCAGATACTTACGAAAATGAAAAGAGATTACAATAGTAATGAAATGTTCGTGATAGAATTATTTTAGACAATTGTTATGAATAATAGTATCTAATTTCGACTAAAAAGAGTCACGAAATCTCGGGTAGAAATAGAAAATTATTTCTGTTAATGACATTTTTGTAATATGTTTAAAATAGAAATGTGTATTAAAGCAAATAAAGTACATTTTATAAAGAACTATTATACTTTTTGTGTAAGTGCAAAATTTAGCTATTTCCTAATTTCTATTACAGACTGAAAACTAAATTTTTAATTTATATATATATATATATATATATATATATATATATTACGATTAAAGATATAGTTTAACTATGAATTATTAAAAATCGATTTATATAGATATTATTTTTATATTTAAACAACCAGTGTAATTAAATATTGCATGCAATAAGGCATTTAAAAAAAATAGATAATGACCAAATATTTCTACTGACTAGTGGTTTACTGATCACTACTGTACGACCCCTGTGCTGTACAAATGTTATAAATCCTACTATAATATATTTGAAATTATATAAGTCGCGATATTTTCAAAGTTAAAGAAGATCAAGCCTCCACTAATGACAGCTTTCTAATAAGTAAAAAAAAAATATTAATCAATATAGTTGCAGTCATATAAAACTGGGTTCTACACATTTCTCCATGAATGTATTTTTTTAAACAATTTTCCTATTCTTATGACAGATCGAAAAGTCATTTCATTTTAATATTTGTGATTTATTACGCTTCATAAATAAATATTTCTTTAAATGCACTCGCTTTAAGTAATGCTTTGAAGATAAATTATATTTCATTTTCGTAAAACTTTTATTAAATTAGTTAAATATGATAAAATAATAAATAAATATCCATTTTAAATAAAGTTTTTAAGTTTTTAAGCACTATCTATAATTATTGCTATTACGATAAACGACGATGTAAAATAAATAAATAAATAAATAATATACCATATCAGAAATTTAATAAATTTCATAAATTTGACCATTAAATCATACTGACTTCCTTCTTCAAGAAAAAAGTGCGGAACCCGTATTCGTCAAAATTATTAATTATTCAAAATTCAGAGTGTTCACAATTTATTAAAGTGTCATGTCCTTTATTAGAGATAAAAGTCATGCCAGCTTTACGGGCATAACTTTAGATTTACGATTAGTCAATTGAACACCTTTTGCTAGTCATTGACCTTAATCTAGAAGTAAAATTCCTTAGACTTTGTATATTTTATAAATTAATGTCTCCATAAAATTCATCAAATAAGTATTAACAAAAAAGTGCTACATTTGACTCACTTTAAAATGTTTAATTAATGTATATGGTTATTTTTAAAGAATGCATTTGATTATGTTTGAAAAATTAATTTAATATAATATTCGAAAAAAATATTTATTTATTTATTTACATTTTCAAGTTTCTTGAAAATATAATAACGTAACGTTTAAACTTTAAACATTTACAAAGTTTAAAATGTAAATATTTCTCATTATGTAGAATAAATACGACGTACTTACTGAAATGAGGAGCGATTAAAACGAATTTGGATAAATGCGTGATGAGACTTCTTCAGACCAATTTTGTGACTTAAATGTGCGCTCTTTTTGAATTGTAAAAGTCACGAAATCTCACACGAAATCTCACGAAATCTATAGCTCTGCCAATGAGAGCTTGATTTTAAATAAATTTATGTGTAAAAAAATTAGCTTCTTTGAAATACTTTTTTTATATACATATTGATTTTTTTTTAAGTTACTCAGTCATTCTTATCACAAAATTCAAAATGCCTTTTGATTTTAATGTTATATTAGTATTGTAAAAGTTTGTTATAATAAAGCATTGTTTAATTTATGATTTCTTTAAATAAGTTTATGTAGAGTATTATTTATGATTCAGATTTAACTCTGTGTACAGTTCTGTTGCATTAAATTTATACATTTCATAAACATATTTTAATCTCGGTTATACAGCAACATTTAAAGATCTCACCCTAAACATTCTATCTTTAAAGCGTTCGAAATTATGCTAATTGTATAAAAAAGTTTATTCAATTTGAGTTGAATCTTTTTTCCTTATTTTTTAAAAACTGGCTGGGAACAGAACTTAGTTGAGAAGCTGGTGGGGAAAAACTTTAAACTTTCAAATTGGAAAGTGGTTTTGTGGTTAACGCAACATAAAAGTCGGTAGGTGATTTTTTTTTTCAAATATTTTGTTTACTATGCATGTTTATAACAGACTAAAAATTTCCCTAAAAGCCCTATGTTATTTCAGTATCCAGGGGTATACATCTGTTTACCTCAACGCATTCCTAAAATAAGAAATGTAGCCAGTGTGTATATTAGGAATTCCATTTGGAAAAAAAAAATATTATGCTTTGTAATATACGTTACGTCTAGTCTGCAATTTACCTAAATTTAAAAGGAGAAATGATGCTCTTTCTAGCTCAATATAATGTATTTTGTTTACTTAAAACAAGAAAAGAAAATTATATAAAAAAAATATGACCTAGGAGTAGAAGCTCTAAGGGGTGAAGAATTAAATAATTAATTGAAATAAATCATGCAAGGAAAAAAAAAATAATTTTCCTACACCTAAAATAAATTTAGCGACTGACAACTAGAAAATGAATTGACAGCTAGAAATGGAATGCTCTAGTACAAATAGTTCCATGCCAACCATATAAATTCCAGTTCTCTTCGCTAGCGATATCTACACAGACCTCTTAAAGTTCTATAGCGTGTATTCTGCATTATCGAGGTCAAATTTACTTAAAAATCCTTGAAAATAAATGCAAACACAAGAGAAAATATTTAGTACCTATATACCTAGTTTATTAATGAATTCTATAAATCAAAGCTAGAATTTCTAACAAAACAAAGTGCTCGAACTATAATGCATCGTTTTTCTCGGTAGAAAAGTACACATTAGAAAGTGTTGATCATTTCATCTATTCAGCTTTTTTTTTTTTTTTTTTTTTTTTTCGAAAATAATTATTTTAGAAAATTTTGGAGTGGAAGGCTGATATATATATATATATATATTTTATACCAACTATGTGAAAAATCCCAGAGCCGGGAATCGAACCCGGGCCTTCCGCTTTACGTGCGGATGCTCAAACCATTGAGCTACCCTGGATGTTTACCAGTTAGGCATTTTTCACACAATATCCGTTGGCAAAGTCACCGAGTCTGTAAACACAGATGTATCAAGTGACATTACAGCTGTGTTTACAGACTCGGTGACATTGCCAACGGATATTGTGTGAGAAATGCCTAGCTGGTAATCATCCAGGGTAGCTCAATGGTTTGAGCATCCGCACGTAAAGCGGAAGGCCCGGGTTCGATTCCCGTCTCTGGTATTTTTCACATAGTTGGTATTAAAAAAAAAAAAATATATATATATATATATATATATATATATCAGCCTTCCACTCCAAAATTTTCTGAAATGATATTTCATGGTTGATGAATAAATTTCTAAATTAAATTAATTATTTTTAGTTTAGAGATTTTGAAAAATGGATACTTTCTCGTTCTAGGTGAAAGCTTTTTCCTCGGTGTAATTTACTTTTTAAAATTTAAACAGCCATAATAGCCTAAAATATCACCTTAAGTCTTTTTTAATTTTTAATTTTTATGGTACTATTATCATGAAAAACGGCAGTTTTTCTAGTGACGCAAGCGCAAAAACAAACGAACGCCACGACACTCAGCGGAAACGGAAAAACGAACGAAACTGCGACACTTATATATACAGGAATTTTAAGATCAAACAAACCGCTGAAAGCCGACACTTAATATCTCAGGAAATATAGGAGGTTATGTTCTGATATTTTCAAAATAGACTTTCACCTTCTGTCTGATCCTACCCTGAAATCTCTACATTTCTGCGTGCAATATATTTCGAGATATGAATTGGCTCATTTAAGTTATAAATGGACGGACTAATGTGTAATAATTTTTTCTCGAATATGGCTCGAGCGAATTTAGTTTAATTTATATATGATATTAATCGCTTTTATCTGATGTGCCTGACATCTCCCTTTTCCCTAGGAAAACTCTTGTTTTTTTTATAACTCAGTTTAAAAATCGAACTATTTTTACTCCGAAAATACCGTGATGCGGCAGTTTCGCGGACGAATTTCTTATCTTCCATCTGAAATACTGAATATCAAATAATCGTTTTGGCTCCATCTATCGGAAAGCGTCAAAAATAAACACAAAAAATAAAAATAAAAATATTTTTCTTTTTTTAATATATATATTAAATGAGTTATTTATTTAGGTACTTGTATTTTATGTGACATTTGTTTATCAAAAATATTCTTTGTATTTACATTGTTTTCATGCTGATACGTTGTTAACTTTCAAAATTGGTTCTATTTTAAAAGGTGATTGCAACAACAAAAAATTTTTCCTTTATTTTCATAAAAATGACAAATAATATGATAATCATATGCAAATATTTGTAATTTTTTCAAAATTAGGTGATAAATCACTTAAACTACGGATTGAAAAAATTCTTAAAACAGAATTTGAAAATAATTAATTTGCTCATAAAGTTTCTAGTATATATAATATATAAATTACAAAATGTTAAGCTATAATAAAATTTTGAATAGATTAAGATTTTTTTTAATTAAATTCATAACAAACTATACTACTTAAATATTTACCAGTATAAAATTTTCACCTTTTCAAGATTTTTCTATTATTATTTATTTTTCTCTTTTAAATCAAATCTATACCTAAAAAATTTTAATAAGAAATAAATATAAATAAGAAATTTTTGTCATTTTTAAAATGTACTATATTATGCCTTTGTAATGTTGCATGTGTCCATCTTTTTTATCACTTTTTATAAAATTTTATTTAGTTTGTTATTTTGTTCGAGTATGACCTATAAAACAACACTTTTAATACAGTGTTATAACTCATTACCATGCTCCTTTAATTTTACGTTTTGATCATTAACCCCTAAAAAGTAATGATATCAATACAAAAAACCCTTAACGGGTTAAAAGTTTGTGACGCAGCACTGTACTTTATGGCTATAAGAATTAGAAATACGGGTCTTAAAAATAATGATATCAAATTTTCAGTGACGCTTTGATATTAATTAAATTATACATAGATTTTCTTATTTGAATTTGCTTTTTCCTTTTATTTATATTTACAGTGTAAACGTTATTTTCAACATAAAATAATATATAGCATTTACTCATTGATACCTTTCCATTCACATCTCTTATACTATGAAAGCATGTGTTTTAAAAGAAATTATATGAAATTCCAGTAACGCAGTGGTGTTACATTAAGTGATTTGTTTTTAAATTTCTCTGCAATTATTTTGTTTTGCATATTAAAGTATATGTGCACATTGAAATATTGCTTTTAATTTTCAAATACGCTGTCAAATATATCACTTTCATTAAGCTTATATTATGTACTGAAATATATTTATTTCAATGAATTATTCTATCTTTTGCGTCACGCCATCCAAAACTGAAAAAAATTTCACAGTTTTTTTCTTTGCATCACGATATCTATTTGCATGCATTTTCAATTTATTTGGATGAAATGACACAAGTAAACATTTCCATATATTTTACTTACAGTTTTGGATGGCGTGACGCAAAAGATAGAATAATTCATTGAAATAAATATATTTCAGTACATAATATAAGCTTAATGAAAGTGATATATTTGACAGCGTATTTGAAAATTAAAAGCAATATTTCAATGTGCACATATACTTTAATATGCAAAACAAAATAATTGCAGAGAAATTTAAAAACAAATCACTTAATGTAACACCACTGCGTTACTGGAATTTCATATAATTTCTTTTAAAACACATGCTTTCATAGTATAAGAGATGTGAATGGAAAGGTATCAATGAGTAAATGGTATATATTATTTTATGTTGAAAATAACGTTTACACTGTAAATATAAATAAAAGGAAAAAGCAAATTCAAATAAGAAAATCTATGTATAATTTAATTAATATCAAAGCGTCACTGAAAATTTGATATCATTATTTTTAAGACCCGTATTTCTAATTCTTATAGCCATAAAGTACAGTGCTGCGTCACAAACTTTTAACCCGTTAAGGGTTTTTTGTATTGATATATATACATATATATTCAATAATAGAAGAAACGTTATCAGGTATATATATTTTTTTTTTTTCCAATTTTTTCAATTGAAAAATACTGAATGATGTGCTTCAGAAATTAAAAAATAAATAAATAAATAAATAAAAATTAATATATATATATATATATATATATATATATATATATATATATATATATTTGCGTATTCAAACGAAAAGTTTTATGTTTTCGAATAGTTTTCACAAACACAAATTCTCTTCACAAATTATTAATATATCGTGCAATTTTAGAATTTTCACCTTTTCGAAAATCTTGTAAAAATTCAGTTGTGCCTCTAATTATACGTCACCCTGCACTCAGTACTCAAAACAAACCGATAATTTAACAAGTGTGAAAAAAGGTAGATAAAATATCATTTTAATTTAATTTCGTTCATTGAAGAAACAAAAAAGAGGATTTATTTTTCAAATACATACTAGTATTGTTTAAATAGTTATTAAAAATTTTTATGGATATAAAGAATTGAGAAATTATGTAGTTGTTAAAACTCGAAAGTTTAGAAAAACATAATGCATTATTTTTAAAAAGAAATTAGTTAGATTATAATTATTAAAAATATGCATTTTTTATAGTAATATTGGAAATTATTTTATATAGCGAATACGCCAAAAAAATATTTTGAATGCAATATTTTAAATAATAAAATTTTCTTATTTATGTACGAATATTTATTTTAAAACACTTTCGAGTAATTTTGAATTTTTATCAAAACTTTGGATTATTCAAAACAAGTTTAATTTGAAACATGGTTTCTTTTCAATCATGCAAGATGTATGTGTTATTCATAAATAGTCGCGTGTTATTTTTCTATGTAAAATTTAAAAGTAAGTAATCTACCAATGCTTCAAACTTATTTTGTTAAATTTTTTTTGTAGAAAATTAAACCCAAAAATATTGTTTTAAAGAAATATCGCAACTATTTTTAAATAATTCTTGAAGCACTATTAATTTAATCTGAAATATAAAATCGCTAACTGAAATTTTACATGTTGCAGAAGTCACCATTTCTTAAATTTAGTAAAAGGAAAAAAAAATGAAAGAAACTTATTTAAAACCGGATATTAGTAACTTAAATATTAGAATAGAGTAGAATTCTATTTTAATTGTTAAACACATGTTTATTGATGTGTTTTTCTTGTCTTATTTAATGTATTTCTTGTATTATATTGTGATAAATTAATATTATAAATAAGATTTTCTATGTTTACAGAAGATTTAAATACTATCTTTAAATGTTTTACAGCGCGGCTGTAGCTGTGTATTAGGTTGTAATATATAAAATTTAATAATGACATGATTCTAAAAATACTGCAAATGGATCTCTTTTTATTACTATAAATATCGTTTTAATATCAGTATTTGCTTAAGAGCTTAAAGTAGTCTTTTTTTTTTTTTTTCTTTTCTTACGAAATGCGTAGTTAGATTATTGTGAACCATACTGACCTTTACCCTTGTGCGGACGTAAGCGTGGTTGTGGACGCCATCGTCCTCATTTAACTTTACTTAACTAATTTATGAAGTAGCGACAAAGTCAGGTTTATAAAATAAAGAGCTTTTATTTAGAGCTTAATGAAAAGGTGGGCGTTGGACTATATTCACATACAATACCTTTGTAAACTTAAAGGGGCAGCTTTCATAAATACTCTAACCATAAATAGATAACCATAAATAATCTCAACAGCTTCAATTAACGTCGTTACCCCTCACGGCTTTCGTTAGCGGGAGGATTCCCTAAGCCACTATACTACTCGACTAACTATCTTCTACTATAGCCGCTGACTACTAACTCCTTTGACCTCCTACAACTTCTACTCTTACTACTTCTACCCCTACTCATTCAACCATGAAACACATCACCTTTTATATCAATCTCACTTTCCAAAATTTTAACATACCGCAAATTATAATTTAGTTTAGCATAAGAACTAACTCCATCAATTAACCGAATCCTAAAACTCTGCACATTCACGTGTTATTCGTAAAGTGCTAACTCCGTTTGTAGCGTTACACTAACAAAACATTACCTCACACCCTTTCCTTTAGCAATAAATTATATTTTTGTTATTGTTTAAATGTTCTATGTGAGATATGTATTCATGTGTACGTGATTAAATAATAATAATAATAATAATAATAAAAACCTGTTATTTCTAATAGTTGCACGCACTATCTGTTAGACATCAAGCGCAAATTAATAAATGAATAAGTTTAAAGTACTTATAACTTATATATATATATGTGTTGTACACTGAAATGAAATGTGAAAATGTCTGCATTGATGGTACATAATTAACAAAAAATTGAATTAATATTTTTTATTAATATTAAAGTAATATACTTAAATAATTTTATTAATAAATCAAAAAACAAATTTATTTTAAAAAGCATTTGAATGTTTATATTGTAGAAACACATCATCTTTAAAACTGATTGAAAATATGTAAAGAATTAAGGTTGGAGGTAGCATAGTATTTGAAATTTCTTGGAGGATATTTTAAAACTACTTACTAATAAAAGAGAAAAAAAAATGTTTAAAAATTTTTCTTTTACACTGCAAATTGTAAATTATAATATATGAGAGATTTCATGAATTATTTTTAGACAAACATACTATCTTGCATTGCATTTAATTTTAAAATTATGCGCAAAACATAATTAGATAAAAGCTTGTGGTTAACAAAAAATTAACATTTCGTCTTTTTTTATTCCGTGCTTTCTTTTTTTAAACTGCCATAGTATTAATTTCCCATAATACTGAACGACATGTAAAATTTTGGCTGATCTTTATGGTTTTTAGTGTACTGAAACCAAAAATGAAGCCAGTTTTTCTCTATCACGTATAGATTTTTGCCAATACAGGAAGCCTACCTATGCAGTTTATTTCATTACTCTTCCACCAATATAATTATATGATTAGTTTAATAGTACGTTTCCATGATTAATTAATCATGGATACCTATAGTTGAAATTGTGCTGCACTAGTACGGTGTAAAACCACACCAAACAACCAAACAACCTACTGTTATGATAGTATATGTAAGAAACTGTGTCGGAAAACCCCTTGTATTGACAAAAATCTATGCGTGATAGAGAAACATGGGCTGCCTTTTTGGTTTCAGCACATCAAAAACATAAAAATCAGCTAAAATCATCAAATCAAATTTCGTGAACTTAATTTTTTGTAGACCTGTGGAATTAATATACAAAATACATTATGATTAAGGCACGAGAAAATAGCATTTTAAAGGATATCATGTCATTGTTCAACAGATAATCATAAAAATTTCTATTTTAAATGTTCTTTTTATAAAATATACTGTTTAGAATATGAATACTGTATAGAATAACATAAATGTTATTTATGAGAAATATTAAACGAAGCTTTTCTTGAAATCGTTATTGTCTACATTGGATGACTGAAAAAATTCGCACTTGATACCTATTTTTTATTTCTAATTTAGGTCATTAAAATCAAAGAATATGTCCTGTGAAGGTTATTGAGAGTAAATATTCATAACTGTATTACATTTTGTCATAGATAAGTATATTAAAAGTATATAAAACCTCGGCATATGAATTATATACATTTTGACTAAACAGAGAAAACTGGACGGTGTTTGAAATGAATTCTGTTGATCGTCAGAAAACGTGTTTTTTTAATCCAGTTACTAACAGTTAAGTTTTACTCACTAAAAGATAAGAGCATAAGTTACTAACAGATAAGGTTTGACACAACTATAGAAATAAAATACGTATATTAAATCAAAATATGTTCAATGGGATTGGTAAGATATAAAAGGCTGTTAAGTGTTTTCAAATTCTTTTAATTACATAATGTAATATGATTTTCCATATTTAGTATTTTAGAAATATTTTAAATGGTAAACTGTCATAAGTACAGTTAATTATTCATAGATGAAGTCGTTTATAAAATAAGTTACGAAATTTTGCAGTCAATTAATGTGATATAATCTTCTTCATCAGGATTATCAAACTCATAATAACAAACTTCACTTTAAAAATTGCATTTATAATTTTTATTGTTTTATTTTAAATAGTAAAAACAGAAATTTTCAAGTATGCATCTTTACAAAATCTTATTTATAGCATAAAAAAAAAAAAAAAAAAATCATTATTATCTATGTTCAGAATTTCCAAATTTATATGAAAAAGTAAATAAACGTAAATATTATTAAGATGGTATTAAGAAATAGATAATATCTTACTTTAATAACCGTAAACTTCACCCATCTATGAAATCGGTATATACCTACAATATAATAAAAAAAAAGTGGTATACAGCCATGACACATATCATTTTGTACTGCTGATAGAAATGTCAATGGGATTGCGTTAATATGATATGTTAAAATAAACATATTTGTCAAATAATTTAAAATAAATTTTCAAACTGCATAAAATACTACAAGCACACTTAACACAAATATTTTTATATAAAACATATGGTGCATAAAAATGTGGTAAGCAAACTGAACAGTGCTAAACATTTTTTTTTTTTTTTTTTTTTTTTTTTGTGAAGGGTATGTTAAAGTTATTTTAGAAACTTTAACTGGTATTTTATAATATACATTTTTCCTTTATATTTTATATTTTATATTTATGTTTTATATTTTTACTTTGTATACTCAAACAAGGTTTATGTATACTGTAATCAATATAACTATATTCAATATTCAATATTCTATATTCATTAATATTATATTATATTCAACACACTATATTCAATATACTATATTCATTAAAACATTGCTACAATATACCCTTTCTTTTATCTTTATTTATTTTTAAGCTTCATAATATATTCATTATTTTCTTTCACAGTGTAACTGGAAATCTTCTATCTAAAGTAGCGTCTTTGTTTACTCATAGAAATATAATATCTACTTAATTATGGAAAGTGTTAAGACTGTTCCGTGTAATTTAGTTAACAGGTTTCAAAGCTGAGTTAACAGTTTTCATTAAGCCATTCCCCTAAGAGGCACTGTCAGCATTTTTAAAACAGCTATTTAAGGAGAAGAATGTTGTTATGATAATGCTATGTAATTTAATTTATAGCATCATTAAGTATTAACTTCGCTTTAAACATTTAATGATTCAAGAAGACTAAAAAGTAAGATAAACAAAATTATCATTCTATTGCTTTTTACGAAATTAAGGGAAAATAAAATCATAATAAATTTAACATAATAAGAACATTAACCCTAAATGATATAAGGAATACGCCAAGTTTAATGTTTTGTGAAAAACGTTTTTAGTTATTATATATATATATATATATATATATATATATGAGTGTGTGTGTGCGTGTGTAAGGCAAGTATTTTCTCATACCTAATCAAGTGGTAATCAATCATTAAATAAATTAAAGAATCCTGGAAACACCGAAGAATGACTGTGCGATGATAACGTACATTAACATTTAATTACGTTCATTGATTTTCATAAAAAATAAATAAAATAAATAAAATAAAACTATGTACTAGAGTAGAAGGTGGTTATAAAAGACTAGCATTTTAGTACTGTCTGTACTTTTTTGATTCTAACAAAAATCACATCAGTTTGGAGCACTGAAGCTCAAGAAACACCATGGATAGTAGAGGATCACTCTGACACATTCGGTATACGGTGGAGAACTACTGTTTCTCCTCGGAAC
The DNA here is from genome assembly GCA_963930645.1 of Salticus scenicus. Taxonomy (NCBI): domain Eukaryota; kingdom Metazoa; phylum Arthropoda; class Arachnida; order Araneae; family Salticidae; genus Salticus; species Salticus scenicus. Next base: position 152,612,190 of record OZ005659.1, read on the forward strand.
ACCCGTTGCCGGTTAAATGTTGTTGCCATTCAACAAAAACTAATAGTTGGGCGAATAGAAATAATAGTGACTATTTGTACGTGAGGAGAAGTTGGAATGCGTCTATATCAATCTTTATACACACACACGCACTCATATATATATATATATATATATATATATATATATATATATATATATATTATTGTAGTTTTGTATACATAACTGTGGTGTAAAATAATAATAAAATGTAATGTTATATATATATATCTTAATATATATAAATCTCGTGTCACAATGTTTGTCCTCAATGGACTCCTAAACCACTTAACCGATTATAATAAAATTCGCACACCATGTGCAGTTCGATCCAACTTGAGAGATAGGATAGTTTAAATCTCAAATTATAGTCGCAATTTTAATTTATTGCTAATTATTTGTCTGTTATTATTTGACAGTCACAATTATCTGTTAACTCCAAATGATTCTAACAGATGTCGATACCTTTCGACTGGGTTGAAATGAAAGCTGAAATATATTTGGTGCTGCTATCTACACAAAGAATCTTCAACTTTTTAACCTATTAATAAATTTCGTATAATTCAATTATTTCCACTTTTTAAATAGGATAGTTTTTATCTCAATTTATTGTCACAATATTGTTTTATTGCAATTATTTGTTAATTATAGACCTTTATTAAAGTTGCTGCAAAATATCTGTGAGTTCCATTAATTTAATTGTTGCCAAAAAAAAAAAAAAAAAATACGAGTTCATCTTCTTTCGACATAAAAATAAATACATTTAATCAAACGTGAACGTTAAAAAATTATAAAAAGTTAAATTATGCATCTCACGAAAATTGACGTCATAATCAATTTAAAGATTTTATACACATTGATAAAGTGCTAATGTAGTTCTATCATAGATATAGTAATATATATAGATCTCTCATCCCCATGTTATCGTAGAAAGATTTTTTATGCCGAAAAAAGATAAAAAATAAAAGCTTTGGAAACAACCATTAATTGGTATTGAAAAAAAAAAAAAAAAAAAAAAAAAAAAAGAAAAGAAAAGAAAAGAAAGAAAGAAATATGAATTTGAAACTGTATCTGGAGTCTTCCATTCCCCTTTAGCAAATAAAATATTCATAAATTTTATTTGCTAAAATATTAGTATGTATTCCCGTGTGTATTCACTCGGGGAAAGACGGCCATATTTTGGTAAAAACGTCGTCTTTTCCCAAATGAAAAGGAATAACTTTTTTCTCCCCAATGATCACTCTATTCTATATATGCTATACTATATCTATGAGTTCTATACGCAAGCGAAGTGTGACTCACTGACCGTCTGTGCAGCCAAGAAAAAGATTTCCTATGTTAATTGCCCACTGGATTTTTTGTAAGAAATTATTAAAAATCGAGGAAATATATTTCCCGATTTTAATCCTTATATTTAGGTATGGATATGTATTAGTTATCGCGGGTGTTAGATTGAATTATTTTGCTGTCAAATTGACAAAATTTTAATTTTAAATTTTTAAACTCTGTCGCCCTTGGCTTTTTATTATTATTATTATTATTATTTGGCGATCAAAAGCGTAACACGAAAATATACATGCCAGATGTATGCATTGTACGAAATGTAATATGTATTATTCATTGTACGTATGTATGACAGGTAATATGTATTGTACGAAATATTGTTTCATATTATTCATTACTCTTTTAATATAAGTTGTTAAAATAACCATGATTTTTGAAAGGAATTAAATATTTTCGCCAGATAATTTGGCGATATTCTTTTTTTTTCGCCAAGGATGACAGAAATGAAATGTATTCCGCTGCAAAATATTAGTATCTTACATCAGATATTTTATTTAGACATTTGAAAACAAATTTGACTTCAAACTATGATAGAATATTTATCATTTTCCTTTTAATTAGTATATTATTAGTATATTAAAATTTAAAAGCATGGTATATAAAAAGTTTTTTTTTTTTTTTTTATTATTATTTTTTTATCTTATAATTATTCTTATCTTAATCCTCAATGTTTCCCATCTTTATTAACTTGAATTTACTATTAAAATTTTAACATACTCAAAAACTTCTCATCACTTCGTTGAAATACACTAAACTTTTCCAAAATCTTTTTCTATTTAAAATGATACATGTATTTACCAGGGATGGAACACGGGCGCAGAATTCATACCGGAATCCATTTAAGAAATTTCTCTACCTATAATATCGTTGATTTAAGAAGTAGAAAATTTTCTTACATTGATAGTGGTATGAATTCTGCGCCCGTGTTCCATCCTTGATTTACTTTAAATGTCCAATATTTCATAAGATTTCCAATTTTAAAGTTTTAAAATATTTATCAAATTTACCTATTTTTCTGGTTTAGCCTTATTGTTTTCCTTTTTATAACTACAGCTGTTGCCCTCTTTGAAATATTTAAAATGATGAGGTCATTTTATAGTAAAATTATCCATTATAGCATATATTATATTTCACTCCTCCATAAAAATTGATTTTAAAATCGTCTGTTTCTTTTATACTTTTATTTTAATAGAATTTAATTTATATATTAGTCATTTTGGCAATTTTATCCAACGTAGCATTAGAAATAATATATATCACTTCTCCATTAAAATTTATAGGACCCTACAATAAAATTAATTTGTGCTTAATATCAACACTACGAAAATTTTTATCAATCGCTTCCAAATTTTTAACTAAGTTTCAAATCTCAACCCTGTGGGTTTTTACATCGGCTACAACGTTTTCGTCTTTGTTCGTAAATAATAATTTAACTGTACTAAATAGTTTACAGCCGTATAATTCAACGTATAACTTAGTCACAGCAACGCGTGGCCGGTATATATATATATATATATATACATATATATAAATAAATGCGAAGTTTCATTGCTCTAAAAATGTTATCGTGCGTAAGGGATTTGACTTCAAGCAATTCATGCAATACACCGAAAAATGGACATGCTGTCCACAGTTAATTTTTTTTTTTTTTTTAATGAAACAAAAATTAGCGGAATATTTGTGAAAAAATGCTTGACTCTATTTTCAAAAGTAGATTCAAATTAACATTTTTTTTTTTTTTTCAATATTTTTTATTTTTTCTATATTTATTTCTATATTTTTAATTTCCTTCGAAAAATATATTTTGTTATCTTTCTCTTATCCATATAAAGATATAGAAAGTATCTTTCGTTAGAAACTTTAAAATTCATTTTGTCTCTTATATTTAGATGATTTGAAGTTATGTGCGTTAATGTGCATTTTGTTATTACCGTAACACACACACATACAATAAATAAATAAATAAATAAAATAAAATAAATAAATAACAGGAATCCCAAACTAGGTAAGTGCGCCAATTGCCAATTTTAGAGCAATCTATAATGTGTTTAATGTTCTAGTCATCAGAAAATATTTTTAGAAATATTAAGTTAGTACATATGACATGAAAGACATTCAGAACCACATATATGTTTAAATATATACATTTGATAACAATTATTATTATTATTATTATTATTATTATTATTATTATTATTATTATTTTATGAATTTTTATTTGACACCCACTCAATGTTCCAGTAATTGACACTGCCAGTTTTTCATTTTATCAGTAATTGGTATCCTATGTTCCAGTGTTTCACACTGCTAGTTATTCATTTTATCAGTTATTAGCACCCTATGCTCCATTGTTTGACATGAAATGTTAAAATTATTATACGTAAAATATATGATTTTATATATTTTTTTTTATTAATTAATTATTTCGGGATATATGACAATTGCTGGAGCATGCCAATTACCGGAGCACCTACCCTATTCTAAATCTGTATCATAAATTGCTGGTGGATGAAACAGTTTAATGAAATCGTACAGTTAATTCCTGTACAAATCATTCAAAAGGATTCGGATGCATTTTGTTTATGGGAGAAATTTCTCGTACATACACTTTAACATTTTTAGAATGCATAAAAAAAATTAGATGTACTTATAGTTTTGAATGCGTAAAAACAGTTTTCGCATAGAATATGATGTGAAAAAAAATAATATTGATTTACAAAACTTCACAAACAAATTCGGATACATGAGAGTAATACGTAGAAAATATCGTAATTACATTTCAAATAATGATATGTGCTTTTTGTACTGCGTCAATATAAAATAAATCTGTAATACGCGCGTATACTTTCTAGAAAATACTACGTAATATAAAGTGAATAATATATATATGTAATTTATGGAAATGCTTTACTGAATTTTAAGAAGACCAGAAAAAAAAATCTTACTTTGTAATCATAATTACTTTTCCTAACCCATATCGTGAGCAAAATATTGATTAAAATACAAATTGTTTTTGGTATAACTACACGTTTTAAGATCCCCTAAATATAAAAATCAAGTTTTTTCTTTCTTTTTTTTTTTATTTTATTTTATTTTTTTTTTTTGTGTGTGTGTGTGTGTATCTTTCTTTCTTCAGCGTAACATATAACGAATCATTACCGTAAACTCAGTTTATAGTATTTTCAATTTCAAATAAATGCGCAGTTTGAAAAGATTGACTAAGATTAGAGTTTTAAAAAGTGGCGCCTGTAAAACTTGGCTGAATATTTCAAAATAAACTTTTAAAAATATTAACAGATTTATTTATTTATTTATTTATTTTAAATACGTATAAAAAAAAATAAGCACAATTACATTTACACACATTTCTTAAAATATATCAGCCCACGATCGGCCGAGTCCTGCGCTCAAACGTGTTTAACGTGTGGAGCCGAGTTCGATTCCAGGTCGCGCGCTTCGGCATAGCCGTTCGGAGTTTCCGTGTTTTATTTTCCGAAACTTGTGTATATGCGGGATAAGACCCCTTAAAAAAACCCCATTGAGGGCACTCCCCCTCAGACCTAGGAAACTAGTGCAATCAATCGTGCTTAATATTCACAATCCAATCCAATCCGATACTAAAATAAATAATATATATATATATATATAAACATAATAAAGGCTAAGAGTTTCTACCTGACAACTGACGGATGAAATATCCATTTACGGCTTAATTGGTTTTCCAGGAAGATCACGTGATCCTGTGATACTTGAAAGAAATAACCATTGCAGAAGTAACACAGGATTTAAGCCCGCAAGTGGATGTGGATGATATCCTTAAATTGAAACAATATTACCACTTAAAATGTATTTTTTTTTTTATTATTATTATTAAAATAAATTTGTATATTTCAAATATTCTTTATTTTAAAGTTATATCATAACGTTTGATAAGCATAATGTTTCAAGCAATTATTTATTTTTTTATTTATTTTTTCAAAATGATGCAATTCACCATGTAAGACATAATTTTAAGTAATTACAGTATAATTACATAAAAAAAAGTATAATTAATGAGGAAACAATTTGATGTCTGTAAAACGTATTGAAATGTTCATTCTGTTTCTAAATACTTAAATAACGTATTTGTGTTGGTAGATAATAAATCATATATGCAGTTCAATATTATTAATAAAAAATTTTTCAATAAATCCTAAATGTATTTGACAATTTTGTCATCTAAAACTTGTGATAAATTACACAGTGAGTCCGTGTTGCCAGCTTGATAATCATGAGTCTTTGAAAAGGTTATTGGTTTCAATATATATATACATATATATATGGGGGGGGTTAAGACCATAAGTGAGCGGGGAAAATAAATGGATTTACTAGTAATTTAATGTGGAATAAATATAATATAATATGTACACAAAGATGAAGTAGATAAATTGTAAACAAGCAACCCGTCTAACATTATCTATAGGAACATGAAAGAATCTAAAAAGTCGTCGACAGCAATGTCAGTTTGGGAGCACTCGTCTTGCTCTTATCGAAAAAACACAGTTCTCTAAAAGATGGCATCACATCTCGCTGCCGTTCGGCAGCAACGGAGCAGGGTGCTGAGCTCTGATTATCTCCCATTCGATATCCACTGTTCTCTCTTCTACTGAAACATTCGGGTCGATGAAGGCTGCGCGTGCTCTGACGTCCGTCTAACGTCAAGTTTGCGTCACCTTTCGTCCAGATTCCGTCATCGGTAGCTTCAAGACAGGCTTTTATAGAGAAAAAAACAGTGGTACTACAACTTCGTCCATCCTTCAATCACTTGTCCTCCGGACGACTATACTGAAAAATGCAAAAAGAATAAGCAGAACACAAAAACAACACACAAAATGATAACAATACGACGTACAAGAGTATAAACAGTTTCCAGATTACTATTATTATAATTATTATAATTATTATTATTATTTAATGTCATTTTTAGTCTGTGGTCGTCATCCATTATTTGACAAATTCTGCATTCGTAGAAGTACAAAGGGGACCCTCATGGAATCCTTCTTTAATCGTATGTGTTTTCCCCTTTTATTTTCACAATTTTGTACGGTTAAAAAATTTCGATTTCAATTTAAGGTTTGGACCAAACTGAGTTCTCTTTATGACAACTGAGTCGTCAACCATGCAAGATTCTGATTGTTTTCCTTCGTAAATTATATGTCTTTCTATTCTCTTACTGAACTCTGAAAGTTTGTGTTTTTGCATGCTTGCGAAAATCTTCAGTTTGGGCCACGAAATTAGCTTGAAATTGGGATTCGACTATCTCCTTCGTTTTTTCATTTCCTTTTATGTTTATTTTAGTACCGAACAACAGTTTGAAAGGTGTCATGTCAATGCTTCTTTGATATGTTGAGTTTATTATTTACTGCAGTTCGTTAATATGCTTGCACCATTCTGCTGATTTCTGAGCAGTAACTTTGAAATGACTGATATGATGATTTGATTGATCCTCTAAAACTGGATATTGGCCCTTGGCAAACCAGTAGTAATAAGCTAATAAAACTACATCCGACAAAGCTCCTTTACAGTAAAAACTAGTTGGCATAGGCGGACTCTGCTTAGTTCCCCATCATATATATTTATTCATAAATTTCTAGAACAGGACATTCTCTTAATATAGTTATCATGTTAAGAGAAATGAATTTGAAAAAAACAACAACAAAAAAAAAAAAAACGTTTAACACAGTGACAGAATGAATTTCCCGCCTAATAGGCTTCGATATATTTATATTATTCTAATCTATTAATTTATTTTTTTAGGGTTTAGTTTTCATGCTACATTTTCAATGCAACAATGCTCAAAATGCATATTTATATGGAAAATTTTCAATTTTGTTATGTTGATAAAATCTTAAATAACGAATAGCTTACGAAATTTTCTTATTAGAATATTTGCAATCAGTCATGTTCATACAAGTATCATAAATATTATTTTGAAGTTGTCTGATATATTTATGATCCTGAAAATGGCCGTTTATGCTCAATTTTGTATTATTTTGCCATTTTAAGAGGATCGTAAATTCCAAATAACTTACGAATTTCTTAAATTAGAAAATTCATACTATATTGGTATTCATGTCAGTATCCTAAATAATATTTCAAAATTGGTCTGGCACCTTTACGATGAAAATATCCCTCAATATTGACACTTGTGTGAAATTTTGCCCAATTCTGCCATGTTAAGAAATTCGTAAATTTCTAATAACTTACGAAATTTTTATATTGGAAACTTCATAGTCAGTGATATTCATGCCAGTATCCTAAATGGTATTTCAAAAGTAGTCTGACATCTTTACGATGAAAATATCTCACAAAATTGACGTTTATGTGAAATTTTGTCCTATACTGCCATGTTAAGAAATTCGTAAATTTCCAATAACTTGCGAAATTTTCAAAGTAGCACATTCATAGTTTCTGATGTTCATTCCGGCAACAAAACTGATATTTTAAATCTGGTCTGACATTTTTACAGTAAAAAGTTTCCATTTAATGCATGTTTAAGTGAAATTTTGCCATATTCTCCTATGTTAAGAAAAACGTGAATTTCTAAATACTTACGAAGTTATTTAATTCGAATGTTGTAAATGAATTGGGTTCTTGCCAGTATCTAAAGTAATATTTTAAAACTGGTCTGACCTCTCTGCGATCATTTGTTCGTGAGATATTGTGTAAACAGACTAACAAACTAACGGACTAACACACTAACGGAATTAACGCGGTAACAGACACCCTACAGACAGACACCATACAAATTTTGTCATTTTCGGATTCCTCACACCTGAAAACGTGTAAAAAAGTCAAAAAACCGAGGTCGAAAATTTTCACGATTACCTAAGTTCCCGATACCTATAGTATGATGGGGAACTAAAAATCATGTTAAAGTTCATCTGACCAGTTTATTTTTGTTCGGTCATTCTTTTTTGAACCCTTACAAAGTTCATATAATGAAGCTTGTAATTTAGCAGCATTTTAAAGGAACTTATGATATATCTTTAGCATTGCTAGAAACCTAAGTTATCCCTGTACTGTTTCTGACAAAGGAAAATTTTTTAACGTTTCTATTTTCTTAGGTAAAGGGAATGAACTGCACTAGAAACTTCATGTCAAAGAAATTTAAATTCTTTCTGTTCAAAAATGCACAATGTTAAGCACAATGCCGCGTAGTCAATAAACTGTTTAAATACATTTCTGAAATCATTCAAATCTGTTCCTCATTAACAGAAAAAGTTATTACGTCATCTAAATAGAAAACGCAACTATCTAAATCGCGAATCACCTCATCCATAAATCGCCGAAAACTTTGAGCTGCACTTGAGAGTCCCATATACATAAAAATATGCTCATATAATCCAATTATTGCAGATTTATGTATGGAATCTTTATCTAATGTTATTTGATGGTATTTTTTAATTAAACCTAGCTTTGAAAATATATATTTTTATGCAAATTATGAGAAAAATCATGCATATAAGGTATAGGACATTTATCCGGAATTGTTTGAGCATTAATCCTGTGAAAATCACCTCATAGTCAACATTCCTCTTTTTTTTTTTTGAGGTACTAAATGAATAGAGTTTGCCCATGATCTTTTCGACGGACGTAAAATTCCTTGTTCAATTTTGATGTTGCGGGATTAGTTATATTTGGAAACTCAGATAATATTTCATAAAAAAACTAGAAATTTTATTTACAATTCTTAATCTTTCGTATTTTCCATGTGATATAAAAGCTTTAACTTTTAAGTTATTATGATCTAACAATTTTCTATTTTTTAAATAAATTGAAATGCCATAGTTTTCCAAAAACATCTGTACCCATAATTGGGCGGGATACATCGGCTACCTTAAATGACCAAGGGAACTCTCTGCATAATTCAAGATCTAGCGTTAACCACTTAAATCCGTAAGTTTTAAGTCTAGTGCCATTAGCAGCATAAAATATGCAATCTTTTGATGTTTTATGAATATTTTCATTCCTGGGCAAAACGGAAATTCAGGCGTCCGAATCTACTAAACATGATATACCAGATTTTCGATAGGACCCACTCAAGCGAATACTTAATCGATTTCCCTCCATCGCCAACTGGGGGAGGGGGTGATATAAGTTTAAATCAAAAGAGAACTTTTAGATTTATCACCAAAATTTAAAATATTAGAAAAATGTTTTTTTTTTTTTTTTTTTTTTTTTTTTCTGTATATATGAAATATATAGTACGCGATATACTTTTTTATCTAGATCTAAATTCCCTAGTACGCTTAAACAATTTATCACATTTTTGCAGACAATTCAGCGATTTGTAATTATGAAGTTTTAATTTCACTTTCAGTTTTAGAATCTGCGAAAGTTGATTTAATGTCCTTTACGGTTCCTGAAACCTCACAAATTTTATTCGCAATTTAAAACTGTTCTCTAAGTTTATCTTTACTTATGGACGATATTTGCTGCATATTTACCGGAAGTCTTTGCAACCACAATTGTTTTAATACTTCATCTGAAATGTTATTTTAGTAATATTTGCATTTCATGCAGAAGTTGAGAGGGACGCCGATCTCCCAACTGTAAATCCTGAAGTAATGATGTTAATCCAGCATTTTCATATTGCACGTATTGTTTACAAACACGATCTTTAAGACACTGATAAGGATTTTACTTAGGAGGGGAACGAATTATATCGCATATATAAGATAACGTTTCTATATCTAAAGCAGCTACAGTGCAATAAAACATTGTATTTTCAGATGTAATGCCTGAAGTCATAAAGTTTGCTTCAATCTGGAAAAAAAAAAAAAAAAAAAAAAAAAAAAAAAACGTGATTCAACATCATTTTTGCAGATAGGGAGTGCGCTAAAAGCTAATTTAAAAAATTAAAAATTTTGTTTTGCATCCTCCGTACTCACGTTTATAAATTTTATTTTTACATAAACTTTTAAAATGGTACTTAAATAATGCTCTGATAATACAAAAATTTCAATTTACAAAAACTGTTTAATTTAAAATATTACTTTTATGTTTAAGTAAAGTTTACTCAAAATTAACATTCGTGATTTAATAAGAGTTACACAAAATTAAGTTTTAAACCCGCCACAGTTCAAGGATAAGTAAAATCAAAAAGGGATACTTACAAAATATACCACTTTATTTTTATGCTGGTATCTCAGAGCAGAAGACTTTCGCTTCAGACTTGAACTTTTTTTTATACACAGCCGGAGATAGTACAGGTTATCCCTTTTCACCGATGATGCTGTTGCACACTAATTCCTCTTGACAATTAAACTGGCTGTGTAAAAGGGAGAATTGGAGTAAAACTAACTCGAATTTAAACAAAATCATTTTTATTCACATTAACTAAAACGAAACTAAAATTATGCTGCTTCTTGCTACTTAACTTAAAAAATCAAATCATAACAAAAATAATAGTTGTAGGAAGCCGCCGTTCTGACTCCTAGCTTTCCTTTTGAAGTACAGCTCTTCTGACATTGAAACAAGGTTGTTGCTACTCCGGTAAACTACGAGAATGGAAGCTGTTGCGAAACATCATATACAATCGGCAGCAAAAGTATCCGAACACTAGCAATAATCCCTGTGTAAAAAAGTACACCTAATACTCTTTTGTTAAATAAATCCTTATCGAGCAGTCTAAGAACATGATTCGTCAAGGATTCATTTAACAAAACAGTATTGAGTGTACTTTTTTGACATCGGAATTATTGGCTAGTGCTCGGATACTTTTGCTGTCGACTGTATTCATATACATGTGTATAACTTATATTCTGTTTAATATTATTAATATTATCATTAATATTATTTTTATTATTAAGAAGTTTTGCTATTACTTACGTAGCACATTTACCTGAATATGCCATTATTATAAATATAAAGAGTTTCCAAAAGTGATTTACATTACCATAAATAAATTATTATCTTAGAATTCACCATTAATTTACAAGAACTTTTATCAAAATATGTTCGAAATTTCATCATACATTTCTCATTATTTAATTAAAAAAAAAAAAAAAAAAAGACATTGTAGAAATTGTATTATTATTATTATTATTATTATTTCTTTCTAATTCAACATTTTTTAAACATTGATATTAGAGAACAGACTTATTATGACATGCTCTTTGAAATCTGCATCTCAAATTTTAATCTCTAATTCAATAAATGGCTTTTGGAAATGGAGATAATAGCATATTTAAATGAGTTGCATTCTATTTCAAAATAAGGTTTATTGTCATATCCAGATATTAAATTCCAATAATAGTATTAAAGTAAAATTTTAACTTATTAATGCTAATTTTAAAGATAAAACTTTGACAGTATTTGTCTGCTTCCTACGTCATAAATAAATTTCATGATTTTTTTTTTTTTTTTTTTTTTTTTTTTTTTTCATCATGACGATTTTTATTTTTATGTAGTCAAGGGAAAATTTATTGATGCTAAAAATATTATTTATTGATTCATAAAAAATATTTATTGATTCATAAAAATATGATTTTGGGTTTTCGATCTTTTTACATCACTTAGGATGTACTGAACATGACTTAAAAATATATAGAAAATGTCCATCTTCCTGTGTTTGTGTGCATGTGTATGCACCACAATTATTATTGGCAGTATTAGATTACATTTCGATGGAGAGGTAGATACTATCAATATTGACGCAAAAGAACTAATGATAAGTGAAAAGTATTTCGAAAAACAGTTATTTTATCGTATTTTATCTCTGCTATTCAAGCAATAACTCCCTTTAAACCCCTGACTCAATAAGAATTAATAACTGCCCATACAGCACAGAATGTTTCAGTTATGTTGCAAAAAGCTTACAATCTTTCAAAAACGTAACACGTTTTAGTATGCTCTCTGATACCTTTCTGAAACATTCGCACTTTTTGATTTTTTATCTGTTAAGTGATTGTAACGTTTCTGTTACGTATCTGATTTTTTGTTACGATCGCGGACATTTCTACGTTTTTGAAACTAATCGGGAAGTAATCTGAACGGTTTTAAACGTTTCGGAAGGTTTCATAATGTTTCATTGTTATATGATTGTTACGTTTCTGGAATATTTTGTGCTGTTAGGGTGTAGGAAAAACTTTAAACAATTGAAATATAAGGGAAAAGGAGTAGAACTACAGTGGTTCCCAGCCCATTGTGGGATTTACGGGAATGAAACGGCTGAACAACTATCTAAAAAAGAGCTAAAATTATACAGTTAACTAAACGTGAAATACCTTTTAAATCAATATCAAGAATCATAAAGAGAAAAATGGATTTTTAATATGAAAGGAAAAAAGTAAGTGAAATTGAAAATAAAGAGTGGAAAAATGCAATTTCCCATTTTCCTTCAACGCCAGGAAGAACAATTGCTGCTTTGTTTAGACTTGCCACGGACCATGATTGTTTGTCCAATTATCAGTTCAGATTTGGAATCCTCGAAAGTCCAAATTGCTTTATTTGCGAAGACGATGCAGTTTTTGATGCACAGCACTTAATGTTGTGCTCTACATTATCAAGTAGCTGTATTGCGGACAGTTATTGGGAGGCCAGAGAACAAATGAAGACGGCAGAACATCGGCCTAATTGATATTTTCCCTGTTCACAGTTGACTTTTGTTGTATTCCCAAAGCTTCTATATGTCATCCTTGTTTTGTTTATTGTTGTTCATTGTTCTGTTGTTTTGGTGAAATACAATAGTGTACAGACGTATGTCTAAAAAGTATTGCTTAATATATATATATATATATATATATATATATATATATATATATATATATATATATATATATATATATATATATATATTACTCTGTTTCATTTTTAGTTCTGGTTTATATTAAAGATGTTTTTCGTACTCTATTTAGTTTTAGTTTGTTTATTAATTTCGTTAAGTTTTTGTTGACATGTTTTATTCTTCAATTTTACGTTTAAATATGATTTTGGAGTTGGTTTTGCTTTTCAATGGGATGTTTAAATATATATATTAGATCATGAATTAGATGAAGAACGAGACAAACATAGCCTAGATTGAAGAGCTGCCTAATAATATCTTGACACGAATATCTTGAAACTAGAATAACTGTGTTGAAAAAAGTAATGTACCAGGCTCTCTTTCACAGCACAGACTCGATATGATCTTTTAACAGTATTGTCGAGATTCATCATTGCTTTACAGAACAATGTGAATACATAGTAATGTGTATTTGAGAGTGTTTTTGAATATATAGTTGATGTTTATTGGAGTTTTATGGGCATGTTCGCTGTCTCCAGTAGTTTGAGGGAATGTGCTGGTGTGGGATGGGTGAGTTTACCCTAACGGTGACTTTGTAAGTAATCATTTCTCCCTGAGGGACGATTTTTAACAAATTGTCTTGATTTTATACTTCATTGCGTATCTCTTTTTAGATATTTCTCTGATATTTACATTCAGCTTTATGTTAAGAAACTCTGGAACGAAAAAGAAAAAATGCTTAAATACATAAGCAAGTGACGCAAAAATAGGGCGAACATGCATTGTTGAAGTCGGCATTGCGTTAATTATGAACTTTAAAACGTTGTCGGTGAGTGTTCGACGACATACCATTCGTGCACTGCCCCAAGAGACATGATTAGCGTACATGATTGTGTTTCATATTCTTCAAACATGCCTCTCCTTGAAAAATATTGCATCAAGATGCTTTCTCATTTATTTGATAGAATGTAGAAATAGATACAAAAGGGCTTTGTATTTATTTACATGGACGCTTTTTTTATGTAAGATGAAAAAAAAAACTTTTAGTCATTTTCTTAAAGAAAAAAAAATTAAATAAATAAATAAATAAATGTTTTTCATATTTTTCAAGCGTGCCCCTGCTTGCAAAATATTGCATCAAGATGTTTTCTCATTTATTTGATAGAATGCAAAAATAGATACAACAGTACATTGATTTATCTACATGGACTTTTCTTTTTTATGTAAGATGAAAAAAAAAAAACTTTTTAGTCATTTTCTTAAAAAAAAACATCATAGATTTTTTTTTCAGATAATAGAACGTGTCCGCACTGTAAGAGCTTCGCAATGAATTCTAAGACTTCCATGTAGCTGACATCGATTTATATGCAATAACATAAGCAAATGATGCAAAAATATGGCGAAAATGCGTTGGTGAAGTCAACATTGTGTTAATTATGAACTTTTAAAACGTTACCGGTGAGTATTCGATGACATACCATTCGTGCATTGCCCCAACAGACATGATTAGCGTACATGATTGTGTTTCATATTCTTCAAACATGCCTCTCCTTGAAAAATATTGCATCAAGATGCTTTCTCATTTATTTGATAGAATGTAGAAATAGATACAAAAGTGCTTTGTATTTATTTACATGGACGCTTTTTTTATGTAAGATGAAAAAAAAAAAAACTTTTAGTCATTTTCTTAAAGAAAAAAATTAAATAAATAAATAAATAAATGTTTTTCATATTTTTCAAACGTGCCCCTGCTTGTAAAATATTGCATCAAGATGTTTTCCCATTTATTTGATAGAATGCAGAAATAGATACAACAGTACATTGAATTTATCTACATGGACTTTTTTTTTATGTAAGATGAAAAAAAAAAAACTTTTTAGTCATTTTCTTAAAAAAAAAAATCATAGATTTTTTTTTTCAGATAATAGAACGTTTCCGCACTGTAAGAGCTTCGCAAGGAATTCTAAGACTTCCATGTAGCTGACATCGATTTATATGCAATAACACAAGCAAGTTGTGCAAAAATTTGGCGAAAATGCGTTGGTGAAGTCGGAATTGTGTTAATTATGATCTTTTAAAACTTTACCGGTGAGTATTCGATGACATACCATTCGTGCACTGTCATAAGAGCCATGATTAGCGTAAATAAATGTTTTTCATATTTATCAAACATGCCCCAGCTTGAAAAATATTGCATCAAGATGTTTTCCCATTTATTTGACAGAAGGCAAAAATAGATACAACAGTGCATTGTATATATCTACATGGACGCTTTTTTTTAAAAAATTTAAGATGAAAAAAAAAAACTTTTTTAGTCATTTTCTTAAAAAAAGAAAAAAAAAACACTTTTTAGTCATTTCTTAAAAAAAAAAAAAAAAAAAAAAAAAAATCATAGATTTATTTTTCAGATAATAGACCACTTCCGCACTGTAAGAGCTTCTAAATTAATTCTAAGACTTCCATGCAACTAGCATCGATTTATATACAATGCTGTTGACTATTTTGAAGGGCAATAAAACTTCGAGATATCTATATACATTGTTTCAGCTGTAATTATTTAGGCTCTTCTTAATAATGGCTATAATTGAGATAATTGAAAATTGAACTTTAAAATGAAAATCATTTTAGTTGTGCATTTTTGCTCATGCATTGTTTGTAGCAGAATATAGAGTAAATAAATTTTATAAACTAAAATTATTTTTAAAAATTTAATTTAAATTTAAAGGGTATCTATATTATTTCTCATAAAGTAAAAATAAAAATAAAAATAAAAATAAATAAATCATTCAATGTTTTACGTGTACTTTTGAAACAAAGAGAAGAAAAAGGAAATAGAGATCATGTCTTTTTTTAAATAATGTGTAATTATTTTTTCATGTATAATTTTTTTATTAAAAATTCCATTATTAATTTCCATCAGTTAACGGCCCTCTTCACTCACCGTCGCCGGAAGCCCGAGCCAATGTTATTCTATGGGGAAATTTTCTTTACAAATAACTTATTAACTAATGCATATTTTTAAATTCTGTTTTCACATTCTGAAAATTCCCAACTGTTAAACTGACGGACCTTTTTTAAAAATGTTTTTTTTTTTTTTTTCTTTTTTTTTTTTTTTTTAATATTTTATTTTGAAATTGCAAAATGAAAAAAAATTCACATATTGAAAATTCGTATTTTGCAGCTTCAAAATAAAATATAAAAAATTAAAAAAATATTTTTTTAGAAAAGGTGCGTCAATTTTACAGCTGGGAATTTTCAGAATGTGAAAACAGAAATTAAAAATATGTATTAGTTAATAAGTTATTTGTAAAGAAAAATTTCCCATAGAATAACATTAGGTTCGGCTTCCGGCGGCGGTGAGTGAAGAGGGCCCCTAAACCGAAGAAATAAATTAGATAAAACTGCTTTCTATTTTAAACGTGTTTTGAATGACGGATGATGTAGCTCGTACAATTAAAAGACACTTGGAAGCAGAAAAATAAAAGTCTATATTTGAGATTCTTATAACAACTAGTTACCAATCCTGAATTTTTTACTTGGGATAGCCTAATACGTGATAGAGATTCGCGATTTTACGACTTATTTTCACGACGGCTGCATAAACGTCTATATGGTAATCTTATATCTATGTTCATTTACTGTAGAAATTACACATAGAGTGTTAAAAATTTGTTGTTATAGCGTCTATGTCAGAAAGTCTTTTTTTTTTTTTGTTGTTGTTGTTGTTGCTGTTGTTGTTTCTGTTCCTATATGTTTTTCTGTTCATATGTTTTATTATAATACTTCCTGCTTTTCAAATTTAAACAGAATATATTAATAAGGACGA
This sequence comes from Salticus scenicus, assembly GCA_963930645.1. NCBI lineage: Eukaryota > Metazoa > Arthropoda > Arachnida > Araneae > Salticidae > Salticus > Salticus scenicus. Next base: position 152,629,145 of record OZ005659.1, read on the forward strand.
CGTATAGATATTCTTGCAAAAGAAAAAAAATCCTTTCGTTTTTGGATATTTTCTTGCAGTTAAAATACATTTGAAAATACTGGAAACATATCAAAGTTTTATTATTATTTTTATAATTTTATTATCATTATTATTATTATTATTATTGAACAGGGGACGGCATTGGCAAATGCATTGGCTACAATCCCAGCGACATACCGTGTTTTACCCTAAAAAGTCCCTCCCTCCCCCCCATAGGAATTAAAAGGGAAGGTGCATTTTCCAATCACTGGAAACCTTAATTAAATTTCAGACTGAAATGAACTGATTTTTTCCTATAATCTGTCGAATTCTTCGACAATGCGTAGAAAAACACCATCTGCATTCGAATGAATTCCACTGATTTCCACTGTGCATTTATTTGAACGACTGATGAATAAGCAGTTAAAATTTGTTCATAAACGAACGATATTCGTTTTCTACAATTTGTACGTTTTTGTTTTCATGTTAGTGGAATCCGACTATTAAAGTACATTCATGGATTAGAAACGGTCTCTTTAATTACGAGACATTCACCACACACGAAAATTCTATTGTTTTACTAATTCTATTGTTTTACTGTTGTTTAATTGAAGCACGAGGAAATCACGCCTTTTTTTTTTTTTTTTTTTTTTTTTTTTTTTTTTTTTTTTAACGTGGTTGCGATTATTTTTATTTTAAAATATTTTGATTAAATAATTAATGATACATTTTAATACAGAAAATTATCAGGAAATTCAATAGTCTTTGAAACAGTGAAAAAATTATTGGGGAAATAAATTATTTAAGAAAAAATCCCACTATTAGAAAGTTATGCAAATTTTTCTTATTTCAAATTATTATGAGAAATTCAGTAGGAACTTTTGTATGCATAAAATTTGTGTGCATTTCGCAAATAACTTATTTTTTTTTCTTTAATTAATTAATTAATATTTTCTTATGTGCTAAAATTATTAATCCAATGATGTATAGTTAGAATTAAAGAATAACATAAATCACATAAATTGATTTTTTTTATTATCAACAAATTCACTCATGTAGCTTTCGATAGTAAAAAACTCAATTAAATTGGCATATATTATTAAATAAGCTTTTGGTATTAAGCATTTCATCTATTTCATTATCCTTTATTATTAAACTGAATTTCAGAATCGTGAAACGGCTCTTGAATGCTCCACTTGTTAGTTGTACATGGTTTTGGCATGAAATGATATTAACAGTATTAAGATTAAATATGTTTAAAATGTACGTTTAAATTGTATTTACTTAGGCATTCTGTGTTATTTAACTATTGCTTGTATAGCAAATAGAAGACTAATTATTAACATTCCTTCTATTTATTTGTTAAATTGATGTAACAGATTGAGTAAGTGTTTATTATTAAAAAAAGTATTTGTCTGTAGATGTACCTTCATTAAACTAAAGGGATATAGTGAGTCTTGAAAATGTAAGAATTGTGAATTTGTGAGGTAGTCAGTATTGAAAGTAAGATCGTGAAAGATGTAGCGTCGAGTTAAGGTAAAAGGATGCCGCCAGTTGAGAAAGTAAAATTTTGATCAGAGTTTGAAAACGCGTATTAGAAAGGCGTGAGCTGGACTCAGCACTATAGATGAAGTAGTGGAGAAAGCAATGGAGTGAAGTTGGGAGGATTTTAGATCGGCTTGGAGTAACTAAAAGGAAAGTAGTATCTACATAGGTTGTGCAGGGATTGTTGAATACGCTTAGTTTTGGGAAATGTAAGAAGTTAATTGAAAGTTAATGACTGTATTCTGTCTTGCAAACTGGTTAAATAGCGGAACGTTAGAACAGAATTTGTGTTGGTCTTGGAGATGACAGAGATTTATGCGTGTAATAGTTTATTAAGGAGTTATAAAATTTAGTCTGTGAACAAGCTAGTTGGAGCATTCGGTGGTTCTTCATCGAAGTTGTGAGATTCATCGGAGGTATTTCTCCAGTTCTTTAAAGTTCAAGGCAAGCTTTTCGCAGTTATATCAGTCACCACAGTGAGCTTTATTTTCTTTACTATAATTCACTTCTTTGTTCTAATTAATATTGAATTACTCTTAAGTTGCCCCTGCACGTTTTCAATTACAATTAACTCTTATTTGGTTTCACTTAAAGAGTCTCATTTGGTTATTTACTAAACTAGTTTAAGATGGGGTCGGATGCAGATGCCGGAGCGCAGACCGCACAAATTAATGTACGAGTGTAATTTAATGTATGATTACTTTGAATATAAGGATTTTGTGTAAAATTAATATTTTATTGTATATATTTATTACACTGTTAAAAAGTATACCAAATTTAAATATTTATTAATTATTTGAAGTCTTCCTCCTGCTGTCTGTTACATGTGATGATGAAATATTATTATTATTATTATTATTAATATTATCATTATTATTATTATTATTATGTGAAATTTTTTTAAAACAACACACAGTAAGAAATAAAATTATCGCATGGAGAAATGAAGCATTTGACTGAAAAAGCAAAAAGCAAAAAAATATATATAATTCACATTGCAAAAATTTCTGTAAAAATAAAGCACTTTTTTAACATAAATACAGCATAGGTTATATTTTTGCAGTATTTTTATGCTGTATATTTTTACAGCTAGTTCTGTAAAAATAATTGAAGACTGGTTACTTCACATTATGCCTTAAATCGGTATCAAATTTTTTCCAGAAGTCCTTTTGTGCGTATGACATGATTTATCAACTAATCATTTCTGCTATTGACCTTATCTAATTTTGTAAAGAAAAGTCGTTGTAGCCCAACGGCGCGATTGGCGAAGTGTTGGCTTCTAGAACAGGAGATTGTGAGTTCGAATCCCGGTCTATCCAAGACCTTTTGATCCGCATGACAAAATAAATAAAGTAAATTATATGTGTAAAAAATAATTAAGTTGCTTAGTGTTGTGGATTACTCCCTGCACACATGCGCAATAATTGCACGAAGTATTTTTAAATCATACTGCGAAAATTACAGCAAACGTGAGTAAAAATCGCAGCAAATTTGTTTTACTGCACGTTGTAAAAATAGAGCACAATGAGTAGGCAATACTTTTACCAGCACACTGCGCTGCAATCTACCACAGAAAAACTTTACAGTGCAAATAAGTCATACAATACTAAACAGTTCATCAAATACATTTATGTCAAAAAATCCTTTATACAGAAAATTTTAACATTGCAAATGAACTTTATTTATTTATTTATTTATTTATTTTTTAACATTATATATAATTTTGTATACATTCAACAAAAATAGTAGTTTTTCTAATTATACTTTTATTCCTGTGCTTAAATAACTTTTGCCGTTCGTTGAATCATGTATATGTATTTATTTAAAACTAAATAACTAGCTAAAATGATTATTGTAACAGATTAATCATCCGTAATAGTTATAATGCCTAATTCTTGATAACACAAATTTTGAAAAATTCATATCCGAGAAAATTGTCACTGTTTCATGAAAATAACAACGTCTGAATACGCAATCCATACAAACACTATACGTTCTATACTTTTAAATGAAAGACAAATTGTGACTAAAATGTCTTAATTGACAGGTTTGTGTACGTAATAAATCATCTTACAGATACAGTATAATTATAAAGTAATCTTAATTGTAAATAAGAATGTATCGTGTATCGAAACAATCTCATTAATGGCACTATATTGCTATGTGGATGTCATTGTGGTAGCACTAGAGAACAATTTAAAATAATTAATTGCTACATATTTCCAGTACCATTTTTTTTTCCTGGAAATTAATATCCTATTGAGATGCAGGATTTATCTCGGGGTAATTTATTTATATTTCATCATATAATAGGAGAAGTGTGGTTAATATTATTTTCGTGCACAATTTAAATATTTAGTTTCAAGATATTTACTATCGTAAAAAAAAAAAAAAAAAAAAATATATATATATGCAATGGTGGATTGGTGTTGTAAAGTAATAAATGATAACTATTTTAAATAAACGCCACTCACTGAAAAAAAAAAAAAAAAAAAAAAAAAAAAACATCAACTCTTTCGCGTTGAAAGAAAAAATTCGACAATTCGTCAGGCGGACAATGTAGGCACCAACGAAGGAAAGATCATGAAACATTGCACCCAACCTTACTCTGTTGCATGGCGAATTGTCTTGCGAATCTTGCCAAAAAAAAATCTTGTAAGGTTTTTTTTTTTTTTTTTTTTCTTGTTAGGACTGAGGACTATTAGTGACAATCTACGGATTTTTAAGATGCCAGTTAGTTTTACGACTGTTGGACATTTATTTGAATCGAATATTTATCGAAAATTTAATTGAATAATTTAGAAAAAATGTTATAATGTGAAAAAAAAAAAAAAAAAAAAAAAAAAAAAAACTAATAGTCGTCAGTACTAAACTAAGTTCTGCTTTTGCCAGGATTTCATCTTTTTTTTTTTTTTTTTTTTTTAAGAAAAAGAAAATAAATATAATAATAATCAGTTTCAAAACGGACAATATCGAAAAAAGTTTTTAAATAATTTTGAATTAGGAAATAAAAACCTCGCGTGCAAAATTAAAAAATAAAACAAGATTTATAAATGGACAATATTTAAGCACGGGGACTCAAATATAATAAGAAAATGATATAATAAGAAAACGAATGACGACATTAGTCTAATGAAATTAACATTTTTTTTTCTTTTTTTTCTTTCTTTTTTTTTTTTTTTTCTTGTGTTTTAAGTAATTAAGAAATTTAAGAAACTTATGTGTCACATGAAGGTATAAAGGGACAAAAATTTATATTTTTATTTACCTATTTATTTTATTTATTTATTTATTTATTTTTGAAAGAAAAAGAAAAGAACAGAAAAGTACTAATAATCAATATCGAAAAAGTTGAAGAAGCCCTTTTGTAGACAAAAATACATATATATATGTATATATATACATTCCGTATTTTATGTTGATTATTCACAAAGATTTCTGAACAACTAAAATTTGGATAAAAAAAGAATAAAATTAATTTTTGTAACGAAATAGTTAGTGGTAAGCTGTCTTTCGAATCATTCATATTAAAAATAGGTATTGCATATTTAAGTTATATATATATATATATATATATATATATATATATATATATATATATATATATATATATATTAAATCTCTCTTGTCCACTGCATTTTTGAAACAGTAAAATTTATTTATTTAAATTGCAATTTTCTAAAATTATTTATTTTAGAGTTGAATATGTAAAGTAACAATAGTAACTCATGTAAATTTAATCTCAAAATAAATATATTTTAACAACTATAATGAACAATTTATGCAATCTTTGTAATGGATGGATCGCATTTAAACAATATCTAATGAATTGAAATTATTTTACGAAGCCAATATGTTGGCTTATTTTCAGATTATAGCCACATACAAATGTTACGTTTATCTTATCTTTTCATTATTTTCTGTAGTAAAGTTACACAATAAAAAATAAATAAATAAAATAAAATAAAATCATTTGAAAATAAACGAGGATTGAACTATAGAAACTACATAAAAAATGATGTCTTGGTGATAGCCTGTTTATCTTTCTTTCTTTCTTTTTTTTTCTAAAAACTTTTATTATATTTTATTTATTTCCTTGTTTTCCCCTATAACGTGAGACTAAAAAACATGTTGTAAAAGTTCTATTCTGCGTATCAGGATAGTGAGTTTCTAATTTAAAAATGGTTCATGTAAATATATTTTTATTTTCAAGCACGTTACGAGCTGCACAGCTGAAAGTTCAAGTATTATATACGTATTTTATGTGATTCTCAGTAATATGTTTCTTTTTTTATAAATAATTCTAATTACATACCATTCTCTGTAATTTCATTAATTGGTGTTAAAGAATTGGCTTCTATTTTCTTTATTTTATATTTACTTATTTATTAATTTAAATTCACGAATGCTTCTATGAGAAAAAATTACATGCATGAGGCATTTTATGCATTATCTAGCATGTTTTGTTTGACAAAAAATAAAACATTAGACTAAAAAAATTACTTTATATATATATATATATATATATATATATATATATATATATATATATATACTGTATGTTTTATTTTTCAAAATTATTTATGCATTTTATAAACTGAATTTGTATTTATTGAAAAGGGATTTTTCCTTTCATTTTCATGAAATTAAAAGTCTAGAATTTTCCATTATGTTTTAAGATAACATTTATAAACGATCTGTACAGGAAATTACACAATTTAAAAATTTAAACAGATTTCTCATTCCAAAACATACTGGATTATTTAGGTGTGAAAAAATGAATGGAAAACCAATTTTAATGTATTGACCATATGAAGTGAAAAATCGTCCACGCTGGATTAAAATTTATCAGCTTCCAAAAATAATGGATGCATACAATTAAAAAAGGCGCATCTCGGAAGATTTAGAAAATTTAAGAGGCACACCCATAACTATACATCATAATCATTATTTGGCATGTTAAATAAAAGAAGTACATTTTAAATTAATACACGTAGTGTAGTTATTGTAGTAAATGCACCAAAGTAATAGGAAGAGTATAAAGGTTAAATTAATTAATGACATTTATTCATTAAAATCCTTTAAATGCATTGTAGAATTCACATTTTTTTCTTCAACTACAACTTATGAACATAATGTATTTACTTTTCGTATATAGGCTCTAAAAGAAAATAAGGGAGATGATTACCACAAATAGAATAATTATTAGCATAAATTACCAATAGAGGAGATTTTTATGCTGTTGTCATGCACACACCACATAGTTTGGACATTCGAGGCAGATATTACAAGATTTCTAGTGTATACGTGATTTTCTTGAAAAAGATATTTAAAATGAAAAAAATCAGCAGAAAAATCAGCAGATAATCTGAAGGTATTTGGAGCTAAAATCATAAAATCTGCAGAATAACTGCAGATTATAAGCAAAATTTTTCATTTTGATAGTGTTTTTTTTTTTTTTTTTTTTTTTTTTTTTACTCCTTAAGCATTTGTTGTTCCAAATAACTCCAGATTATCTGCAATTTTGTGCTTTTTTTTTTTTTTTTTGCTAGGAAATGAGTAAGATATTACTTTATTAAATAAAATGAAAAGGTCCGCGACGTCGTATAATTTGGTAAATTCAAGAAAACAAAGAATATTATGAACATTTTACACAGTTTAAGCAACAAGCTAAAATATTCATTACATGCGAAATTTGGTAGAATTTTTGTCTTCTTCGATACACTTTAGAAGAAAGTATGAATTTCGTAAAAATTTTCGACTTTGTGCTTTGTTATACCTACGCGTTCTGAGAGGTCTAAAAGGAGATTTGTTTATTTTCAGAAAATCCTACCTGTGTGTGTGCGTGTGCGCGTGTCAGAAAGTTTGTCAACTGTATCTCAGAAACTACTACACGTAATGGTATGCAAACAAATACGAATTTGCACCTTGCTATGAATTATTGAGTATCAGCTTTTCGTTAAAATCATCTTGAATGTAACTTTGCCATTCCTCTATTTCAAAAATTTTAATTTCGTTGTATAGGACGAACTTCTCATTAAACGAGCACAGATTTATTTTTAACGATAATATATCTCTGATATCACGGGATTGAAAATAAATGTTTATAACAGTAAATAGACATTAAGAAATTAAAAAAAAAAAAAAAAAAAAAAAAAACTCACCAATACCTTTACGTACATTCATAAGACATCAATAAAGGTTTTTTTTTTTTTTTTCAATCATCACTTTTTTTTCAATCACCCGTTTATAAAATTCCTACAGATATCTAACAGCACGGCAAATGTCAATCCTTTTTACATCCATTAGATGTCTCTTAAATCTTCAAATATCCAAAAATTGGACTTGTTGTATCTAATATACGGTGCAAATATCTAAATCTTGTTTAGATGTAACATGTTACATCTATTAGACATTGGAAAAGGAACCCCTAAATTTCGTTTACATTTAACCCGTTAGTAGTCGCATATTGGTCTTTTTGCCGCCCATCGCTTATAAATTCCTCCTGCAAATCACCCCTTAAAAATAAAATGGGGAAACTCTGTATACCTGACCATGGATGGATGTCCTCTGACATAGTATGTTTTCAAGTAATTCCTGCTATTTTTTCAGCAGTTAAAAACATTTCCCTTCTCAAATCGGTCTATTTGACCGTGACGCGACCACTAACGTTGATTCATTTCTTTCCCCATTTCCGGTTTTTCAGACAGGTTAGAGTTTTGCGGGAAAAACTTCGCGTGAATTAAAGAAGGCACTTTATCTTTATCTACTGGCTTTCTTTCGGCTTTCCCCCAACACTAAACAGAGACGGCAAAAAGACCGACACGCGACTATTAGCGTTACAAAAAGTGACGCGACTACTCTCGGGTTAAATATCTATTAGATATCTATAATTAGTACACGCTATTCAGGACTTTTAAAGGACATTCTTAAGATATTGTGTACTTTTTATGGATCATTGGATGTAAGTTAGATGTTCAATGGTTAAAAATGGCTGTGTTAGTAATCCTGTGGCCGCCTTCGAAAAAAGCAGATTCTTAATGTTTTACTTCTTAGTGTGCAGATTTTTAAATGTACTAAAGTAATGCATGTTTCAACTTTAGGTTAAAAATTTAGCTGCGTACATGGTTACTAACCAATGGCAACTATTTGAGGGCTACTATTAATTACTGGAAGCAAAAATTAATAACTCTGTTGTGTTTTGTCATTTAAGTAACCTGGAAGCATCTAGAAAACTAGCATATGAATTACATGCATTATGACAGAACATACACTGTAAAAAAAAATCTAAAATAGGTAAAAACTTGTAAGATATTTGGGTAAAGCAATGTTCCAGATTGGAAAGTTCTTTTTGTAACCCAAAATTTCAATCTAAATTCGATACGAGACCAATTTTGGATAGAATTGTTTTGGGGTTTTCTTTTTTTGCAGCGTGCATACGTATAGTGCGACCAGGTTTCCTACGACTAGCAGTGAGGCCGAGTCCAAAAGTTTCGAGGGATGCAAAATTGTCCGAGAGATAGTTATTTGGCAAACATCCAGTTATTCTGTGTTCCCTTATCGCTTGTTTTCTCTCAGTCACCCCTATTTTAACACTGGACTCGGTCAATTCGCACTTGCGCAGAGGCTTCCATGGTCGCAAGAAATGTGGTTAAAGAATATACATACGGAATGTTTACATTTTGTTCAGATCGCATGTTAGATTTTTTTTTTTTTTTTTTTAATAGGAGGTGAGTGATACAATATTTTCTACAAAGTCTTTACTTATTAAAGACAAAAATTTAAAATAAGATAGTGAACCACACATAACAAGTTTGTAAACTCAAAATAGATAGATTTTCTGACCCATTTTGGGTTTTAAACAGAACTTTCCAGTTTGGAACATGGCTTTACCCAAATATCATACAAATTTTTATCTATTTTAGATTTTTTTTCACAGTGTAGATAACTGTATCGTGTTTCAAAAGAGTTCATAATGTTGAACACAAAACCTTTTTTTTTTTTTTTTTTTTTTTTTTTCTAAATCAAATTACCCCTAAGAAAAAATATATAGTTTTGACAGAATAGGGAATATACATATATATTAATTCAATGTGTGGTCAATGGGATTTCTTTGATATAAAAGGTAGTTAAAGGTTTCCAAATCCTTTTTAATTACAAAATATAACATAATTTTACATATTTAGTATTTTAGTAATATTTTAGATGATAACATGGGGAGTACAGTTAGTTAAGTCATGAATGAAGCAATTTATAAAAGCAATTTTTGAACTTTAGGAATCATTTAACATCACATAATTTTCTTCATGAAATTTATCAAACTGATTACAATGAACGCCCCCATTAAAATTGCTTTTGGCAATTTGTATAGAATTTTAAATAGTAAAAACAGTAATTTTCAAGCATGCGACTTTAAAAAATCTTTCTTATTAGCATTCAAAATAAACAATATGAAAATACATTATCATTTACGCTCAGAATTTCTTTATATGGAAAGGTGAATTTTACTAACATGATACTAACAAACTGATTATCTACGAATTTCACCTATCTGTAAAAAATTCCTATAATTATACAATATATATAATCGAACCTCGTTAACGTGAATCGCAAGTGGGATAAAAAATGTTTTCATGTTATCAATAGTTCATGCTATCAGTAACTAATCTTCGTATCAGTTAACTAATTTTCATTTTGGCGGGGATTGTGGAAACAGTTCATGTAACGCTAACAGTGTTCAATTAACCTTAACAGTGTTCACGTTAACGAGGTTCGACTGTATATATAGTATATGTATAAACGTAATATACGGTCATGGCATATATGATTTTGTACTACTGATAGAATGGCGATGTAACTGCGTAAATGTGTTTAAAAAAATTTCTTAAATAATTTAAAATAGTTGTTCTTTTAATTCTTTAAAACGAAACCAGAACTCATAAATAGTTTTATATAAAACTTTCGGTGCATAGAAATGTCGTAAACAATCTGCACAGTGTTATAAAAATGATTTATTTATTTATTTATTTATTTATTTATTTTTATTTATTTTTTTATAACAGTGAAGGGTTTATTAAAATTAATTTAGAGGAAGAAAGTGGTATTTTATTAAAATGAAAGTTTTATGTTTTTACTTTGTGAATCCGAAAGTCAGCTTATGTATACTATATTTAATGCAATTATTAGCATACATAATCGTTAAAACATTAATACAATATTTATTTATTTATTTTTTATTTTATTTTTTTGTTCATAATATAAACGTTATTATTCTTTTCACGATGTAACTTGAAAAACTTTCTTCTAAAAGTAGCATCTTTGTTGACTGATAGAAATATAATATCTACTTAATTATGGAAAGTGTTAAGACTGTTCCGGGTAATTTAGTTAACAGGTTTCAAAGCTGAGTTAACAGTTTTCATTAAGCCATTCCCCTAAGAGGCCCTGTCAGTATTTTTAAAACAGCTATTACAGAAGAAGAACGTTGTTACGATAATGCCATGAAGTTTAATTTACAGCATCATTAAGTATTAAGTTCCCTTTAAACATTTAATGATTCAAGAAGAAGACTAAAAAATATGATAACTGAACTAATCTTGCTGTTACTTTTTTTAAAGAAATTAAGCAATTAAAAAAATCAAAATAAATTTAACGTAACGAGAACTTTAACCCGTAATGATATGAGGAATATACCAAGTTTAATCTTTCGTTATTTATTTATTTATTTATTTTTTTAATGCATTTAGTTTTTAGCTTCCATTGTATATATATATTAGGATCTTATTAATATTTAAAATGGTATTATAACGGTATCCTTCTAATACGTTTTTAATAAATTAAGCAAATAAAAAAAAATCATAATAAATGTAATATAACGAGAACATTAATTTTAAATGATATGAGGAATATACCAAGTTTAATCTAATGTAATTTTTCTACTATTTTTTTTCTTTTTTTAATGAAATTAGTTTTTACTTTTCATTATATGTGTATTAGCCTTTTACTAATATTTTAAATGATATTCTGTAGAGTATAGTGGAATTATATAATTTATGCAGTTAATTTTCCATGTAAGTTATGCGATATAATATTGAAAATTGTTTTAGATTTACGTACAAAAATGCTGTATAAAGTATTAAGAACAAAAAGTGTTATTAAAAAATAAAATGAAAAATTCCATTGTTATAATGATATTGTCATGTGTAAAGGATTTGATTTTGTGGAAATCGTTCATTACTCTGTAAAAAGGACATGATATAAAGAGTTAAGCTATTTATTTATAAATGAAATAAATATTTAGCGGAATATTAGTGCAAAAATTCCTTACTACGTTTCCCATGAAAACAGACATTTAATTCACTATTAATTTCGTTTTTAATTTTCTTTTATAAAAATATTTTTTTTTCTGCACGGTATAAATATTTTCTGAAAACAATATCACATTTGTTCAAAGAAGATGTTTGTTAGGACGATATCGCATTTATTAATTTTTTTTTCATTTATTAATTTATTTTGATATCAAATTTTTGTTTTTTAATCAAATTTGATTTTTCTTTTTTTTTTTTTTTGCATATTTCAACGTTTTAAAGTGCCCTGAATCAAAATTCAGGTCTCTGGCCTTTTGGCAGTGTATCTGTGTGTGTATGTATGTTTTATTAGCAACGTAATCCAAAACAAAATCTTAGTAGGAAATACATACTCAGTATTTTAAATCTATATCATACGGTGATATTAATCTGAACAGTTATTTGAAATCGTGCAAATAATGCGATTATGTGGGCATACCAGATAATTCAAATACATTATGTGTATGGGAGACATTTCTCCTAGATACAGTTATCATCTTTCGATTGCATAAATAATTTTAATGAACATATAATTTTACATGCGTAAAGAGTGTTTTCGCATAGAATGTTGTATGAAAAATCATTCAATATTAGTTTATAAAGCTCCAAAAAAGAATTTGAATAAATTAGGGAAATACATAAAAGTTACTGTAAGCGCATTTCAAACATTGTTATGTGCTTTTTATACTTTATTAAATTTAAATACACTACATAATGCCTATAATTCCTAGATAATACTACCTAATATTAAGCAAGTACTTATTTTTATTTTTATTTTTATTTTTTTATATGATTTATGAAAAACTTTACTATATTTTACGAGTCCATAAAAAATCCTTTTCTGCAATGATATAACTAGATATTTTGAAATGCCCTAAGAACGAAAGTCACGCTTTTTTTGCGATTTATGGGTCTATATTTTCTTTATTTGAATACCATAAACAGAATAATTGCAGTAAACTCAGTTTTTATTATTTCGAACTCTAAATCCGTGTGTCACTTGAGATGATTGATTAAGATTAACAGGTGAAACTCGTCTAAATTTTTCGGAATAAACTTTGAGTTTTATTTACAATTTTAAATGTTATTATTATTATTATTATTATTATGTAGTAAATTTATTTTAAATAGGATTTGAATGAGGTGGTGGAGCACTCTTCAAGCAGAACCATATGTTAAATAAGCGAAAGGGAGGCGAGCACTAGCCAATAATTCCGATATCAAAAATATACGTTTAAAATTGTTTTGTTAAATAAAACCTTGTCGAATCATGTTCTTAGACTTACTAAGAACATGACCCGACAAGGATTTATTTAACAAAGCAGTATTAGGTGTACTTTTTTTTTACCAGGGATTATTCCTAGTTCTCGGATATTTTTGCTGCCGTCTTGGTTTTCACGGAAAATCACGTGATACTTTAAAGAAACTCTCAGTGGAAGAGAGTAACACAGAATTTGGCCCAGCAAGCGGATGGGAATGATATCCTTAAATCAAAACAATACTAACGCTTAAAATATATCAAACACATATATTTTATTAAAATAGTTTTTTTTTTTTCAAATTTTATTAATTTTGTGTCATTTTTTTTTTAAAGTAATGTTTAAAGTAATTATTATTATTATTTTTTTTTTTTTTTTTTTCAAAGTGATAAAAAAAAAAAAAAAAAAAAAAAAAAATTCATGATTATTTTCAAGAGATAATTTTAAATATTTGTAGCATGATAAACAAAAAAAAAAAAAAAAATCTCATGTAATTAATATTGAAACAATTTAATGTCTGTAAACGTATTGACATGTTAATTCTGGTTATGAGAAATTTACTGACATATTTGTGCGAGAAGATAAAATATCATGTCATTAATACAATATTATTAATAAGACGTTTTCATTTAAATCTAATTATATTTGACAATTTTGGTCATGGGAAATCCATTATATATTACACTGTGTCCGTATATTGCCATTTTGGATAATAACGAGACTTCAAAAAAGTGAGTAGATTTGATATTTTTGTATAATATAGGTTAATTAATATGCATATATTTTATTTGTAATTTTATTTCCCCAAAAATCTGTTTTATTTCTAAAAATATCCAATATCTTAGTTCGATTTTTATTCTGATTATGAAATAACACTATCTTAAGAATAAGTTATATTCACACATACAAGATTTTAAGTTCAAAGTGTTTAAGAAATACTGATATGTTCTATTAAAATTTGCATTTATTTTTATGAAATTCAGAAAAAAAAGGGAAATTAGAGCTTTTTTTTCTAAATCTATTCGTCAAAACAATTTAAAACAGCAAACTTTGCAATGAAAGTGTTATGAAGTATACATTAAACCAGATAGAAAACTGTAATTAAGACAGATGGAAATGTAAATTTTGAATAAATTCAAAAGAATGAAAAAAAAAAAAGGTTTGATATTTAAAAGGAGTTAAAAAAAGTTTTGTTTAAAATGTGCAAAAATGTAAATGTAAATAGTAGGGGAGAAGGTGATAATATGAAACAGGGTGGTAATATTAAACCGCTTCTTTCTGCTTATCTACTGGAGCCATCTGTGTTTATTAAAGTAAACTTAATTAATGGGAATCATAATAATTGCTATACCGCTTGGCATCCGTAGAGCTTGTTTTGTTCATGGTGTAACAGGCGGATCTTTGTTTATGCAGTTCTAAAAAATTTCACAAGGTAAGTTTCATGACTATTTTTCACATCCTTATTGGTAAATATAAGATATTGTTAATATTGTTTTTATTAACTGTAAGATTGAATAGTAAAACAGCAGGATTAAATTATGGGTAAATATTTTTCAAACTTAAAATTCATGGGATCGTTTATAAAACGACGATTGGTGGTAATATGGAACAATGTGTTCCATATTATCATAAGCCGGAGAACTTTGGATTAAATGTGTTGTATGCCAACAATGGGCACATGTTTTATGCAGTGGATGTGAAGGTGACACTTATATTTGTGACTTTTGTTCCTAAGTATGACTAATTTGAACTTTAGGATTATTATTATTTTTTTTTTTTTTTTTTACAAACAATATTTTACAGGAATAATAATAAAAAAAAAAAAAAAAAAAAAAAATTCCTCTTTATGTTTTTCGATTAAATATGCGTATTTTTTACAATACTTTCCTTTCGATGTTCAGGTTTTCCTTTTTTTAGTAATCTTTTCTGAAATAAATAACCCAATAAATATTTTTTTGCTTCACTTTTTATTGTTCCATATTACCACCCTACTTTCTAAGACAGCTATTTTTGTAATATGTTTGAAAAAAATTAATGGTCTTCAAATCGTTTAATGTTTTACCTTCTAATAACTTTAAATGTTCAGTGGAAGGATACTTTGTCAAATTATAGTAGTTATTGTTGAAAAAATTCCATTAAAAAGTGCATTTTTTGGTAAACAATAAAAAGTGGTCCATATTACCACCTTCTCCCCTAGTTATTTTGTGCTTTTAATCAAAACGATGCAAATATTATTGATATTTATAATGATTAAAAATATAATGCATAGTTTAATATGTGTTCATTCGGGACATACATATATATATAATCTAAAATAGGTAAAATTTTGTAAGATATTTCGGTAAAGCAATGTTCCAGATTGGAAAGTTCTGTTTATAACCCAAAATTTCAGTGTAAATTGGATACGAGACCAATTTTGGATAGTATTATTTTGGGGTTTATTTTTTGCAGCGTGCATACGTATACATACGAAATGTTAACATTTTGTTTATTTTATTTATTTATTTATTTATTTTTTTTGAGAGGTGACTGATACAATATTTTCTTTAACGTCTTTATTTATTATAGACAAAAAAAATAAAATAAGATAGTGAACCATACATAACAGTTTTTTAAACTCAAAATAGACAGATTTCTGACCCATTTTGGGTTTTTTCAGAACTTTCCAGTTTGGAACATTGCTTTACTCAAATATCAATATCTTACAAATTTTTACCTATTTTAGATTCTTTTTTTTTACAGTGTAGATAACTGTATCGTGTTTCAACACATTTCATAATGTTGAACACAAGAGCTTTTTTTTTTTTTTTTTTTTTTTTTTTTTTTTTGTCCAGTGCAGATAATTGTATCGTGTTTCAAATGATTTCATAATGTTGAAAACATGACCTTTTTTTTTCTTTTTTTTTTTACAGTGTTGATAACTGTATCGTGTTTCAAAAGATTTCATAATGCTGAACAAAATACATTTTTTTAAAAAATCAAATTACCCCTAAGAAAAAATATCTAGTTTTGACAGAATAGAAAAAATACATATATATTAATTCAATGTGTGGTGAATGGGATTTCTTGATATAAAAGGTTGTTAAGTGTTTCCAAATCCTTTTTAATTACAAAATATGACAATTTTCCATACTTATCATTTTAGTAATATTTTAAATGATAACATGGAGAGTACAGTTAGTTAAGTCATGAATGAATCAATTTACAAAAGCAATTTTTTAACCTTAGGAATCACTTAACATCACATAATTTTCCTCATCAATATCAATCGAACTGATTACAACAAACACCACCTTTAAAATTGCTTATATAATTTTTATATACTATAAACAGTAATATTCAAGTATACGACTTTTAAAAATCTTTCTCATTAACATTAGAGATAAACATTATCATCTACGCCCAGAATTTCTTCATATGGAAAGGTGAATTTTACTAGCATGAAACTAACAAACTAATTATCTACGAATTTCAACTATCAGTAAAAATTGCTATAATTATACAATATATATACATTCGAACCTCGTTAATGTGAATCTCAAGTGGGATAAAAATGTATTCATGTTAACATTAGTTCATGCTATCAGTAACTAATCTTCGTATAAGTTAACTAATTTTCATTTTGGCGGGGATTGTGGGAAAAGTTCATGTTAAATGTAATTAACGTAACAGTGTTCACGTTAACGAGGTTCGACTGCATATCTAGTATATATATATATATACTAGCAGGCTACTCCCGATTCGATGGTCACTATTTTTAAATGAATCATTATAATTAATGAATTCTCTAAATTGCATTAATTTTTATCATGTGAAAAAAAAAAAGAAAAAAAAAACTCTGATCGGGAAAAATGTCGCACAGGGTCCCCACTGCCTTCGGCAGCGTGGACCCGTGCGCGATGCGCAGGCGCGAATGCATATAGATGAGCGCTGCGCGTGCGTATTCCTTCACCACACTTATGATTTCTCAAAATTCCATGTTATTACCCATAAACTTTTATTTTTAAGAAAAGAAATTAAAAAAAAAAAAAAAAAAAAAATCATTTCTGATCGGGTAAACACACACACTGGGTCCCCTCTGCCTTCATCTCACGAATTCATATATACGCTCGCTGCGCGCGCGTATTCTTTCACCACCCTTTCTGTCCCTCCTTAATTTTACACTTTCGAAAATATCCTCATTCGACTCGTAGGCACCTAAAACCTATATATACGAATTTTGAAAGTTCTAACTGAATTTCTAAATTTTTGCCCCCCTTTTAGGACACCTTAAAACATATAAATCAGGTGAAATCTCAAATAATTGCGATATAGCGCCCTCTATTGGATAAATTTGATGTAGGTTATTCGATAATCTAAAAGAACTTTAAATTATCTTTCGAATGATGTATTAAAAATAATTTAATCTTATTTATAATTCGAAATATTGAGATTTTGAAATATTGCAGCGCCATCTGTTGGTAGAAATTTCAGTAATCTACTATTCAATTCCAAATCAACAAAGCTTTAAAATGATGTATTACTTATGAATTGATTTTAATTAGTAGCTGAGATACTAAAGAAAACCTAATCAGGACACCTTAAAACGTGTAAATCCGGTGAAATCTCGAATTCCATTTTCGACAATATAAAAGTACTTCAAAATATCTTTAGAATGGTGTATTAAAAATAATTTAATAATATTCAGAATTCGAAATATCGAGATTTTAAAATATTGCAGCGCCATCTGGGGGTAGAAATTTCTGTAATCTACTGTTCAATTCCAAATTAACAAAGCTTTCTAATAATGTATTACTTATAAAATTATTTTAAATAGTAGCTGAGATACAAAAGAAAAACCTAATCAGGACACCTTAAAACGTGTGAATCACATGAAATCTCGAATTCCATTACTTACGGTAGTCGGTTAATGGAAGGTGACAGAAATTTGTGGTGTCTACTCTTGAAATTCAATTTAAATAAGATTCAAAATGACATATTACATTTGAAATTATGCTGATTAGAAGCTGAGATACAAAAATGATATAAACACTATTATAAAATGATTTATGTCTGACTTTTCGTGGTTTTCTCCGAAACGTGCCTAATTCCGGTATAAATACTGTTAAAAATCAATAGTGTGAAATGTGAAAGGAGTATCAGAATTCAAAACTATGCAAAGTATAAAATAATAAAGGAGTTCTGGGTTTTCCGTTTTTTTCTCCGAAACAACCGTTCCTTTTCTACGTTTTTGCCACTCCCCCCCTTTTCCGTCCCTTCTAATAATATCCGCAAAAATAATATCCTTCTAAAATAGCCGCAATCGATTTATCTTTCCTTAAAACTAATAATACCAATTTCAAACGCTGTAACTCTTTTTTTTTTTTTTTCCCTTCGCCCGCCCCCTGACCCTCAAGCCCTTCCTAATAATTCTACACTTTCAAAAATATTCAGAATCGAATTATCGGGCGTTAAAATCAAATATTACGAAATTTCAACGGCATATCTCAATTTAAAATTGTGCAAAATATAAAACAAAATTTAATTTAATTTTTTTGTTTATCCACATATTTTCATGAAAATTGAACAGTAGCTTTATAATATGCTGTCTAGGCCGAATATTAATTCAAATGTAACGTGAATGAAAATTTGAAAAAAATTGAAAATTGCAATTTTTCCCCCCACTACAAAACACGTGACATCTTGATCGGTTACAATCATTTCCTTTTTCATTACAGACGGTCGTCTGGCATTTGAAATGATGTTGCCACAAAAAATTCATACTTTAGTTAATTTTAAAAAAACTAATTGTTGGACCGATAAGCCGTTTGCACACTTAGATTCAGAAAAAATGCCCCTTTCATTTGGTATCGAAATCGTAACGATCGGACAAATATTTCTAATTTATTTTCCACTTTTTCTGCTTTTAACTCCGTTAAAAAATCTTTTTTATGCAATGGCGGTGAATTCTCAGTCATTGAGATCGCTTTTAGATTAGACATGAGTGGACATTTTAATTAACATCTCCAAAACTAATTAAGTTACAACTTTCATTTTTGCGGCGTTGAGTTTCTCGGGTCGTAAACATTAACCGTGCCGAATTTGATCCCGCTCGGTGAAACGGCCAGACAGACACACAGACACACAGACAGACTCTGCTTATATATATATATATATATATATATATATATATATATATATACAATAGATAATGTAATAAAATTTAATCTTAAAATTTAGCAATTAGTAGAACTAAAACAATAACAGCACACAAAAATATAGAACTGAATTTAACATAGAGGAAAGACTGACACAAAAAGTTGCGATATAGATTAAGAACCAATGAGTTGCAATAATAACTTAAAATACTTAATATATATATATATATATATATATATATAAACTTAATATACAGTCATGGCATACATGATTTTGTACTACTGATAGAATGGCGATGTAACTGCGTAAATGTGTTTAAAAAATTTTCTTAAGTAAATTAAAATTGTTTTTTAAAATTCTTTAAAACGCAACAAGCACTCATAATATAAAACTTTCGGTATTTAGAAATGTCGTAAACAATCTGCACAGTGTTATAAAAATGATTTTTTTTTTCTTTTTTAATAGTGAAGTGTTTATTAAAGTTGTATTAGAGGAAGAAAGTGCTATTTTATAAAAATGAAAGTTTTATATTTTTACTTTGTGAATCCGAAAGAAATCTTATGTATACTATATTTAATACAATTATTAACATACATAATCGTTAAAACATTAATACAATATTTATTTATTTATTTATTTATTTATTTTATTTTATTTTTTTGTTCATAATATAATCGTTATTATTCTTTTCACGATGTAACTTGAAAAACTTTCTTCTAAAAGTAGCATCTTTGTTGACTGATAGAAATATAATATCTACTTAATTATGGAAAGTGTTAAGACTGTTCCGGGTAATTTAGTTAACAGGTTTCAAAGCTGAGTTAACAGTTTTCATTAAGCCATTCCCCTAAGAGGCACTGTCAGTATTTTTAAAACAGCTATTACAGAAGAAGAACGTTGTTACGATAATGCCATGAGATTTAATTTACAGCATCATTAAGTATTAACTTCCCTTTAAACATTTAATGATTCAAGAAGACTAAGAAATATGATAACTGAACTAATCTTGCTGTTACTTTTTTTTAAGAAATTAAGCAATTAAAAAAATCAAAATAAATTTAACGTAACGAGAACTTTAACCCGTAATGATATGAGGAATATACCAAGTTTAATCTTTCGTTATTTATTTATATTTTTATTTTTTTAATGCATTTAGTTTTTAGCTTCCATTGTATATATATATTAGGATCTTATTAATATTTAAAATGGTATTATAACGGTATCCTGACAATACGTTTTTAATAAATTAAGCAAATAAAAAAAAAAAAAATCATAATAAATGTAATATAACGAGAACATTAATTTTAAATGATATGAGGAATATACCAAGTTTAATCTAATGTAAATTTCCTACATTTTTTTTTTCTTTTTTTGTTTTTATTGAAATTAGTTTTTAGTTTTCATTATATGCGTATTAGCCATTTACTAATATTTTAAATGATAATCTGTAAAGTATAGTGGCATTATATAATTTATGCAGTTAATTTTTCATGTGAGTTATGTGAAAAAAAATTGAAAATTGTTTTAGATTTATGTACAAAAATGCTGTATAAATTATTAAGAACAAAAAATTTTATTAAAAAAAAAAAAAAAAAAAATTCCATTGCTTTAATGATATTGTCATGTGTAAGGGATTTGATTTTGTGCAAATCGTGCATTACTCTGAAAAAATGACATGCTATATAGAGTTAAACCCTTTAATTATAAATGAAATAAAAATTTAGCAGGATCTTAAAAGCAAAAACGCCTTATTACGTTTTGCATGAAATCAGACATTTAATTCACTATTTATTTCGTTTTTAATTTTATTTTATAAAGTATTTTTTTTTTCTGCAAGGTATAAATATTTTCTCAAAACAGTATCGCATTTGTTCAAAGAGGAAGTTTGTTAGGAAGATATCGCATTTATTAATTTATTTTTTTTCATTTATTAATTTATTTTGATGTCGAAAGTTTTGTTTCTTAATCAAATTATATATATATATATATGTATATATATAGGATAAAATTTAAATATAGGATGGAGTAAAAGTTGAATTATTAAATACATAGAACTAGAACAGAGTTTTTATAAACCAATGCGCAAATGCAGCAAAAGGAAACAATATAAAACTATAATAAATAAGCAAAATAATGAAAGCCAAATGAAACTTTAATTTCCAAAATACTTGAGGGTCTTCATCAGGGGAGCTCTCCCATGTAGGGAAAGGAAAGTGAGACGTTTCTGACGAAACACTGGTAATTTAACCAAATAACACGTTTCTAGCTCCCAACTTCTCACAGATGGAAGCAAGACCATGCAGCAAACGAATTTTAATTAATACAAAGCAAAATAAACATAAAAAGCAATTAAATTCAAAAATCAAGTACAAAATATAATGCATCAATATAAAATACAAGAATATAAATAATACAAGAATATAAATAACACAAGAATATATAAATTCATACCTGGACAAACTCGAATAGTCATTAGAATATGGAAAATTGAAAACCACTTTTATTTTAAACATCGAACCCGCTCCCCTGATAGCATAGAGCTCCTCTAACGTAGAGCTCCCTGATGAAGGCCCTCATGTGTTTTGGGATTAAATTTTCATTTGGCTTTAAATATTTTGCTTATATATATATATATATATATATATATATATATATATATATGCACATTTACATGTTTTAAAGTGCCCTGAATCAAAATTCAGGTTTCTAGCCGTATGGCAGTGTATCTGTGTGTGTGTATGTATGTTTTTTTATCAGCATAAATCAGAATAAAATCTTAGTAGAAAATACATACTTAGTATTTTAAATACATATCATACGGTATTGTTAATTTAAACAGTTATTTGAAATCGTGCAAATAATGCGTGTATGTGGGCATCCCAGAGAATTCAAATACGTTATGTGTATGGGAGAAATTTCTCCTAGATACAGTTATCATCTTTAGAGTGCATAAATAAATTAAATTATCATGTAATTTTACTTGCGTAAAGAGAGTTTTTGCATAGAATGTTGTATAAAAAATCATTCAATACTGGTTTATAAATCTCCATTAAAGAGTTTGAATATATTAGTACAATGCATAAAAGTTACTGTAAGTGCATTTCAAATATTGTTATGTGCTGTATTAAATTTAAATACAAATAATGCCTATACTTTCTAGATAATACTACCTAATATTAAGCAAGTACATTATTTTTTCTACTTTATGTAATTTATGAAAAATTTTACTATATTTTACGAAGTTCAGAAAAAATACTGTTTTGCAATGATATTTACTTTTGATATAATTGTACATTTTGAGATGCTCTAAATACGAATATATATATATATATATATTTTATTTTGGCGTTTTATGGGTCGATATTTTCTTTATTTGAATACCCTAAACCGAATAATTGCAGCAAACGCAGTTTTTAATACTTTAAACTTTAAATCAGCTGATTTAAAGTTTAAAGTCAAATGACACACTAGTGTGTCATTTGACACGATTGATTAAGATAATGATTGATTAAGCCAGTAAAACTCGTCTATATATTTCGGAATAAACTTTAAAACATATTATCAGTTTTAAATATTATTATTTTTCTTTTTTTAATGTACTTAATTTATTTTAAATATGATTTGAGTTAAGTGTTGGTGCATTCCTCATGCAGAACCATATGTTAAAAAATTATAAAGGAATAAGTACAATTATTTATATACATTTTTTTTTAATAAATAAAATAATAAATACACACACACACACATATATATATATATATACTAGCTGACCCGACAAACGTTGTTTTGTCATATAAATTATTTCTAGAGAATATTTTGCTAGAAAAAAATAACTAACTTAATGTAAGTGTGTAAGGATGTGGTATATAAGTGAAACAGGTATGGAGAGCTGTGAATTCCGATTATAACGTAAAAGACATAATTAACAATTAAATAAACAATTAAATAAACAAATTAAATTGGACTGAATTGTAAATCAAAACCATTCTCGAATCCACCTGAAGACACACAAAAAATTTCATTAAAATCGGTCCAGTCGTTTAGGAGGAGTTCAGTGACATACACACGCACAAAAGTATGGGATCCCTTTGGTGACTTTAAATATTTTAAGCCATTTTTGGGATGAATTGAAATGGCTACCTCAATTGTGGAACTAAAGATCTTGGCGAGAAGCGTTCGAGCTACTTCGGTGTCAAATTTCAATATTTGCTAAAGGGATTGGATACTAAAGGTGTTCCATACAAAAAAATAATAAATAAAATATCAGTGACATACACACGCACAAAAGTATGGGACCCCATTGGTGACTTTAAATATTTTAAGCCATTTTTGCGATGAATTGAAATGGCTATCTCAATTGTGGAACTAAAGATCTTGGCGAGAAGCGCTCGAGCTAATTCGGTGTCAAATTTCAAATTTTGCCAAAGGGATCCGATACTAAAAGTGTTCCATACAAAAAATAAATAAATATAATATAATAAATTAGCTACACAAATAAATTTGTAGGTTAGGGTGGTTGTTAATAAACGCGCGTGTAAATTTAATAGAAAATTATATAAAATACTCACTCCAATTCCGCACCAAATTTGCAAAATGTATAGTTTTTTTATGCACACTTCAAAACTCTTCAAACACTAATTACATCTTGACGTAATATTTCAGTTAGGACACAATTTTTTGTGTAACAATAATAACACGAAGTTACAAAATATTTTCCTGGATTTGATCGCAGCACCAACTGTCGGGACAAACTAGAATTACAATAGAATATACGCAAGCGAAGTGTGACGTCACTGACCATCACTGGATGCAAGAAAAAGACTTCCTATGTTATTCTCCCATTGGATTTTTTATAAAAAATTATTAAAAATCGAGGAAAATTATTTCTCGATTTTTAATCCCCGTATTTGGGTATAGATATGTATTAGTTATCGTATGCATGTGTTAGATTGAGTTATTTTGCTCTCAAATTGACAAACATTTAATTTTAAATTTCCCAACTCTGTCTTCCTTGGCGTTTTTTGTATTTGGCGATCAAAAAAGTAATACGAAAATATACATCTGGCATGTATATTTTCGTAATATGTATTGTACGAAATTGTTTCATATTATTCATTACTCTCTTAATATAAGTTGTTGAAATAACCATTATTTTTGAAAGAAATTAAATATGTTCGCCAGATGATATGGCGTTTTTTTTTTTTTTTTTTTTTTTTTTTTCCGCCAAGGATGACAGAGTTTTGATATTAAAAATTCAAATTTTATCAATTTAACAGCACAAACATTTTACATGCACATGATAACTAATACATATCTAAACCCAAATATGGGGATTAAAATCGGAAAATAATTTTCCTCGATATTTAGTATTTTTTACAAAAAATCCAATGGGCGATAAACATAGGAAATATTTTTCTTGCATCCACGGACGGCCAGTGACGTCATTACTTCGCTTGCGTATTATTGAATATTCGATACTACGATCGTAGCGCAGTCTGCCGGATCCAATGTGAAACATTCCAAAATCAACAACAATTTATAAGTGATAAATTAATTAAATAAACAATTTAAATTGAACTGAATTGTACATCTAAACCATTCTCGAATCCACCTGAAGACACACAAAAAAATTCATTAAACTCGGTCCAGCCGTTTAGGAGGAGTTCAGTGACATACACACGCACAGAAGAAATATATATATAAAGATAAATACAAAGACACAGCTTTAGTATAGACCTCCCCCCCCCTGTCGACTTTAAATATTTTTGGGCATTTTTGCGATGAATTAACATGGCTATCTCAATTGCGTAACTGACGATCTTGGTGAGAAACGTCCGTGCTACTTAACGCTAAATTTCAAATTTTTCCAAAATAAAGCTGTTCCATACAAAAAAAAAAAAAAAAAAAAAAAAAACTGTTTTATGATATATACAAAATAAAAATAAAAAATTCGAAATTATTACTATTTACAATTAAGGTGAAAACATAAAAGAACCTTTATGAGTTACATATAAAGTATCAATTAAAACGAAAAATTTTGTTTTACTGTAGAAAAGAAAAGTACTACTAAATTGAATAAAAATTTTAAGCTAATACCAAATATCTCTATGAAAATATTTATTTACACGCGAATATTTTCATAGTATATTAATTTTGTATTCTAATTTTTATTGTTTATCACGCGAAATTAAAAATATTTTATTTCCGGATAAAAATAAATAAACGTGACTTTTGCTTATTTTGGCATCAAATATATTTTTCTTTTTAATCATTTTAAAGTTAAAATGGAGTTTTTATTTAATATCTTTTTATCCAATTATCCGATTGAACTGAATTGTAAATCTAGACCATTCAGGAATCCACCTGAAGACACACAAAAAATTTCATTAAGCTCGGTCCAGCCGTTTAGGAGGAGTTCAGTGACATACACACGCACAAAAGAAATATATATATAAAGATATATATATATATATATATATATATATATATATATATATATATATATATATATATATACCTATAGAGAGATCAGCCTACAAGTGATTAAGATTTTCTGCCTAACAATTGGCAGACGAAAGGTGCGTTGTTCATAATCTGCCACGCTTGTCGTAATAGTAGACTAGTACTTACAGTCGCCAGGAAAAGTATCCGAGCACTAGCCAATAATTCCGATATCAAAAAGATACACTTAAAACTTTTTTTTAAGTAATTCCCTGTCGAATCAGATTCTTAAACTGACAAGAACATGACATGACAATGATTTATTTAACACAGCAGTATTAAATGTACTTTTTTAAAACAGAGATTAATGCTAGTGCTCGGATACTTTTGCTATCGACTTGGTTTTCACGGAAAATCACGTGATATTTTAAAGAAACTCTCCATGGAAGAGGTAACACAGAATTCGACCCTGCAAGCGAATGGGGATGATATCCATAAATCAAAACAATATTATCGCTTAAAATATATTAAGCACATATATTTACTATTATTATTATTATTATTATTATTTTAAATATTATTAATTTTAAGTTTGTGTCATTTTTTAAAGTAATGTTTGAAGCAATTATTATTATTTTTTTCAAATTGGTATTAATTTAATTCTTGATATAATTCATGATATAATTCATGATTAATTCATGATATGCAAGACATAATTATAAACGTTTGTAGTATGACAACATAGTTAAAAAAATTCCTCATGTAATTAATATTAAAAAAATTTAATGTATGGAACCGTAATGACATGTTAATTTTGATCACGACTAATTAACTGACATATTTGTATGAGACGATAATAAATGATGCCAGTAATACAATATTATTAATAAGAAGTTTTCATTTAAATCTAATTGTATTTGACAATTTTGGTCATAGGAAACCATGATAAATTACACTGTGTCCCTATGTTTGGCATTTTTGATAATCATTGGACTTCAAAATAGTGATTAGCTTTGATAATTTTATATAATATAGGTTAATTAATACACATTAATTTTATTTGTATTTTTATTATTTTTTTAATCGAAAAATCTATATTTTTTCGAAAAATATCCAAAATAATAATTCTTTTTTTATTCTGATTATGAAGTATCACTATCTTAAGAATTAGGTTATATTCAAACATACGAGATTTTAAGTTTAAAGTGTTTAGGAAATACAGATATGTTCTATTAAAATTTACATTTATATCTATGAAATTCAGAAAAAGGGGAAATTAGAGCATTTTTTTTTTCTAATATCTGTTCGCCAAAACTATTTAAAACAACAAATTTTGTAATGAAAATGTTATGAAGAATACATTACACCAGACACAAAAGTGTAATTAAGACAGATGAAATAGTAAATAGCATTACTGCTTTTATTCAAAAGGATGAAAGGAAAAAAGTTTTGATATTTAAAAGGAGTTGAAAATTTTGCTTTAAAATGTGCAAAATGTAAATAGTAGTTTTTTTTTGTACTTTCAATCAAATCGGAGAAAAATTATTGATATTTATAATGATTTAAAAAAAATAATGCATAGTCTAATGTGTGTGAATGCGGGGCATACAGATAACATAAAAAATATTCAGTTTTTAATATTCAGAAAAAAAGTATTCAGCTTTTATGTATTTGTTTGTTTCTTTTTCTATCAGGATATTTTTTTTTCGATTTTGTAAGTCGTATAATTGAAAATTACTGTTTTTACTATTTTAAAAACTTATATAAATTGTGAAAAGCAATTTTAAATGTGGTGTCCGTTGTAATCAGTTTGATAAATCTTGATAAAGAAAATTATGTAAACTGTAAAAAAAAAAAAAAAAAAAAAAAAAAAAAAAGTTAAAAGTACATGAAAAATCTCGCAGCTAGGGTGCCAGTATTTCTCCGTCAAATATACAGGACAAAACTGTACTTTTAGCAAAAAACCTGTTTCATTTACAGGATTCCTGTGTATGTCAGTGTTACAATTTTATGGTTTTAAACTGTATGTTTGACGGAGAAATACTGGCACACCAGTTGGCAGATTTTTCCTGTATTTTTACGGATTTATTTTTTGCAGTGAATGTTAAGTGATTCTAAAAATTCGAAAATTGCCTTTATAGATAACTTCATTCATGACTTAACTAAATGTACTCCACATATTATCATTTAAAACATTGATAAAATGCTAAATATGGAAAATTATGTCATATTTTGTAATTAAAAGGATTTAGAAGCACTTACTAACCTCTTATGTGACAGCAATTCCATTGAACACACAATGCGGTATTATTATTATATATATATATATAATAATCTTGTTTCAAATTATCATAAATGCATGATTCGAATATTCGTTTAAAATTTTTGAACGAGTTTTTTTTTTTTTTTTTTTTCTTGAAAATTTATTTTTAAAATTTACACTTCCGATAGAGAACTTTTTCCAAGGGAAATTAAATTTCTACTGATGCAGAAATTTTAATTGAGTATCATTGATATAAATGAGTTTTTCAATCATATTGTGACTGGTTAAAAACTACCTACTTATGCACATTTATACGAAATTTGTCGAGTTAAAAACAAATGAAAAACCTTTCATATGTTAAAAGTTTGTGATGCAGCAATTTACTTTATGGCTATATGAATTTTAAATATCGGTCTTAAAAATAATGGTATCGAATTTTGTCATATTTTTATTTAATTATTTTTTCGTTTCATTTTTTTTCTGATTATATTCACTGGGTAAATATTATATTTTCAACATAAATTAGTGTGATGTGTGACCACATAAAATTCGTGTATATAATTTTACGCAAAATTCATGAATTACAAATTATTTATTAAATTATTCAATTGTATTCCATTATACATGCAAAAGATTTTTATCTGAATAATACTAAATGCCGAAAGAAAGTCAATTTTTTTGCAATTATCAGAAAAATACGATTTTTTTTTCTAAGTTTTTTTCGTTAAAAAATTAAAAAAAAAAAAATATATATATATATATATATATAACATTGCTTTAAATTATCACAAATCTATAGTTCAACCAATTGTTTTAAAGGTGTTGACGAGACCTTTCCATAGATACCCATATTGGAAATTTATTCCCCTTGGGGATGTACTTCCCCCCAGAGAGGGAAGTGATGGTCCCACATGCACAATTTTTTTTCATAGTTTACTACTACTACTATCAATAATTCACATTAATTTTACAATTACACGTTAAAATAACTCTCATTATTTACATTTATACGAAATTTTATCCTATATTGCCATGTTAAAAATTTAGAAGCAGCGCTACCTGTTGAGCGATTCATCCTTAATCAGAACTAGTTTATGTCAGGGTCGAACAAAATACCAAGTTTGTTTAAATTTCATCCATTGGTTCGTGAGATACAGCGTCAAGAAAATTTGTGATACACACACACACACAGACACAGAGATAGATATTCTGATAGACAGACTGACATATATTTTCTAATAGCAGTCAAATCGTGTTCAGGACATCCTAAAACGTGTAAATCCGTCGAAAACTGGAGTTCGAATTTTTTTACGAATCCAGTACATTCTATATATATACATATAGAAGAAAGTTAAAAGGTATACAAAATTTATCAACTGATGCCTTTTCCTTCGAATTTCTCATAAAATCAAAATATGAGTTAAAAAATAAAAATAAATAAAACGTTATACAAAACCTGCAATTACACCTTGATGTTAATTTAAAAGTTTTCTTTTCAAATTCCATTAAAGTTGTTTTTTTTATTCTGATAAAGTATATATACACATTGAAACAATGTTTTTAATTTTCAAATACATTGTCAAAAATGCCAACCTTTCATCTTGCTTATATTATGTATTGAAATATATTGATTTCAATATACTGATTTATCGTTTGCGTCACGTTACCCAATACTGCAAGGAAAATTACTGTAAATATTTTATTTGTATCCCATTATCGATGCACATGCATTTTCGTTTTGCTTGGCTACTGTGACTCACAGTAAACATTTGAATAAGTCTTACTTGAAAAATAATGATTAAATAATAATGTGATAATAATGAAATAATGGTAACGGTGAAATTGTAATGTAATAATAACGACGATCAAAGAATAATGGAAAGTGCAGTATCCGAAATATTAAATTACTTCAGATCTCTTATTAAATACTATTTATGTTTAGTTTAAATATATTATTCTGATAATAAAAATAAAATTAATTAAACACACATTCCTCATCTACACTGTTAAAAGTTTCAACAGAAAATTCTGTGTAATCTATTATCTTAGGTCTTACGTAAAATTACAGAGAAAAATAAACGGATATGTTAAAAAACTTATCTTGTACATTCATTTTAATAACTAATATTAATTTAATTAATTATTGTTGAGAATATATTTCGGACTTAGAAAGGCTTTTTATAAAGTAGAAATAGTCATTTTTAATTTTAATTAAAAATTAAATAATAAAATTAGGTAAAAATACACAATAAAAAGAATCTCGATTATTTACTATTATTCACTTTTAACTAAGAATTACTGTAAATTTACAGAGACTCTGGATAAATATTTCCATTCAATTTACAGAAATGTTTAACAATGTATATATAAAAATTCGAAGTAAGTTTACTGATAGTAAATCCTAAAATAAATAATAATTTAAAAAATATATAATTTGAAATCATTATGATAGAATTTTCATAATGAACTGTATACAAAAATAGAATAAAGTGAATAAGATTTTAAAAATAACGTAAATTGAAATTGAAAACGGTAGTATTTACAGAATTACAAAAGAGGAAATTAACTTCGTGCACTGCATAGGAAAAAGCTGTAAAAAGCAATGGTATCATATGTAATTAACGTCTTGTAGTACACAAAATGGTAGTGTTTTTAACGGATATCTAAAATTAAACTATAAAATTATTTATCGTAGAATAAAGTAATATGAGGAGAAAGAAAACTGAGAAAAAAGAATGCTTTTTAAAGCATTCGGATAGATTTTAAATTTTATATGTAAATACAAATGTATAAATGATCAAGATTTCTTTTCTGAAATTGCTGAGGAAAAGGTCAACAATTTTCAAATAAAAGGTTAAAAAAAAATCTATGCTTGCTTTGTCACAAAAGTAATAAAACTGTTAAACAATAAATACGCAGCAAAATTAATGAAACACAACCATTAATTCATATTTAAAGGAAATACTGTTTCGTTAAGTAAATATTTGACGGGTTTTAATCTTAGAATTTATTTTTTGTATTAAAAATAAAGTAAGTTAATGATAAAAATTAGTGATCGAACTATATATATGTATATATATATATATATATATATATATATATATATAAAGAAAAAATTATAATAATAATAATATTTTAGGATGTCATATATAGTAGAATATTGACATCCTTTTGATATTTAGTGTTATACTTTTCTAGAATTAGAATCGTCTGCAATCAACAGGAAAAATAATTTTAGTTAAATATAACAATAAGAAAGGGGCCTCTTGAACGGTGTCAGGTACAACTACTCAAAAAAAAAAAAAAAAAAAAAAAAAAAAATCTGGAACGCGATTTTAATTTGATAAAACGGATGTCGTGTTATATCAAGTTATAATTCGTTATATGAAGTAGATCGTTCCTCCCATCGCTGCATAATCCAGCATACTTATCAATCAGACAAAAATCTATCTAACGCCGTGATTTTTAGTCCAATAGGATTATTAGTTCAAAAGATATTAAACTAGTGGATCTGAAGATTAGGAGCCTAAGTGTCTTATTTGCATCACGCATTATTCAACAGATATATTTTTTTAATTCCTTATTATATTATATATATATATTTATATATATATATATATATATATTGATTCGATTGATTTGCTACATAAACAGAATCGTTTCTAAAGGGGGCTGCCGCCCCACTCAACCCCCCGTTGTATCTCGCATTCTATAACTATCTGTATATATATATATATATGTATTCCTAATAACTGATTCTCTTGTATTAATTTTATGTAACTCATAAATACTTGTCCCAAATTTCATGCAAAAATATTACATAACATATTGAAATTATTTTGTGAAACCCTGTAAATGAATTACCAATTCTACGCCCACACTTCTCCAATTAAATCTTTTTAAATTCTAATAAAATTTCATTATCTTTTACGAGGTGTAAGCATGCTAAAATACACTTTTAATAAATATAAATATAGACCGTAATTGTACTACATTCTTTTATGTATCAAAGAAAAGGAGCCACAGTAATTATATACACTAAAAAGAATACACCTGTTTAATTAATTATAATTCATATTCCAGCCTAATTCGACATTATTTGGATAATTACAATACGCTATCCGAATTCTTTTGTAGGGTCCCTTAAATAATTTATTTAGTCTGTATATATCCTTTTCTAGAGAAAACATGCTTTTAAGCATTTTTATAATGCATGTTAATTTCATTATTTTGAATGCAGCATAAACGCATTAAAGTGCGCTTAAATAAAAATTTGTTCATAGGCTCTAATGTTACGAAATTGATTTGCGTGAACGAACCCTAAAAGAACAATAAACATTGTATAGACCAGTATATGTGATTCAGATTATTATATATTTTTCATGAAAAAAATGTTCGAATTTTTGGCACAATTTGGCTGATTGCATTACATTGTCAGAGCACTTTTGTAGGGTCCTGTAATTCGGAAGCCTAGGAGCACATATATTTGCTGCACTAATTTTATTTTTTTCATAGCAAAGTATTAAAGTCAAAATGCGTTTAAACGAAATTCACCCTATATTCTGTAATTATAAGAATTTTGAAGTGTCCCTGTACACAATCCATAAAAAGAAATTAGACATAAAAAATTATATAGCTATTTCTATCCAAAGCCTGAATGTGTGTGCCAATTTTCAAGTCAATCGGAGGAATTTTACGGCTGCTATTGCGGTACATACAAATTCTGCCCATAGGCCGTAATGATATGAAAAAACTTGGTGTGTCCCTGTACGCGAATTACAAATAGAATACACAACCAAAACTATACAGCTAAAATTCTGTGTGGTTCATAAACATGTGTAACAAATTGCAGTCAGTAGCTTGATTTTTGCAGTATATACAAATTCTTTCCGTAGGCCTTCATGATAAGAAAAACTTCGGCTGAAAGAAGAAAAACTTCATGATAAGAAAAACTTCATGATAAGAAAAACTACAAATGGAATAAACATCTGAAACTATACCAACTAATTTCGTTGGCTCATGCATATGTGTACCAAATTGCAAGTCAATAACGTGAATTTTTTGGCAGCTATCTCGTTACATACAACTTCTTCCCATAAGCCATAATGAT
Source organism: Salticus scenicus (assembly GCA_963930645.1). Taxonomy (NCBI): domain Eukaryota; kingdom Metazoa; phylum Arthropoda; class Arachnida; order Araneae; family Salticidae; genus Salticus; species Salticus scenicus. The sequence continues at coordinate 152,662,247 of OZ005659.1, forward strand.
TAGAAAAAAATTCGCGTGTCCCTGTACACAAAATACGAATGGATTCCACACCCAAAGCTGTACAGTTTATACCAGGGGCTCTTGAGCATATGTACAAAATTTCAAGACAATAGCGTGATTTTTGCGGCCGCTATCAAGGTACATACATATTCTTCTCATAGGCTGTAAGGATAAGAAAAAATTCAGTGTGTCTCTGTACACGAACTACAAATGGAATACACACCCAAAACTATACAGCTAATTTCGTGGGGATCATAAACATGTGTACCAAATTTCAAGTCAATAGCGGGTTTTTTTGCGGCCGCTATCGCGCGACATACAAATTCTTCCCATAGGCCGTAACGATAAGAAAATCTTTGGCGTGTCCCTGTACACGAACTACAAATGGAATGCACACCCAAACTATACAGCTAATTTCGTGGGGATCATAAACATGTGTACCAAATTTCAAGTCAATAAATTCTAAATCTGCAAAATTTATTCAGATATTATTAATATTTCTGTAGAAACCTGAATATTGTTAAGATTATCTCAAGATAATTTTTAGTGGGGATAGCTATATAAAATTTGACATACAGGTGCTCAGGAGCCTTCATGGGGAAATAGTGAAAACAGAATTTAAAAATTTTAATTAGTTCCGGAGATATTAATTAAAGCGTCGACCTATGTCTAATCAAAAAAAGATTCGATCGTATTTTTCACATTCCAGCGCGTTCCTAAAAAGACAAAACAGAGAGTGAAAATTTCGCGCATTTTTGTAAAACGATCCCTGCTCAACGATTTAGAATATTGAAAATACGCTTGTACCACGAGAAAGCGCATTTATAACTGGTTCTTACGATGCAATTGTTTTTGAAAAATACGGATTTTTTTTATATATATATATATTTAAAAAAGGGTAAAAAATTTCTCTTTTTTTGCGATCGTCTTTTTTGAACCGACCTCTACGAAATACTAATTGCCCATTTCTTAACAACCGGTATATTTTGAAAGGACATTTAATTCTCTTTCGAACCATATAAAAAGCACGGATTAGCGATCTATATTTTTAAATTTTACGAAACATCGATTTTTTCACAAAACGTTTTATAACTCAAAATCTTTTATATATATATATATATATATATATTTTTTTTTTTTTTTAGATCTCGATTAGACGAATCAGATCTCAAAAGATTGAAAGTTTATTTCAAAAACTGAATCAGTTATACATTTTTTAATTTTCTGCATTCGTGTACATTTTCATAAGATTCTGAATCTTGCGGCAACGCTCTTTGAACTTCGCAGAGGACATTTCGTAAGAGGAGCGAAAGAAAAAAAAAACTTTTACTGATTGAGGTCACCCGTTTTTTGACTGCGATTAAAAATTGCAAATTTCAAAGTTCTTCAATTTTCCTTTGTCGCACAAAAAACTTACTATACAGCGCTCATATCACTAGACAAACTTGCAGTTAAAATCTTCTCGATTTCGGTCAATAAACAAAAAAATTACATTTTAATTAACATTTTAATTGGCGCTGTAATATTTTAAAATTTCGATACTTCAAATTCTAATTATGATTAAATTATTTTTAATAAATGATTCGAAAGACATTTTAAAGTATTTTTATATTATTGAAAGTGGGATTCGATATTTCACATGATTTACACGTTTTAAGGTGTCCTGATTAGGTTTTATTTGTATCTCAGCTACTAATTAAAATAATTTCAAAAGTAATACATCATTTAAAAGATTTGTTGATTTCGAATTGAACAGTACATTACAGAGATCTCTACCGCCAGATGGCGCTGTAATATTTTAAAATTTCAATGTTTCAAACGGGGATTCTAAAACGGGGATAAGGCGCCGCAGGCACCACTCAGCGGGACATTAATAAAGTCAGAAATTTTAAAGATCATAACATGTTGATCGAACAGACTGTTTCAGATATTGAAACGGGAAGAGGGCGCCGCAGGCGCTACCAACCGGGAATTTACTGCGATTAAATTTCTCAATAAAGCTATTTTTACTATATGTCAATAAGCTGTTGTAAGACCTGAAAAGGGCAAAAGGCACCGCAAGCGCCACCCAGCGGGAGTTTTGTAAAGTCGGATTTTTCAAGGATTGCGAACCAGCTGGTCGTGGAAGGCGGCTAGTGTATAATAATAAAAGGAAAGATTTGTTTGTTTCTCTGTCTGTTCTTCTATACGTTCAGCACCTATTGAACTCAGAAGTACAAAAATTGACATACGCATGCTCAGGAGTCTTTCCAAAGGGACTCCTGAAAACAAAATTTTAAAATTGTAATTAGTTCTGGAGATATTAATTAAAACGTCGACCTATGTCAATTAATAAACCAGTCAATTTTTATCTTAAGATACGATTAAGGAACGTTAAATGGCTCAGTAAGTTAAAAATATCGATCTAATCGCTACAAATTCGGTATCGAATGAAAGGGGCGGTTTTTCTGAATCAAGGGGTACAAACAGAATTTCAACATGACAATTAGATTTTTTTTAAATTAACTAAAGTATGAATTTTAGGTGGCAACAAATAAATTGAATCTAAACGAAAGAAGACAATAGGTCTCTATCATCTGGAGCTGAAAGAAAACATCTGGAACTAATAAAGGTCATATATTTTTGAAGTGGGATTAAAAATTGCAAATTTCAAAATTCTTCAAATTTTCTCTCAGGAACACAAAACTTAATATACAGCATGTATATCACAAGATCAACTTGCAGTTCAAATTTCATCCATTTTGGATTATAACCAAAAAATTTATTTTTTTTTTCTTTGCAAATTAAATTTTATCCTAACACGTAATCTATCTCTCGAAGGACGATAGGAGATCCCATAGCAACAAAATACATTTGAAGGTACTAGAAGAATACTTTTTCTTTTTACTTCCATTACCCGACTACCGTAGGTAATGGTATTCGGTATTCGGTAAGTATTGTATTCGGTTAAAAAATTCGATATCAAGATTTCACCTGATATACACGTTTTAATGTTTCCTGAGTCAAAAAAAGAAAAAAGAGGTGGGGGAGGCAAAAATTAGAAATTGCGTTAGACCGCTCAAATTCGGTATATATAGGTTGATTGGGCGTGCGAGTCGAATGAAGTTTTTTCGAAAGTGTGAAATTATTTGGGGGGCGGAAACGGGGGGGGGCATAAGGGCAAAATATTAGAAATTGAATTAGACCGTTAAAAATTGGTATATATAGTTTTTTGGGGCCTACTATTTGAATAAGGATAATTTAAAAAGTGTAAAATTATCAGGGGGGAAGGGGGGCATTATTATGCTTGTGATGAGCCCACAGCATCAAGAAATAAATTTGTTTTGGCTGATCTAACATCTATGATAAGAAATAGGTCTTCTCCCTTTCTTTTCCACATGTTATGACAAGGTATATGATATCATTATTAAAGGGGGAGGAGGAGGCACTCAGCGCAATTTTGGAGATCTGGGATAATTACGGAATGAAAATAGTTCTCCAAAATAACGGATTGTATTTCTCAGATCAAATGTGCACACCGCTGAAAGTAAACAAACTGTGTGTGTGTGTGTGTGTAAGAGAGAGAGATAGAGAGAGTGGCTAACTGTAAGAGGCTGATCATCTGCTTGTTGTTTTACAAAGGAAGGGACTGCAGATTTATCAATTCTTTGCCATTTAAAATGGGGGGGGGGTAGAAAACGACATCGACTTTCGGGCTACATAGATTTCGGGTTAGTTAAATGCTGAGGAACAGATGTTTTACTCTATTCTAAAAAGTTAATTATTAATAAAACAAGTAGTAAAATCCATTTATATATTTAAATAGCTTAACTGCAAAAATTCAGATTTTTTTTTTTTTCAAAATAATATAAAATGTACAATCAATTCCTAAAGGAAAATTGAAAAGCACCTAGTCAGATTAATGATTTTTTTTTCCTCCTCTCTCTTATCACATATCAATTGATTAGTTCTCGAGTTATAAAAGATATAAAGATATATATAGTTATAAAAGATAATTATATTTTACATTTTTTACCAAATTATTTTTAGTACGTCTTTTTAGTAGTGCATGAAAAGCAGACAATATTTATATTTTTCCAACTTTGTTGCTAAGCTGTTAAGTGTTTCAGATTTATTATCGCTCCAAATATAAGTTTGTCTTCTGAAAACAACAAAATTCTCTCTCTCTCTCTTTTTTTTTTTTTTTTTTTTTTTTTTAAAGTTTTAAATACTATAAGAGAAAAATAAATACTATTTTTAGGTACAAGTATAAAAAGTAAGAAGTTTTAAGGACCTAAAAACAGCTATAAAATTAAGGAGTTTTTAAGGACTTCCTACACTTTTTAAGGAATTTTAAGCACCTGTACGAACCATGAAGCATACAAGATTTTAAGTTTAAAGTGTTTAGGAAATACATATATGTTCTATTAAAATTTACATTTATTTCTATGAAATTCAGAAAAAAAGGGAAATTAGAGCATATTGTTTTTTTCTAACGTCTATTCGTCAAAACTATTTAAAACAACAAATTTTATAATGAAAATGTTATTAACAATACATTACACCAGAGACAAAACTGTAATTAAGACAGATGAAATTGTAAATAGCATTACTCTTTTTATTCATAAAGATGAAAAAAAAGTTATGTTATTTAAAAAGAGTTAAAAACAGTTTGTTTGAAATGTGCAACAATGTAAATAGTAGTTATTTTGGGCTTTTAAACAAAACGATGCAAAAATTCTTGATATTTATAATGATTTAAAATATAATGCATAGTAAAAATATAATGCATTTAAAAATATAATGTGTGTTCATTCGGGACATAAAGATAACAAAAAAAATATTCAGTATTTAATTTATATATCGTATTTCTTTTATGCAAATTTATATTCATTTAATATATATATATATATGGCTGACTTAATGAAAATCGCACTTTTAAAACAGTGACACATACTCCGTACATTATGGTACGGACGTGCATAACTTTTCAAACAGTCGGGCAAATTTTTATGCTCAAGGAATTAATTAACTCGGAAATAAAACACAGCCATCATAAAAGTGGTGCCTGACCGATTATTTTGGAGGTATCTTGGACATTTCCACAAACAGCATTTCAAGACGATAATGCGCTTTACTACACTGCGTCTGTGGTAAGTTTATTCAATTCAAATTGTCAAAATTTCTTATCCATTCCCAAGAGCACCTATAATTCTGTAAGTAATCATACCTTTCTTTTTTTTTTTTTTTTTTTTTTTTTTACTTTAAGCTAAATCCCACGAAGGATATAGTAGAATTTCTTCTTTACCAGACAGGGAAATACTCCTAATCCGCTTGAAAATATTTCGTCTATAAAAAGACGGTGGAGAGGGGAGATGATTCGAAATTTGCAGCCTACAACTCTGCCAGAAGTAGAAAAATTATTTGTGATATTTCGCACATTGAAATTTCTAAGATTTATATTAAAGCACTGTATAATACTATGCAATTGCGCATTATAGCAGTAATTCCACATAAAGGTGGAATGAACCCAATGCAGAATACATATTTTTATAAAAAAATGGCTTAGATCTCACAAATAAATAGTTTTATTTATATATTAAAATATAAAGTATTTATTTCATATAATAAATTGTAATAGAATACAAAATGTATGGTTATTGCATTATGTTTAAAAAGAAAGTTTTATGTAGATTTTTATAAATTACTTCGTAGAGTAAATGTAATAAAACTATGTAATAAAACGAATTATTACATAAAAAATGTACATAGTTATCAATTCATCCCTTTGGCATTATGCAAACATGAGAGTTTTATTTGTTTCAGCGATTAATTTTAAAGTTATTACAATTAAAAAAGGTGCAATCATTTTTTCTGCAGTGCGGCTTTTTTTTTTTTTTTTTTTTTTTTTTTTTTTTTGTCGCTCAAAGTACATACAGTGCATGGATTAGTTTTAAATTAAGTTTTTAAAATTTATGATATTGAATGAATATAATAATCATAAATATAAAATAAAATCGAGAGTAAAAGTAGATTTTATGACAACAGATATGAAAATGTAAAAAAAAAAAAAAAAAAAACTATTTATGATGTATTTTAATAGCCGTATTGATTAAATTATATTTTACTTTTATTAAGTTATCGTGTGCTTGGAAATGCGTACAAAAAATTAAAATAAAATGAATATCCATAGATGAAAGGAAAATTAATTAAGAAAAAAAAACATTCTTTTTTTATTTATTTAAGGATTGTAATTATAAAACATAGATATGTTAAAGAAAAAAAAATTCTCAGTTAAAACAAATATTTCCTTTTAAATGTGAAATGTACAGTATTTTATTTTACAAGGAAAAGTATTTAATGAATTTGGAGAAGAGGTTAAGAGGAGTTATTACCATGGTAACCAGTCGTATATAGAAATCATGACAGACGATCGCCTGCTCAATCAACTGTGCCCCAATTGGAGTAAATGTGAAAGGGTTACAATTACTTTTTCTTTGGATAAAAGTGATGGTTTATGTATATTTCTTGAAATACATATTGAGAAAATAATCTAATTAACAACAATTTTTATAAGGAATACTTTATCATCTTTTATAAATTTGCTCACTTAATTTTTCAATATATATATATATATATATATATATATATATATATATATATATATATATATATATATCTTTATATCCATTAAAATATATAAGTAATTAAACAAAATGTTTTTTTCTCAAAGTTTATTGTTATATTCCTTTGCATTTATCAGTTTTTCTAACTGCCTATTATTTTCTATATATCTGTATATAACGTTTTAATTAAATTGAAACAACAATGAATTCCATTTTCTTCAGACCATTTTTCCCTTTTTATTTATTTATATATATTTTTTAACTAATCGTGTGGGACAGAAAAGGTTTCAAAGCCGTACTTAGGCAGTTCTCAAAAAGTAAGCGCAGAACACACACCATAACTTTAAGCTTTAATAATAAACGAAAATGTAATTCTCATTGACTTGAAGTTTTTTCACTGGAATTCTAATTCTATTTAAAGACAAGAATTGATACAATTTATTGTAAAAGATTTGTATAAATATCTTAAAATATTATTATTTTGGACTAAAAGGGTAAATTTTGGACATCCAAAACGTTAACTGGTTCAAAATGTAACGCCAGAAAAAGTTATAACTTATTTTCAGGTGATTTTATCAGATAACCATGAGTAGGCACAGGAAAGTGATGATTTTCTGATATTTTTTTCATCAGAAACTAATACTGGTTTAATTTGTTTTTGAAACTAAGCAAAACTTGTACAAAAGGAAGAATTTTACATTTTGTTATGTCCAAATCTAACGATCTAAACAATGCTATTTTAACAAAAACTATAATAAATAAATAAGTAATCTAAACACATTCTTATCTCTCTTTAAAATAATTTCTAAAATGTATCTAAATATTTGCATATGTTTTTGTAAAATTTCTTTTCAATAAATACACTTTTCTAAAATAAGAAAGTGCAATGGTCTGAATCACGCTACTCAAATCGTGATGATTTTTTTTTTTCAGTAAATATTAAATAACAATGATCCGATATCTGATGATATATCTTAAAACATATAAAGACATATATATATATATATATATATATATATTATAATAATCTATAAAAACATATGAAGACATATCAATATATATTTTTCAGACCTTTTTTTTAATTGTATGATGATTACTACATTGATTATTAGGTTATTAGAAACAGATGCGACTCAAAAACTTAAGGTACAACAGTAATGTAAAAAAGTTAGGTAAAAAAATAAGCTATCAAATACACGTAAAAAAATAAGCTATCAAATACACGTTAAATTTAGAAAACTGAAATTGTATTAAACGTAAAGTTTTATATTAACCTTGAAATCTAAAATTTTCGTAATTACTACTATATATTAAAGTAAAATAATTATATAAAAAAAAGCATAATTTTCAATTTTTTTTTTTTTTTTTTTTTTTTTTTTTTTTAAATGAAGATTTTTGTTAATAGTTATTAGTATTGTTATTATTATTTTTATTTTCGGAGATTTTTTTAGACATGACTTGTACAAGATAGAAAGCTTTAAGATACATGAAAATGGATGTACCACAAGCTGAGAGAGCAAGACGACCTAAAATCTGCCACGGTGTAGTGCAGCGATTTTTAATCTAATCCAATTTAAAAATACTGTTTTAATACAACTATTTTTAGATTGACCCTCGAATACTGACAATTGTTTCAAACACCTCTAGTCTTATTTCTGCAATACCATTTTATACTTCAATTCTTTGAAAAAACTTTGCGTCAGCAAAATAATAATAATAATAATAATAATAATAATAATAATAATAATAATAATAATAATAATTAGGGCCCGATTATATTCGGCTGAAGAGCATGCCAATCTGGAAGAAATGAATGTAAATTATTATACACATACACACACACACACACACACACACACATATATATATATATATATATATATATATATATATATATATATGAGATACGGCTTTCCTTAAAGTGAGATTACAATCGAGAGCTCATATGAAAAGAACATGGAAAGAGGCATCATAAATCCTATATCCAAGAAATAATGTTTTACGAGCAGAGACGAAGGGAGTCCTGGTCTTAATCGAAATTCTTTCGGATTTAACACAGATATTCACGTATTCAAAGATGACGTTTAGACTGTCAAATATATTACAATATAATACTTGATCAATAGTCGATAACCTGTGATTTTTTTTTTTTTTATAAGGTCTTTGAGAGAGCATCCTTCCAAACATTAACATGCTTTTATTTGCTTCACCTGTATGTATGTTTGTATGTATGTTTGTAACCGCTTTGGGAGAAAAATAAAATCTATATTGTAAAAAAAGACTTTCCCTACGTGAACGCTGGGTCTGTGAGGTACAGCTCCGGGCTACGAACCTAAAGGTATAACGTTCGAGCCCAGTCAGGGGAGACTCTTTAAAAATGGTTTTTGTTTAATTCTAAATTATTTATTTAATTAAAAATTTAAGTATATGTAAATATTATGATGTGTCACTCACACGATTTTCTCTTACCCTGCACTATAATATTAAGATAGATATTTTGTGCTTTTTAGTTCACATTTCTATAAAAGCGCGTTCTTTAATTTTTTAAAAGTATCATTTTATTTTTTCCATGCTTTACCGTTTAAGACATTAGGAAAATAAAGTGAGAATATTGTAAAACACGATTTAAATGAAATACTGTACATTTAAAGCAATGTTGGAAAGTTATTGTAATACAAAATTCTACACCTTAGATCCTGTATTTTATGAAAGGGAGTTTGCATTGAGTATGGACTGCAATACAAACTCAAGCATATGGCAAGTATATTTTAGGAAAGTTAAATATACACTTTATATGATTAGGGACACGGGACAAGATATTACACATTCAATTTTTTAAATGTTTCACCTAGTCCTTTATCAAAAAAGGAATTTTTAAGGGCAAATCTTTATTTAATTTATAAATTATTTATTGGTCTCATTAAATATAAAATTGCAGAATAAATGTAAAAAATTATGTGACTTAATTTATGGGAAATGTTATAGAAATCTTTCATTAGTTAATCCGAAAAAAATCATTATCTTAAACTTTTATAAGCTTAGGATGTCTGTGCATAATGACAAATGTATGATATCACGCCATGATATGATCTAATTTAAACGTATTATTAATTGATAAAAGTGTTTTATTGGGTACGTTGTAAATATACAGTTTTTCCTTTTTACTAAAAATAGATCATAGAATAATTATTTAATACCATTTTTATTTTATATTCTATTTATTTAATTATTTATTTATTTTCATTTTTCGAGTGTAAAGAGAAATCAGTGTTATTCAGTTGATTGTAAATAAAAAATAAAGTTTTAAAACTTGCAACTCTTCTTTTGTAAATTGTTAAGATAAACAACTTGATAAATATCGTTGTAACGAAATTGCGTGCAAAGGATTATGTATATCTGAGGAATTCATACACGATTTATTTCTTTTGTAAAATATATAAATATTTATAAACTATGGTTCATCAGAAGATAAGTTTAAAATCTGAAAGATCAAATCTACCCGTATCTATAATCATAAAGCACTACAGAACTGGCGTTTTAATGTAATAATACAAAACTTTAGACAAACACCTTAAAATGCAATAAAAACGCAACAGTTGTTTCGGGTCATAAAAAATACGAACCTTTATCAATTTGCAATCAAAGCGTTGCCGCTTTGATTGAACTCATGCCTAATTTATTCGCCTGACGAAGGGTCTTTTTTTTCGACCCGAAACAATTGTTCAGAGTTTATTGCTTTTAATGGTGTTTATCTAAAGTTTTTTACTTATTATTTGTATCAGTATTTAATCACGATATTTTTACAAACGATAGCGTCTAATAACACGTTTGAAGAACATTTATTAGGAGTAAAATAAAGTAAAGTAACTTCTGAAAACTGAATTATTTGTTATAAAATGGTCTGTAAAAACTCACTCATATATCATTATGTTGTTACTATGTCAACAAAAGTCAATTTTGTCTAATAGATGGGCACAAAAGTATCATATTTTAAAAGCAAAATCATTAACATAGCATAGACGAAAAGAGAAATATTAACACATACAAGTGTAAATTTTTGTAATCTGTAAATATGAATGTTCTCTTTCGCAACAGTGCAAATATTTATTTTCAGATTACTTAAATATTAACTTTTTTTTTTAAATATTAAATAACGCAAACATAAAACTTAAATAATAATAATAATAATAATTTATCCTTTATATATATATATATATATATATATATATATATATAAATCTAAGAGCATTAATGTCTAAGAGCATGATTCGACAAGGATTTATTTAACAAACCAGTGTTAAGTGTACTTTTTTTTAATATAGGAATTATTGCTAGTGCTCGAATAATTTTGCTCTGGTTCGTAGTTCACAAGCGGGATACCCATTTCCAGATATTAAATAAAATTTGTACGCAAAAATTTAAGTAAAACATACAAAATTAATTTAATAATAAAATAAAAAAATCATCGATGTATTCCGAAATACATCGTAGCATTTTTCCAAAATTACATTTATTTATTTATTTATTTATTTATTTTTAGAAGACATGAGGAATGCTAGAGCAACATTCTCTGCTTTTGTTTTCCTCAGTTCTTTGAGGACTATCTATTTTATTTAATTAAAATGTTTCTCGTGTTCTCAGATATTTTCCTTCAATTCAGTAAATGAAACTTCAAAATTCAAAGATTCTAATTTATAAAGTTTTAGCTTAAAATTTTATATTTTCTAAAGATTTCTGTAAACAATCCTATATATACATGAAAACTTTGTATAATTTGTGAAATAAAGTTGATACCAGAATTATTTTAAGCTTTAAAACTGACTTAATCATTTAGAAAGCGCATGAGAAGAAATACGTTTAATTTATATCGGGACTTATAAATATTAATGCAATTTACATGAAACGAAATTTTGAAAATTAACAGAGATATTTGCACGATGAGGTAAGTATTCTGTATTATATTCTGAAATTAACTTGTTATTATCAAAAGAAGAAACTTTCGTTAAACAATATGCGTTTGTTCATAAATTTTCGTTCACATCCTTTTAAGAATATCTGACATTTAGTTTTTACATAAAGAACAGAAAATTTTAACTTTGCTTCTATTACAGGCAAATGTGTTTGATTATCGACTGGAATAATTATTATGAGTGGAACCTATTTTCGTGAAGAATTTTCTAGAGAAAACGTTTTCATTGAATGACTTTGTAAAAATATGGATTTATTTCATAAAAAATTAAATTCATGTTGCAGAAAATAATTTTCTAGAAATATTCTTTAATGAAGCGCAAATGAAACTTACTTAATTGTAAAAGTTACATTGATATAAATTTTCAATGTAAATTAACTTTTATTAATTTGGTCCAATAAGATAAACACAAAGTTAAAATTCAAATAAGCTAAACGCTAAAATTTAACTTGAATGTAAAAGAAAGGAAATATAGTTAACAAATTGTAAAATATACATAGCTTTTAAAGTAACAAAATATTATTTACAACATAAAATATTGTATTGGTTGTCATAGTTATAGAAATTTAACCCTTCCGACCGAGCGAAAACAATGCCCGGACCGGGACCCGAACCCCGGATCCCCGACCCACAAGGCCAAGGCCCCACCAACCGAGCCACCCAGGCCGACACCCCGGCCAGCACAACTCACTCAGACACCCCTTTAGGCAGAAACAATCTGGTCTATCATTTAGATAGCTCAACAGAAATAAGCCGCAGGAAATGGAAAACACCATTAAACAATGGGAGAAAGAAATACAATTTTTAATAATATATTGTGTGATTTTATTAAAAATTGTATTTCTTTCTCCCATTGTTTAATGGTGTTTTCCATTTCCTGCGGCTTATTTCTGTTGAGCTATCTAAATGATAGACCAGATTGATTCTGCCTAAAGGGGTGTCTGAGTGAGTGGTGCTGGCCGGGGTGTCGGCCTGGGTGGCTCGGTTGGTGGGGCCTTGGCCTTGTGGGTCGGGGATCCGGGGTTCGAGTCCCGGTCCGGGCATTGTTTTCGCTCGGTCGGAAGGGTTAAATTTCTATAAATGTGATTTCCTTCCACAGGTATTGTGTGATTTTATTAAAAATTGTATTTCTTTCTCCCATTGTTTAATGGTGTTTTCCATTTCCTGCGGCTTATTTCTGTTGAGCTATCTAAATGATAGACCAGATTGTTTCTGCCTAAAGGGGTGTCTGAGTGAGTGGTGCTGGCCGGGGTGTCGGCCTGGGTGGCTCGGTTGGTGGGGCCTTGGCCTTGTGGGTCGGGGATCCGGGGTTCGAGTCCCGGTCCGGGCATTGTTTTCGCTCGGTCGGAAGGGTTAAATTTCTATAAATATGATTTCCTTCCACAGGTATTGTGTGATTTTATTAAAAATTGTATTTCTTTCTCCCATTGTTTAATGGTGTTTTCCATTTCTTGCGGCTTATTTCTGTTGAGCTATCTAAATGATAGACCAGATTGTTTCTGCCTAAAGGGGTGTCTGAGTGAGTGGTGCTGGCCGGGGTGTCGACCTGGGTGGCTCGGTTGGTGGGGCCTTGGCCTTGTGGGTCGGGGATCCGGGGTTCGAATCCCGGTCCGGGCATTGTTTTCGCTCGGTCGGAAGGGTTAAATTTCTATTAAAAATTGTATTGGTTGGTTAGGGTGTTTGGTTAGTTAAATTTACGTTACACTAGTGCTGCACAATAAAATAATGTTGTGAAGTATTTTAATTTTATTTTATAAGTAATATATTAAAATTAAATATATATAAGCATAATTTGTATATAGCTTGAATACAATTTTACTCTATTTTTAAGTCCATAAACATGTTTATATATAACGAAAAAATACCCAGTGAAAAATATTTTATTTTTGCTTTCATTGAAGTAAAGGAGAGAGAGAGAGGAGAGAAATATTACATCTAAGATCTGTTTGTTTTTCACAGTAAATAGTGCCATGAAAATGTCAGCATTCTTATGTAATAGAAAATAGTTCCTAAAGAAACAGGCAGTTCTAGTTGATAAGCCTTATTCAACATATATCATTTAAACAGACTATCAAATCTGGAAATCTAATAAATATTCTCCAAATAATCAATAAAACAAAAAATTCTCTAAACAGTTCAATAAAGTTTTCACTCACATAAAAAAGCACAAAAAAGTCATTATCCAAAGAGTATTCTAAAAACAGTAAGATAGAACATCTATTTGTTCCACAAAACGTTGTACCAAAGTATAGTTCAAAAGTGGAATATCCATTTCCAGATACTCAATAAATGTTTTATGGAAAAGTTTAGGTAAAACGTATAAATTATTTTAATTTAAAAAAAAAAAAAATACATTGATTTATTTCGAAATTTACAGATGTTTTTCTCTGAAATTTAATTAATATTTTTTTTTTTACTTTTAGAGAGTATCAGAAATGCAATTACAATATACTCTGCTTTAGTTTTCCTCAGATATTTGCTTATTTATTTTATTTAAATAAATTGTTTCCCATCTTCTCAGATATTTTCCTTCGATTCATTAAATAAATCTTCAAGATTCGAAGGTTCTATAAAGTTTTAGTTTAAAAATTTTATATTTCCTTAACATTTCTGTAAACAATCAATATTTAATGAATATAATGTATACATAGTAAAATAATGCTTATATCAGAAAAATATTTTAAACTGTAAAACAGACTTAATCGTTTAGAAAGCGCATGAGAAGAATGCGTTTAATTTATATCAGGACATATTAATATTAATGTAATTTACACTGAAATGAAATCTTGAAAATTAACTTGCACATTTCCAAAGATATTTGCAGTAAAATAGAAATATTTTACATCATATTCTGAAATAAATTCGTTGAGTACCAGAAAAAGAAGATTTCCTTAAACGATATATATTTCTTTGTATGTTTCCGTCCACATCTGTTTACAAATGTCAGACATTTTATTTTTAAATAAAGAACAAATATTTTTAACTCTGTATTTATTATATGTAAATGTGTACGATTATTGCTTGCAGTATTTTGTTGAACAATTTTCTAGAGAAAACATTTTGATTGAATGACTTTGAAGAAATATTTGTTGGTTCACTACAAAATTAAGTCTAAATAACAGGAAATATTTTCTAGGAAATATTCTAAAGTGAAGTGTAAAATAAACTTAATTCTTTTCAAAAATTACATAGGTAGATATTAGCAACATTAATTTTTTTTATGAAATAGGTCCACTAAGTTAAACAGAATATTAAAATTCAAGTAAGCAAGATGTTAATTTTAATTTTAGTGTAAGAGTAACAAAATATATTTAACAACTTCGGAAATATCTAATTATTATTAACAAGACAAAATAATGCTGTAAAGTATTTTTATTTTGTATTTTTTTTTATAAACTAAAAATAAACAATATATATATATATATATATATATATATATATATATATATATTCTTCGACCACATTTCATGAAACCATGGAATCATCTGCGCAAGCGTAAACTCAACGAGTCCAATGCTAAAATAGGGGTGGCAGTCATCTGACTAAGAGAAAATGAGCAATAACAGAGCGTGGAAATATTGTATGTTTTCCAAATTTCAAACTGTCGGTAAAGCTGGCATCCCTCCAACATTTTGGACGCGTCCTCACTTCTAGTTTCAGGATATGTGGTCGTACTGCATATATATATATATATGCGGTTTCATGTTTTCACATATTGAATAAATGGTGAGTGAAAAATATTTTACTAATGGTTTTAATGCGTAATAAAATAATTTTTGGTTTTATTATATTTTTGATTAATTTTCACTTTATATTACATATTTAAAATATACAAAAAATACATTACACGCTAAATGCTTCCGAAATGGTTGCCTGGAAATTTATTATTTCTTTCGGCGTTCGGGACGTTGTTTGTTATTCTTGCGTTTGTTTACTAAAAGCTATAGTTGCGACTGATGAAGACTATTCCGTGCATGAGTTCTGTTGCTGCTGTGAAAAAACCTTTACGGTCCAATTGAAAATAAAGAGGCAGCATTCCAAGTTCATTTCGTGTAAGATCGGCCTTGAAGACAAACTTAACGGCAAATTTGGATATTACGTAAGCAACTTTGAGAAAAAAGATAATTTAGTTTTCCTGAAGTTTCGAAGCTCTCTACTGTATAGAAGCCAATTTCTGGAAATTTCCATTAGATTCTAACACGTAATTCAAGAGAACCACCCGTAAATCTAATCGCAAAATGTTACAAGTAGCAATAGATCCACGAATGAGTGTGTTGTTTAGAGAGCTATTTTGAACAATTGAATTTTTAGGACTTTGTTCCAAGCCCTTGTACTTGAACCAGCGAAATAACTACCCAGTGGCGCAGTTAACGGTATTTGATTTCTTCTTGTCGAACAAGGACTGCTTTTTAGGACTTTTTCTAGAACATCCCTTTAATTGTGATTTTTGTTATACTTAACATGTCTTTGTTGGATTGCTCAGAAAATGTTCTTTGTATTCACCTTTCTATTGGACAATTTCGAGATTATTAATTGAAATCACAGTTTTATTGTCTTTTTTTCAAAACTTCAGGATAAATGAAGTGCATTCATTGACTAGTAGAAGTTTGTTTGTTTTTTATAACTACTTTCTTCAGACAACAACGTCGATAATTTTCCTTGCACTGTTTTTTTTTTTTTTTTTTCTTTTTTTCTTTCTATTATTTTCTTTTTCAAAGCCAAGGTAGGTTTAACATTCTTTAATATGCTATATTTTTTACCGCAAGAAAAGTTTCATTAAAAATAATTTATAGTAAAAAAAAATTATAATAATAAAAAAAAATTCGGTTAGTAATTGTAAGATTTTTTGCAGTAATATTTCAAACTAAGATTAAAAAAAAAAAAAAAAAAAAAAAAAAAAAAACCCTGCCTGAACAGGCAATTTATTTTTAACTCTAAACTTAAAATTCGAAATCCGTAATTCAATTTGTTGAATAGGCTGTATTTAGCATAAATCATGCTTATTTATCTTGAATGTAAATAGTCTTGCTTGCACATTTCTCGAGTTGCGAACAAGTTATTTCAAATCTACACTTTGCATAACCTTTGCATTCCATTCGCAGGAAAGTTTGTAGGCTTCGACATTTGAAACGTTTTCTTATTTTATGTAACTTTTAATTTCCACTGCATGTGAAGAATTTACTTTGTTAATGAGATGCCTCTTTAACATTTAGAAACTCGTTATTTAACTAAATTACTAATGGGCAAATGTGTGGCATTACGTAGTTTGAAACTAAACTGAAAAGTGATAAAATATTTAGAATTGGTCTTTTGTTCTTCGTATGATGTTGTTGTAGACAGACTAAGTGCTGTATTACAACATGTTGTTTTATCTCTTTAAAAGTTTCTTATTTTAAGCGTGCTTCAAAATTTTAAGTTTCATAGGTTTTATTGGCATAAAATCATATGCCATTTTATTTAATGAATACAAAAAACTATATTTATTTAATTATTTTAGTTAAAACAACAAAAACAATATTGTAGTCTACTTTAATGCAGGTGTATTACTACAATACTTATGAGTCGTTTTAAGAACACAAACCTGCGTTCACCCCGTACATTTTCTCTAGTATATTTTATCCTTCATTAAATGTATTTTAAAGTACAGAAAATATCAACTGAGATAACAAAACTATTATTTTCTCTTCATCACATAACAAACTTTTGAGTATAACTGGTGAACAATATCTGTGTTTCATATGTAAAATAAATAGTAATACACTTTTAAAATCGATAAAGTGACGAACTTAAATATATAAATATAGATATCTACATGTTCAATTATCAGAATGCAAAATTTTATATTATTCACAAACAAAATATTGTATCCTAACTTACATCTTGTTCATTTTACTTATATTTATTTATTTATTTTCTACTGTAATCTTTCAGTAGAAAATTGTAATAATTTTTTGAGCGGTTTTCTATAATAAATACTAAAACATTTTTAACTTAAATAATCTGGTGTGTCACTCACACGGCTTTCTCTTACATTGAAATTTAATACTATAAATACAGGTTGTAGATTAAGAGGTAAGATAACGAGTACTGGAATGTAAACCTATGTTAAACAATTAAATTAGGCTTCGGAAGTGTTTTAT
This sequence comes from Salticus scenicus, assembly GCA_963930645.1. NCBI lineage: Eukaryota > Metazoa > Arthropoda > Arachnida > Araneae > Salticidae > Salticus > Salticus scenicus. Next base: position 152,679,961 of record OZ005659.1, read on the forward strand.
ATGATAATTAGTTTTGTATGAGGGGAGATTACCGCCCCCCTCAACCCCCCGTTTCATTAATGTAGCAACATTTATATAGAATTTAAGTCTGTTATTAAAATTTAAAGTTTACTTAAAATTATACAATTTTCACATGGAACATCCCTTGAAACTTGATTAAACCTTCAATCTTGATCAAACTTTTCCAGCAACAAACTTATATTAAGTTCAAAATACAACGTTTGGATCTTCTACAATTATTCGTTTTTAAGTCACTCTAAGAGACACAGACAAAGATCAAACGTTAAAAAACTTGACTACGGTAATCAGGAAGCCTCAAAACGTGTAAATATACAAAAAACAAGCCACGAATATTTAGCTTAAAACAAATATTGTTTATCATATCTATATGAGGAATTTATTTCAATTGCCGAACAGCTTTCCTGGAAATAGTAAAATATTATAAGTAAAGCACATCCACTAACAACAAAGAACTAGTGTGTTGTAGCCACCACATGACTTTCTTCTATAATTCCCTATACAAATTCACTCAGTAAAAATATATTTTTCTAAAATTTATTATTTAAAAAATTATCTTCCATGATAATGCAAACGATTTCCATATTTGAGAAGTAGTATTACACTAAATATCCAAAAAATGTTTAATTTATTCTCAATATTCCATGATATGTATATATATATTTGTTAAAAATGAAAAAAATCGATAAATTTATTTTAAATGATCGCAGATCGATTGTTCAACCATTTGTTTAAAAGGTATTGGCGAGCTCTTTTGAAAGATACCCATCATGAAAATTAACTCCAGGCGAGGCTCCTACATACACAACTTTTTTCCCTCCAGTTGACTATCTCTATTGCAAAAAATATATATTCGTTTCATTTAGTTTAGTGCAGTCTATAGATGTTAAACTCTACTTACTTGCAATTTTACCCATAGACGTAATGTATTGGAATTCTTTTGAGTGTCCCTGTACACGAACAATTTGCTTCATCACAACGAAAAGCTTAGTGTAGCATCCCTATATGATACACATTTAGAATACCGAGTTTGGAATTTCTGCTACTATTTGTTCTTGAGATATACTCATAACACACACACAGACAGACACACAGACCATTCGCTAAAAATGTGATTTTCGTATTCAGGGGACCTCAGAGCATGTAAGTATAACAAAAACTCACTTTCGAAATTTGATCCTAAAACAACACGTTCTCTACCTTATGGGTAAGATAAAGTAAAAATAGCATTAAAATATCGTACAAGTTGGAACTAGGTTATTTTTTTAATTGAAATGTATATTATAGAATACCGTTATAGAATAACCTGATAAGTAAATATATATATATATATATGGAATATATATATAATGGAATATCTTAACTCTACAAGGCTCAATATTTTTTTAGTGCGCGAGAAAAATATATAGGTTGTAATTAGTGATCAGAAGATAGGGAAAACTTATAAAAATAAAAATAAAACCATATTTTACGGAAAAATCAGCTTTTTAGCTCAACGTGTGGAACGTACATAAAAATATGATTTACTAATACGTTTACTATTCTAATATATAAAAAAAAAAAAAAAACTTACTTCTGCAAAATACACACTTCGTTATAACACACAGTATTTTTTTTTTTTTTTTCGAGACAAAACTGTTCAATAACTATTCTTTTTTTTATTTTTGAATTCAGACAAATGACTAACGTATCAGTTTCATTCAAATTTCACACTGAGTGCACTATAACAAAAAGACGAACGACATCTTTAGGTAAAGATTCGTACTACATTGCTAAATGTCAGTAGCTTCTATCAAGATGTCGCTACTAATAGTTTTATAGCTATAGGAACGATCAAAGTCGGTGTTCCACATATGGAACTGGGTGCCTTGTAGGGTTAAAATTTACTAACAATATGTATATAATTATTAAAAAAAAAAAAAAGAAAAAAGAAAAAACTTGAAAATATGGTTAAAAAAAGAAAGGTCAAAACAAAATAAAAATATTTGTCCGTGTTTTGAAATGTATATTAACAATGATTTTTTTTTTTTTTTTTTTTTTTACTGGATTTATTATTTTCTTTCAAAGAAGTACATAAAATAATAATAATTGAAGAAAAAAAATGCATTGCATTTATTAATATTGGTATACGGTTTTTAAAGTATTCATTGTTAAGTCAGTTACACTGTGAACTATATAGCATTCCAAATGAAAATTTAGGTATATTTCGATTTTTGAACTGCCTGAAATATTAAGAAAATATGTATTTTCTTCTTTTGAATCGTCGGAAGTAATACCATCTGATAGGAAATGAAAAACAGAATTCATAATAACTTCCAAAAAATATTCTGTTCAACATATTTTGTAATATTCAGGTATAGAATAATAATAAAATATATATTAATATATATATATATATATATATATATATATATTGCTTCTGAAAAAAAAAAAGTTAGATATTCCTTTGTGTATATTATATATATATATATATATATATATAATTATTATTATTATTATTATTATAATTTTTAAGGGGATTTTATTAATATAAAGAATGCGCATGAATATAAGCGCGTGCTTCTGTTTACTTTTTTTTTCTTATATCTTTTTTACTTATTTGTAAATAAAATAATAAAAATTGATGAATTATTTGTAATAGAAATAAAATCAATTAGGCTAAATTAAATTAGTATTTTATTTGAATTCTTTCCATGTACCTTTTTTATATCTTTTCATAATGGGTGTAATGAAATGAAAATATAATGTCTCCATTATCATTTAGCAATTATCCATGAGCAAATGGAATATTTTTTAGTTTTCTGGGGTTCGTCGAATTTCGACACTTTTAATAGATATCGCTAGAATTCTAAAAAAAGTTTCTTAGTTTTTACTTTCTACCTTCCTGAAATTGACCGCGAAAAATGGGGACCTAGATTAAGATTATTTATTTAAGGGCTTTTACATCATTCACTACACAAAAAGAAATGCATTAGGCTAACTTCTCGCGCTTTAATGTTCATTTCGAATCAATAATTATGATCTCACATATTATAACAAATACATTTAAGCGATATTGGGAGCATTATTAAGAGTTCGTGTAAGTTATCTTTTTTTAAAGAATTTTCTTGATAAATGGAGAATGTTGATGTAGGGGAAGTAAAAATGTCTTCTAAAAATATCAAAAAACAATAGAACTACCAAAAAGCAGAAAAAAAATAATAATAATCCTTTGCTAGAATAACCCGTAGGTGAAATTCTGACGCGAATAATCGGTATACTTTACACGAACTGCACTGAAAAAAAAAAAAAAAAAAAAAAAAAAAAAACTTCCTCTAGAATGAATAAGTGGCTATTTTCTATATCCCTTAATTAGAAATATAGATTTCCGAGCTATGCGCATAAGGCACGCCAATAAACTGAATAGACGAAATGATCGAGAATTTCTAGTGTACTCATTTCCAGATGGTGAGACAATATTCTGAATATTCCGAATATTCTAAATATTTTGTATGGCGAGAAATTCTTGCTTGATTTCCTAGAATTGGGTAAGAAACCAAGATTATAGTTGCAGAAACCCGCCTCTTGTAGTTTCATTTATTTGCAGAGATTTTTAAAAAAATTTGCCCTCGCTCTAGAATTCTAATAGGGACTTCCAGAACTCGCTTTTCAAGGGGACTAGAATTTATAAGTAAGACATGGAACTTTTTTTTTTTTTTTTCTAAAGCCACAATTTAGATTCTATAGATGTCAGTTACAGAATTTTTTTCTGAATGTGAGGCACCATACCCTGTAAAAGGTGTGTTGCTCTTCTTTAGGGGTTGTCTACTCCATAGGTTTGAAATAGAGTAGTTTATAGAAGAAGAATGGTCTTTTCCCACCTCCTACACTCAAAACTGTCCTTCTTTTACAGTTCAAAAATACCACGCTACAAAAAACTCATTTGATTTAGTGTAACCCATGCTATCTAGTGTGTTAGGCGACATGTTAAACAATATGTGACAAAAATTAAAATATCGTTTTAAAATTAATCAAGCTACTAAAAGTGTTCACATTGAAATATAAAGACTTAATTGTTTTATATATTAAAAAAAAAAAAAAAAAAAAAAAAAAACTGCTTAAAGACTTTACAATATATCCATGGAACTTTATGTGAAATAATAATAGAATTTCTAATAAAGGGAATATATTGTACCGCCATATATTTTCAAAGTAGGATAACTATTTTCAGATACTTAATAAAATATTCATGTAGAAGTTTACGTAAAACGTACAAAATTAATTTAATTAAAATAATTTACATTGATCTGTTTCGAAATACATCAATGCTTTTCTCCGAAATTTCATTTACTCATTTTTTTTTTTTTTTTTTTTTTTTTTTAAGAGGACATAAGCAATATTAATACAATATACTCTACTTTTGTTTCTACCAGAACTTTGTTTATCTAATTTATTTATGCAAAATGTTTCTCATCTTTTCAGATGTTTTCCTTCAATTGAGTAAATAAATCTTTAAGATTCGGAGTTCCTACTTTATAAAATTTTAGTTTAAAGTTTTACATTTGTTAAACATTACTCTAAACAATGTCTCTCTCTGTATATATACACACACACACATATATATATATATATATATATATATGAAAACTTTGTGTAATTTGTAAAGTAAAGTTGATATCAGAATCATTTTAAGCTTTAAATCTAACTTAATCATTTAGATATGGCATTAGAAGAATACGTTTAATTTATATCTGGACATAAAAATATTAGTGCAATTTGCATTTAAACGAAATCTTGAAAATTACAAAGATACTTGCTATATAAAGGAAATATTCTACACTATATTCTGAAATAACTCGTTGATTATCAAAAGAGGAAACGTTTGTTAAACAATACCACGTTCCTTGATAAGTTTTCGTCCATATACGTTTACGAATATCAGACATTTAATTTTTAAATAAAGAACAGATAATTTTATCTCTGTACTAGCAGGCTACTCCCATTTCGCTGGTCAATATTTTTAAATGAATCACTATAGTTAATGAATTCTCAAAAATGCATTAATTTTTATCATGCGAAAAAAAAAAAAAACAGCGAGAGAGAGAGAGAATACTCTTTGGAAAAAATGACGCACTGGGTCCCCGCTGCCCTCGGCAGCGCAGACCATTGTGCGCTACGCGTGCGCTTTTATGTCCGACACTCTTAATGAATCACTATATTATCTTAGGGAAAAACATAAATATAAAATACAAAAAAAAAAAAAAAAAAAAAACAACCTTTCATAGGTAGAATAATCGGTCCGGGGCCCCACTGCCTGCGGCAGAGTATACAGGCGCACATGTTCCTTCACCCACTGTTCCCGCCTCTATTAATTATTTAAAATTTTAAAAAGTACTCGCACTCGTTCTCTCGGACTTTTAAACCTATTAATACTAATTTCCAACATTCTATCTGAATTTCTTTATTTTTAACCCTTCGCCCCCCCCCGTTCCCGCCCCTCGTAATAATTCTGTACTTTCGAAAATATCCGTAATTGATTTATCGGGCCTCAAAACGTAACAACACTAATTTTCAGTGCTCTAACTCTTATTTTTATATTTTTGCCCCTTTATGCCCCCTTCCAGTCTATCCTAATAATTTTATAAATTCGAAAATATTCGCAATCGATTTGTAGGTATCAAAAACCTTCATGTACCAATTTTGAGTGACTTAACTCAATTATTATTTTTTTTTGCCACTCCGACCCCCCTTCCCACCCCTCTTAATAACTTTACAAATTCGAAAATATCCGCAATCGATTTGTCGGTATCAAAAACCTCTATGTACCAATTTTGAACTGTATAACTCTATTTTTTTGTCCCTACACCCCCCCCCTTTCTGACCCTCCTAATAACTTTACACTTTCGAAAATATCTTCATTCGACTTGCAGGTCTCTAAAACCTATCTGTACCAATTTTGAACGGTCTAACTGTATTTTTATTTTTTTGCCCCATAGCCCCCTTTCCCACCCCATCTGGGACAAATTTCTAAAATTAAAGAAATTAGTTTATATGTATTTGTGGGAGCTATGTTTTAGAGCAAAAATCTCACATATATCTTTTTTCTGTTTGCGATATAAAGGTTAAATCAAATCATTTTCCCCCCTCTCCCACCTCTTGGGGCCTGAATTTTTAAAATTTCAGAAATTAGTTTTTAGGTATTTGTCTTAGCTATATATCAGAGCAAAAATTTCCTGAATATCTGTTTTTTTGTTTGAGATATATAGGAGTATGTGAAACCACGTTTTGCACATGTGAAATCACGTTTTGCCCCTTTTCCCCCCTTGGGAACCGAATTTCTAAAATTCCAGAAATTGGTATTTAGATATTTGTGTTAGCTATATTTTAAAGCAAAAATTTTACGGATATCTGTTTTTTTCTTTGAGATATGAAGGTTTCTGTGAAATCACATTTTGCCTCCTACTCCCCATTGGGGGGCGAATTTCACAAAATCGCTTCTTAGGGGGTTCTTACACTATATGTTCTATAATCTGGCCCAGTTTCGAGTCAGTGGCTCTAGTAGATTTTGCTGTGCGTTCATGAGTCAGTGAGTGAGTGAGTGGAAGTACTCTTTTATATGTATAGATTTATTGCAGACAAATGCATGCGATTATTGCCTAGATTAATATTATGTTCGGAATGTATTTTGATGAACAGTTTTCTAGGGAAAACATTTTGATTGAAAGATCTTGTAAAAATAGTTTTTTTTTTTTTTTTTTTTTTTTTTTTTCTGTAAAATATTAAATGCAAGTAACAAAAAATACTTTCTAGAAAATATTCTTTAATGAAGCGTAAGTGAAACGTGATTGTTTTTTAAAGTTACATTGATATAAATTAGCAATGTAAATGAAATTTTTATGAAATTGGTCCTCTAAGATAAACAAAATATCAAAATTCAAATAAGCAAAATACTAAAATTTAAATTTAGTATAAGGGTACAAAATATATTGAAGAGCTTGTGAAATACTATTCATTGCTTTAAAAATAATAAAATATTATTTATAAGATAAAATAATGTTATGAACTATTTTCAGTTATTATATGAAATATATAGGGGAATGTCTCCTCTTATGGGCATTCGCTGGAATGGGCACCCCCTCATATCTTTTAAGAGAAAGCAAATATGGTGGATTTGAGTAATGTCACACTTCTGTTGTAACAGTAGGCAGTTTTTATGCTAACAACGAATTGAATAGACGCATTTACTTAGTAAGTGCATAAACAGATTTTTGAAAAAAAAAAAAAAAATGTAATTTCTGAATGCTTTCAGTGTGCGATAAATCGAAATGAATTAATTAAAAAATGTGAATGTAATGTATATTTATGCAGTATACTCATTATATTTTTGTGATGCAATATCGAATGTAGCCAAAATATGGACTGAAAATTATTTTTTCTGTTATGCCTGCCTTTCCCGGTTGTGGGCACCTTTATGTAATCGGTTGTAGACATTCTTGTTTTTTCATTTAAAGCGTGTGTTTGACATACAAACTGACTTACACAACTGTCGTTTACGTCAACATAACATGTTGTAACGAAAGTTGTTTCCCCTGTGAACGCTGTGGCTTCGGGGTAAAGCATCGGGATACGAATCCAGAGATTAGGTGTTCGATCCCTCTGGATGTTATATGTTTAAAAATGTTTTTTACTGAAATCGAAATTGTTTATTTCTCATTTATTCGTTATGTCATTGTGTTAATTATGTTTATGTTAATTATTCAGTTAATGATACGTAATTTCTAGACTTTTCGAAATCTAGAATTATTTGTTCTAGAAAATTCATCAATTGTATATAAGATGATGTAAAAATGAATTGTGTTAAAAAAATTACTTAGTGGATAAGAAACCCATAAAATCGACTGCCCGTGAATATATACTTCCTCAAAACAGTTTGCAGCGCTACCTGAAGAAAGTGGAAGTCCAATTTAAAGACTTTTCATCAATGGAAGATACCATATTTTTGGAATTTGTTCATGAACACAATGAAAGTAATCCATCAAATATGGTATGATTTATTTTACCTTTATTCACAGGGAGTGCAAGGTCGTTTTGCGGGAACATGGCTTATTATTCAATAATTTTTTGAAATAAAGAATATGGATCAGCATCAATGAGGTGCAGGATCTGGCATATCAACTCGGCAAGAAACTCGCGGTTGTTTACCCAGCGATGTCGAATAAGGGCAAGAAAGCTGGGCGTCATTGGTATTACAACTTCATGCGCTGACACAGTGAACTCGTTTTACGCGTAACTGAGCAAACGTCCATCTATCATGCAAGAGCTTTTTGCAAAATCAATATCGAAAAGTTTTTGAAATTTTTGGACGGTTTATGTATGAGCATAATTTTAAAGCGGCGAATATTTACAGTATGGATGAAAGCGGTTTTTCAACGGTCCCATCAAATACAGGCAAGGTGATCGCCTGGAAGAGGATGCAGCGTATCGGAAAGATGGAAACGGCCGAAAAAAGGTGCGATGATAGCAATAGCCTTGACCATGGACGCTGCAGGCAATGGCTTACCACCATTCTTTCTCTTCCCGAGAAAGAAAATGCAGACCTATTTCTTGGATAATGTTTCATCTGGGAGTGCTGGCTATGCTAATGATTCTAGCTGGATGTGCCAACTAGAGTTTATACGATATGTACGCTATTCTATAAATTTTGCAAAATCTTCGTTGAAAAATCCTGTGCTGCTGTTTATCGACAACCATACTTTGCATCTATCAGTTAAAGACATCGATGAGATCATTCCTAGCGAAGATCATGTTATTGCTTTCCTGTCGCATTTAAGTCAACAAATGCAGCCATTAGATATTCCTGTGTTCGAACTGGTGGAGACTTATTACAAGTTACAGTTTTCTGCATGGCTGAAAAAAAGTGCCAACAAGGTAGGACTTTAAATCATTAAACATTGTTGCTTCAATCCATTCCTTTTCATTTCTTTTAAATTTTGACCTAACTGTTTTCTCGTTTATTTAGGCATTAGAAATCCGGCATATTCCTGGTCTTGTCTGTAAGGCTCTTGGTCCGGCTTTGACACACAAAAGCATTAAATCCGGCTTTAGAGCAACAGGAATTTGTCCATACGATCCACACATCTTCCACGAGGTTGACTGTGTTTAAGCAGTCGAGCAGAAATGAATAGAACCTGCCGCTGAGGCTCGCGTTGATAAGTAGGATCAACGCCGTATCGTCTTGTTTAAGCCAGATATTGCACATGAAGCGGAAGCGTTCACCACATGAAAAAACTTTTCATCGAGAGCGTCTTCAGTGAACTGCTCATCCCTTTTGGACAAAATTATCCCCTTCAAGCATCTACATCAAAGAAGCAACCGAATCGTGGTCGGAAAACGTTTCAAAGCACCATGCTTACGTCACCGGAAAGCATTGCTGCTTTGAAAGAGAAGGCAGCTAATCGAGCATCTGTGTCCCTCCAGATGAAGCCTCGAAAGAATAAGGCAAATCCACCTGCCAAATTGCCGGCCAATCCCTTCAAAAAAGGTGTCTCCACAATCTGACGATGATGTCGAATTCTGCATCATCTGTTTGAAGCACATGCCACCAAATCTAGCAAGAGCAGTGAAACTCACTGAAATGCAACGAGTGCGATCGTCTGCTTCATTTAAAGTGTACAAATATGCAAGCAAATTATTTTAGTTGCATGTATTGTACTTGTGATTAGAAGGATTATCAAAAATTAAAAATGTCATTTTCCATTGTTATTTTGGACACTGAATCTACAAAATGAATATTTTATTTCTGTGTTTATGGTGGTTTTCTTATTATTTTCCAACTTTTAGCGAATTTTTTTAAGTGTGCCCACAACCTGTACAATTTTTCTTTTTTTGGTCAAAATTTACTACTTTACAAATTTGGTGATAAAATTGTTTTTTTTGATTGACGGAATGCATACAGTTACTTCATTAAGCGTCAGCTAAGGGTTCTAGCTTTCCATTGGTATTCATAAATTTTCATAATATCTATCTATCAAAAGTTATAAGTAAATATCAAAACTGTGCCCACAACTGGAGACATTCCCTATATATATATATATACATTAAAAATAAATAAATACACTTATTGCCATAGAAATATTTGTGCCAAGAAGTAATTGTAGAATCGCAACGAAATTTGGTATGCAGATACGTATTGGGCAGATATGCAAACGATTAGAATTTCAGCGTGATTGCGCATTGCGTAATGCTACCAGAGCTCGTTAAATTCCATTTTGCTTGAAATATGAAACAGTTAGGCAGAGCTTGTTTGCGTGTACTTCATCTGTCGCAGAGGGACACATTTTATTTAGAGATGCCGTTACGCCACCGTCGACGATAATATGAGTAGCTATTAGAGTCCGAGAGGAGATAAATCATCAGTATGATTGAAGCTTAGGTGGTCAGTTCGGTAAACAGCCCGCCACCTAGGCAGTTCTGATTTTACTGTGAAAAGGTGTTTGGACCAGTACAAAGCAGGGAAGTCACTTATACGACGACCAAGCTTAGGACACCATCGATAGACAAATTCGAGAAGAAGGTCACATTATACGACACGCACACAGAGCATCAACTTTCATTGTCTGCCAGCTGTTTCATTGTCAACACCTTCACTACGGGTCCCTATGTCTGTGCGTACCATTGTAAGACACCTGGCTGAAGAACATTTGCTTCCTCAGCGCCCAATACGGGTGCTGTAAATGACACCTCCCACCGTTGATTGTCTCAGTTTGGTGTAGTGTCGTGATCGACAGGATTGGACTGCGACCGAATGGAACCAGGTCATTTTCAGCGAGGATTCTAAATCCAGTTTGGGCAGTGATGACAATCGTGTACTTATGTGGAAGCTCTGTAGTGAATGCTTCAATTTTGCTTTTGCTTTACAGCTGCGCACCGCAACTACAGCTGATGTGATGGCATGGGTTGTCATCTCATGCAACACATGGTCACTTCTAATATTGATCCATGTCACATTGACAGACCAGCGAATGGTCCGTAACGTCCTTCAGCCACATGTGTTGTCCCTCATAGCAGGGCTTCCAGTAGCCATTTTTATAACAGGTCAGTGCTCGGCCACACTCAGCAAGGGTTTAACATGATTGCTTACGCCACATTATCACCCTTCCCTGGCCTGCTCAATCCACAGGTTTGTCACTGATCGATCATATCTGGATGGCAATTTGACAACCTACGAGTTCGGTCGAATTAAGAGGAGCATTTGCAGCAACTGTGTAGCAAGATGCTGCTAGTGGCGGCTCGTGAACCGAAAATAGGTGAACAGCTGAAAAATAACATTTAAATATTTTTAATGCATAATTTTAACTAAAAATTAACTATAAATACTCATTTTATTTGAATGTAAAGTTATATTTTATAAATGAATACAGTATAAAATATTAGGTGAAGTACCTCTTCACCTATTTTCGTTTCACGAGCCATGGATGCTGCAGGACATCACACTGGACTTCCCTCAACATCCGCCTTCATTGAAACGTTCATTAAAGCTAGAGGCGACAAAACAGGATGCTAAAACCTACATTATATTTGGTAAATTTTCCTGCAATAAATTATAATTTTGCTTTGAATTTTTAAAATCACTTACTTATATCAACACTGTAGTCACGTATGTAAAATTTCGTTTCCTTTTGAAAAGTCGTTCTCGGCGCGCAAATTTTCATGGCAATAAACGTAAATAAATAAATAAAAAAGAAATATATATATATATATATAAATTTTGTATGCAGCCTGAGCTCTGTTTTTTTTTTTCAGTGTGGTAATGTATTTACATTCAATGAATAAGTTCTGCGTGAAATCTTTTTTAATAATGGTTTTATTAAGTTTCAATGTATTTTATTTTATTTTATTTTTTTTTTTTGTTATATTATATTTAAATTTATTTTCACATTGTATTACATATTTGAAATATATTAAAATATATTACACGCTAAATGTTACTGAAATAGTTGCCAGCTAGTTTATTATTTCCTTCTATGTTCAAGGCATTGTTCATTATTCTGCGTTTGTTGACTAAAACCTATAATTGACACTGAATAATTCTATGCCCTGCATCAGTTTCGCTGTGACAGTGAAAATACCTTTACGGTCAAATTAATAATAAAGAGGCTGCATTCCAAATTAACTTCCTGTAAAATCGGCTTTGATGTCAAACCTGACTACAAATTTAGAGAATAGGTGAATAACTTTGGCCAATAAATAAATAAATAAATAAATAAATAAATAAATAAATAAAACGGCAAAAATCGGTTTCCCAAAGTTTCGGAGATCTCTGGTGAATGGAAGCTGATTTCTGGAACTTTCCATGAGATTCTGCAAGAATCTTATATTTATTTTTACTGAGGCTCCTTTTTAATCCAATACACTTGCTTTCTTTGTATAATAAGCATTTCTTGCAAATCCACAAATGAGGAAGTAAGTACAATTTCTATCGCAAATCTAAAATGACTTAAAAATTCTCCGTAAATTTGTATGTCTTTCTCCTCCTAATTTAGTTCCTTAAAAATTTCTTGAAGTAGTGCATTGAACAATTTATGTGAAATTGTCACGTAACTTTCCTAATTTTCAAAGCATTACTCGTTATATGGAATAAATTTCATTAATATTAAATAATAATAATAATAATAATAACAAGCTTCATTCACAAAATTCCCCCTCCCCTGCCCCAAAAAAGTGTGTGTGAGAGAGAGAGAGAGAGAGAGGAACTGTGTGGAATATGGAATACCGTTATATTTCCCCTGTACGGTGCTGCCACCTATAGGAAGCTCGTCAAACCTCTTCACTGGGCCTCAATTATGAACTATATTTCATCTTGTGTCAGTGAGACGAGCAGATTTTGCGTCATGCATCCTCTTTAGTTTATTAAGATTCAGAATTTTGAAGACACGTATTATGAATTATATAATCTATTTATGGAGCAATAAATTGGTTGAAAGCCTGTTGACATTTCTGGCAGGGGAGTTGAGTTAGTTAGTAGTATGATTCCCATGAACATATTTCTATCAACAGTTGGTTGAGATTGTTTTATTCTCCAAGATGGTGATTCAGGTAACATGGAATACGAACAATTTCACATTATTTCCGATTTTTGTAAAACTTTAATGTTAATAATTTGTTCAATAATGCTTATTTCTAATAATAATTTCAAAATAAAATGTTTATTTTACAATTATTCATGATTTTATGCATAGGGTTGTTCGGAAAGTAATTTCGTTTTTCTCAGCAGAGGACTTAATTGTATTTTTTCCACATCATCTTCACAATTAAGCTGCATTACCGTTATATATTGTGGCAGCTGATATAGCAAATATTGCTAGTGAAAAAGTTCGTTTTATTCTGCTCAAAAGGTTTTTTTTCGCTATGAAAAGAGTTGAAAATGCTGTTCAAACAAGAAATAGAGTATACCATGTGTATACAGAAAATTTATTTAAAGAACGCCAGTGTCAACCTGATTTACCAAATTTTGTTCCGGCAATTTTGACATTGAAGATGCATTGCGTTCTGGAAAATCAGCTTTTGCCAATGAAGACAAAGTAAAGTATTGATTTAAGAAAACTGCCAAATAACAATTCGTGAGATCTCTTAAAAAAACGATCAAAGTTGAGAATATATAATTCAATAAAATATTTATATTATAAAAGGAAATTGTCTTTCATTTTCAAAGGAAAAAACGAAATTATTTTTCGTACAACCCACTAAAAGTACAACCTTATTCCATATAAATCTTCAAGGAAATGGTTATTTCATTTTTTTTTTCATTACTCTTGCGTTCTACCCGAAAGTAGCTCTTATACTTAACTGAAAAGTTTACATGTAAACTAAGATTTTTGTAATATAAAACTACCAAAGTACATTAAAAATACTTGAAAGTTCTCAGAAATTGAATCCAAAATGATGAAAATTGCTTAATTTTGTTAGGGTGAGTTCAAATAGAAATGATATTTCGTATTCACCTACATTCCTTTATATATAATTTAAGATTTTTTTTTTTTTTAATCATAGGTTAAAGAGCCTTTTTCCTTCTTTTTTTCAGATATTTATATAATTTACATAGTTATTATAAGTTTAAGGCTCAAAGGCATGTTCTTAAAACATATGTTATGAAAAATTCAAAAATTCTCCCGTCTAAAGGCTAATCTGCAAATAATATTTGTTTTCCACACATTTTTTTTTTTTTTTTTTTTACACTGATCATTTACTTCTGAAACATCAAAACATATTGTTCGGTTTAATAAATAAGAAAAAAATAATAAAAAGAAAAAAGAAAAAAATATGCCATTTGCTTTAAGGGAAAAAAAAAACCTTGATATTCTGCCAAATGTAAAATTTTGTTATAAACATTTCTTTTCCTTTGGTATACTTTTTTCTAAATTATATTTTAAGGACTAAATTCTGAAGAAAATGCCATAAAAAACCTCATGATATTAGAAAGCTATACAGGAGGGTCATATAACTTTTTAAACTCAAGTGGCTGTGCAGTAAAAATATTGCTTCCGAAAAAAAATGAAAATAAAAATGTTAAAAATATTATGCCTAGGATTTTTTTTTTTCAAATACTTTTTTCTATTTTTACTCTATAACGTAATTTTACATGAAAAAAGCTTTGGAATAATTTATATATATATATTTTTTTTTTCTTATGAAATGAAAAATGCTTTTGACACTATTTTTTTCTGTCCCTACCATTATTTAAATTGTTTAATGTGTTCTAATTTTTGAGATTAATAGAGCGATTTTTTTCAATATATTCTTTTAATCTGCGATATTTTGCTGTCTACGGTAAACTTAACTTGACTTATGATAATTACATTAAGATAAGAATTAAAACTAAGAGCACAAAATAGTTTTTATAATATTTAAAAGTTCATTTTTATTATAATGAATCTCTTTTAATGAAAGTAACATGTTAAAAATTAATATTTACAATCTTACAGCGGTGAAGCAGTTTTAAACATATTACCTTTGAGTCAGCCTTACTGCTAGAAATTCTGCTTCCTAACCGATGTAGATTCCAAAATATCGTAAGTTTTGTACTAGGAAATCGATATATCAACTCCCATCTTCACCCGACAATCGAATTGTAATCTCGAAACCTCGCAGTTCGTTTATGCCTAGAATTGCCTATCTGCGTAGCACTAGTGCGGCGCAAAACCCAACCATCAACCAACGTTTATGTCTAAAAAAAAATTGCCAAACCACAAACTCGCAGTTTACAGTGAATGTCTACTGAACAAGACCCTTCCTTCCGAAAACCAGTTGGCCGCGTTAGCCCAGTCGATAGAGCGCCGGCCTCGTAATTAGAAGTTTGCGGGTTCGGTACTGGAGCCGGCCACAGACGGCCGTGTACACTAATGGTGGCTGGTGCACGTAAAATCTGTCGTGGTAGCAATGTCCTCCATGATCAAATCAAAAATTATACATCTGAGGGTCATCGAAGCGGGAGAGCCATCCCTTCCGAAGAGGATCAAAATTGTGATGGCACATCTCCGGACAATTTCTAGGGTTGTGTCCCAGACCGTCGCCAATTGCCCATCTGCGCAGCAGTGCGACGTAAAACCCAACCATCCATCCATCTATCCGAATACCAGTTTAATATTTAGATAATTTGTCCAAAATATTCGATTACCTTCTTAACCAATAGAACCTAATCGTCCAAATGCACCAATAGAGTACTGTTTGAACTGTAATTATACCAAAGAGAAGAAGAAGTTTATGCATTAATAAACATAAGATATCCCATATTTATATTATTTTAAAAGACACACTGGCTGAAAAAGTGTTTGAAAATATGAATGTTTATTTAATTTGTTTTCGATATTTCAAAGTTTATCCTGATATAAATAATATTCACTAAAATAAAAAAAAAACAATAATCAAAAACTTTACAATTTTGCCTATGAAAGGTGCTATAAGTGATATTTTTTTTTTATTTAAGCATTAATATTTTTTGATAATACTAAAAAAGATATAAATTATTATACATATTTTACTATTTTGTTTATGTTATACATGTATAAAAAGATAAATAAAAAATTATGTTAAGTGAAATCTTTAAAGAAAATTATAATAAAAAAAATATGTATTATTATTTTAAATTTTGAAGAGTGTACAAGTACAAAATACTGTAATATATATATATATATATATATATATATATATATATATATATATCTTTTATCTTTTTTCCAATTTATTGTTGGATTTATTTGTCTTTCAACCTTGTAATATAATACTAAATACAGTAAGAACAGAAAATTCTTAGAAATTTTCTCTAAAACAAAGTATTTTATTAACTGAACAAGTTATATGAAAATTCATTTAAAAAACGTTTTATTTAGAATGATATTTTAAAACGTTAAATTTACTAGACGCAAATGCAAAGTTTTATCTAAAATGGAAATACTGCTAAATTGATTCAAACACGAAATTATTTATAAGCAAGAGGAAAAATAAGTATACGATTTTCATATAATGGATTAACAAACATTGTTTTATACGCTTTAGCAAACATGAATAAAATATACAGTCAATTTTTGGAACGGAAATAAAACGAGCTATAAAAGAAGTTATTAAATTTTTCCGGTTGGTTTATAACATTGTCATTATTTATATGTTTCCTCTGAAGGTTCTATTAAAAAATATTCTTCTATTTTAGTAAAAACTAAAGATTGTTTAAGATGAATACATTTATTCGAAATAATCAAATGTAGATGTTTGGAATATTGAATTCTTCTTATTGTTTTAATGTATTTATGCATATATTACTATATAATAGTAAATAACAATAGATGTTGATTAATATAGGATGTTTTAATTCATTTTCGGTATGCCTGCTAGAATTCCTGTTACAAATGCAGGTAAATTTATACATGCAAATGTATTTCCTTATATTTAAAATTAATAAATAAAATGGAAGAGAATATTTTAAACTCTTATATATATACATATATCATCGTTAGGTTTCAGTGTTATATGCGTCATTTCTCTTTTGCGTAAGTACTTTAACCTGTTTTTACTACTCCGTGTATTTTAATACATATATATTATACATAATACATCTCATTTTAAATTTCATTGTTGGTATTTTCATCTTTCTTTCATTTGCTGAGTATTGTAAAGGAATTAAATTATTCATTATATATATATATATATATATATACATATATATTTAAACATTGGAATGAATTAATATTTTAGGTTATAGCAGAAAATTAACAGAATAATGATAGTGTAAATTAAAAATAAAGATAGTTTTTCTTAATCGCTTTAAACTATTACGTTCTTAAAGATTGTTTTTTTTTATGCCTTTTTCTTATTGAACTGCAACTTTCTTATTGAATTTACCTGTAACGGAAATGGTCATAACTGTGTAGTAAAAGATAATACGAGTATAAAGAATCTAAATTTGTAGTATATATATATATATATATATATATATATATATATATATATATATATATATATATATATATATATTGTGTTGCAGTGTGAGTAAAAACACTGCATCTCATGAAAATCGCACTCAACACCATTCCTGCAAAGTCTTATGTAAAATGGCCTCCTGAGCCCCAAAATAACCCCAATTTTGCTCCACCATTTACTTTTTTTTTTTTTTTTTAGGATAGTAATTTTATTGCCATGAATTAAAATTTGGAGGAGGGGGGGGGGGGCAGAATTATGTAACCATTAAATATCTTCTGAGGGGCTAAAAAAGTGAACAGTTCTAAAATATAGTCATTTATAGTGAAGGCGGGGAGGATTTTCTCCCTGAAATTGTAAATTATATGTATTATATTTCCTACATTAATGTATTATTATTATTTATCATGCATCATCTATATATCTATAATAGGGTGGTTCGAAAAAATCGATTTTTTTATTTCAGAATCGCGTTACCTCTCAAAAGTTGTAGTTTGGTATCCTCAGTTGGGGAAAAATAACAAAAAAATTCTAAGTTGACATCTTCAGTTCGCGCATGAGGCTGAAAGTTTGAAAAAATATGTTAAAATTTGAAATTTTCAAAAAATAATAAAATTAGTTTTTTTGTAATTTTTTATAATGCAACAGCCATAAATTGTCAGTATATAGCGTAGTTTGAACCTAAAAAAATATTTTATAGCTTTTACATTATGTCTT
The DNA here is from genome assembly GCA_963930645.1 of Salticus scenicus. Taxonomy (NCBI): domain Eukaryota; kingdom Metazoa; phylum Arthropoda; class Arachnida; order Araneae; family Salticidae; genus Salticus; species Salticus scenicus. Next base: position 152,698,141 of record OZ005659.1, read on the forward strand.
TAGTTCGCGCATAAGCCTTAAATTGGGCTAAAATCTTCTAAAATTTGAAATTTACGTGTTTAATATACAATAATACATACATGGCATATTTACGTTTCAAAAGTATTTTAAAAATTCTAAATGTGTTGAATATAACCTTTTATTACAGTATTATACGTACAAGTATAGTTACACACACACATTTATATGTATATAATAACATTGCATGTCCTAGCTAATTACATAATGATATATGGATTTTACCTATTTTTTGTGTCTTTAAGATTCCTCAGATGTGTTGAGCATTGTTTTAAATTGAGATTTATAGTCAAATAATGGCATAGTTGACCTTTAGAGCAAAATTGTCCTTCTGAAACAATCCCTGTTCTCTTCTCCACTTTAGTACAAGATTCTGTTAAGAGCTTTACAATTCTTTCGACACTTTCCGTTTGGCAAAGAAATTTAATTAGCTCGAGCTCTGGGAGAACATTAGTATTAATAAGTTCTTCTAGGCTTTGCATTGACACATTGCTCATTATTGGAGGAGGTGTAAGTTTGCACTTGGATCAATCAATAAGTTGAATGTAATTTGAAGCTACAAAATTGATGGTCGGTGGTTGAAAAGTTCGCACCGATTTCCCTTTTGTCTCTTGTTTTCTTGCTTTTAGCAATCTTCGAAAAGCTAGCTGTCTTACGTGCACTCTCTCATCTAGTACCATTGAAATTAAAAGTTTTTCGGGATGAGAAAAATACGCATTCCTCTGAATGACAGGATCAATTATTTTACGTACCCTCTCGGGCAGCTGTCAAGTCTTCTGTACTAATTTATACACGTGAACTGCTCTAAACTAAAAGGAGTTGTGCATTTTAATTCCAAACCATACTGGAGCGTATATCTTCGTAATATAGCTGACCAGAAGTTTAATTTCGTCAGAAAGTTTTACTTCAGAAATATATAGTCTTAAGATCCTATTTGCCCAAATTAACCACCTAGAGTTATTAAGAGGACAAGGATCTTTCACAGCGAGATCTGGCGCACACTCTCCTGTCTCCTGTCTTGACTGTTCGATAAATATTAAGTAAATACTATTGGTCCTTGTTTAAGTCAGTTTTGGTCACATTTATCTCCGCAGTATTAGTCGTTTCAAAATTAGCAACAGAGCGTTTTTCACAGTCAGTCAACTTCTTGCCAATTTGTCCTGAGAAACTATGCGCATAAGGTAAAACTGAATAGGCGAAATGGTCAAGAATTTCTTATTTACACATTTCTAGATGGTGAAACAATATTCTGAATATTCCGAATTTTTTGCATTACGAGAAATGCGCACTTGATTTCCTAGAATTAGGTCATACACCAAGATTATAGTTGCTGAAACCCGCCTCTTGTAGTCTCATTTATTTGCAAAGATTTTTAAATAACTTTGCCCTCGAGAATATAGACAAATGCTCTAGAATTCTAATACGGGCTTCTAGAACTCGCTTTTCAAGGGGACTAGAATTTATATGGATGACATGGAACTATTTTTTATAGAGCTACAATTTAGATTCTAGATGTCAGTTACAGAATTTTTCCTCAGTGTGCCTAGACAAGTCGGCAATGGAATAAGAATGCGACGGCGCGGCGCCAACTTTATGCTTGCCGGACAGTTACTGTTCGTGTTCAGTTTTTGACATTTTGTTTCAAAGTTTAAGCCTCATGCGCGAACAGAATATGTCATCTAAAAGTTATAAATTTTTTTTTAGGTTAAAACTACGCTATATACTAACAATTTATGGCTGTTGCATTATAAAAAATTAGAAAAAAACTAATTTTATTATTTTTTGAAAATTTCAAATTTTAACACATTTTTTCAAACTTTCAGCCTCATGCGCGAACTGAAGGTGTCAACTTAGAATTTTTTTGTTATTTTTCCCCAACTGAGGATACCAAACTACAACTTTTGAGAGGTAACGCGATTCCGAAATAAAAAAATCGATTTTTTCGAACCACCCTAATCTATAATAATAAATGGAAAGGTTTGTCTATCTGTCTGTCTGTTCTTTTATACGTTCAGCCCCTACTGAACGCAGAAGTACAAGAATTGACATACAGATGCTCTGGAGCCTTTCCGATGTTTTCCTCGAAACAGAATTTTAAAATATTAATTAGTTTCGGAGATATTAATTAAAATGTTGACCCATGTCGATCGAACAATGACCAAAAATCCTTATTGCTTAAAAAGAGGCATTCTATCAGCATTCAGCAGACGATTTTAACGGCTGTCTCTAACGGAAACAAAACATGTGCAAGTCATTAATGTCACATGATCTTTAACTGGGGTTAAAAATTGCAAATTTCAAAGTGCTTCAAATTTTCTTTTTCGTACACAACACTTAATATACAACAGATTCAGCACAAAACCAACCTGCAGTTAATATTTCATCAATTTTTATTAATAAACAAAACAGTTACATTTTAATTGCAAATTAAATTTCATTCTAACACGTAATCTATCTTTCAATAGACGATAGGAGTTTCCATAGCAACAAAATACATTTGAAGGAACTAAAAAATACTTTTTCTTTTTCTTTTTACTTCCATTACCCGACTACCGTGGTATATATAGGTTTTGGGGAAATAAAAAATATTTATTTTTCTTTTTACTTCCATTAATAAAACTACCGTGGATAATGGAATTAGAGATTTCACGTGATTTACATGTTTTAGAATGTCCTGATTAGGTTTTCTTTTCTATCTCAGCTACTAATTAAAATAATTTCATAAGTAACACATTAGTTGAAAGCTTTGTTGATTTGGAATTGAACAGTAGATTGCAGAAACTTCTACCGCCAGGTATTTTAAAATTTCGATATTTCAAATTCCAATTAAATTATTTTTAATACATCATTCGAAAGATATTTTAAAGTTCTTTTAAATTATCGAAAGTTTTCACCAGATTTACACGTTTTGAGGTCTCCTGAATTAGTTTTCTTTTGTATCTCAGCTACTAATTAAACTAATTTCATAAGTAATACATCATTAGAAAGCTTTTTTGATTTGGAATCGAACAGTGGAATACAGAAATTTGTATCGCCAGATGGCGCTATAATATTTTAAAATTTCAATATTTCAATATTTCAATTTCTAATTATGATTAAATTATTTTTAATACATAATTCGAAAGATATTTTAAAGTTCTTTTAAATTATCGAAAGTTTTCACCAGATTTACACGTTTTGAGGTGTCCTGAATCAGTTTTCTTTTATATCTCAGAAATTAATTAAAAAATTTTCATAAGTAATACATCATTTGAAAGCTTTGTTGACTTGATACACATTTTAAAGTACTTTTACATTATCGAAAATGGAATTCGAGATTTCACCCGATTTACACGTTTTGAGGTTTCCTGATTAGGTTTTCTTTTGTATCTCATCTACTAATTAAAATAATTTCATGAGTAATACATCATTTGAAAGCTTTGTTTATCTGGAATGAAACAATAGATTTCAGAAATTTCTACCGCCAGATGGCGCTGTAATATTTTTAAGTTTCAATATTTCATATTCTAATTATGATTAAATTATTTCTAATACATCATTCGAAAGATATTTTAAAGTTCTTTTACATTATCGAAAGTGGAATTCGAGATTTCACCTGATTTACAATTTAAAGTGTCCTGATCAGGTTTTCTTTTGCATCTCAGCTAATTGAGTAAGACCGTTCAAAATTGGTATATGCAAGTTAATTAGGAGGGGCTGGAACGGTGGGGAAGGAACATGCGCGCAGCGCGCATGGGTTTGCGACCCGGTGCGAGTTTTTACACGATGATAAAGATTTTTTTTTTCTTAATAATAAAAGTTTGAGTTGAGAAGGAATATGCGTGTACAGCGCACGTATATCCTCAAACGTGCGTGCACAGCGCGCATGGGTCTACGCTGCCGAAGGCAGTGGCATCCCGGTGTGAGTTTTCACCCGATGCTAAATGATATATTTTTTAATTCCTTTTTTTGAGAATGAACGTTTATGAGTAATAACATGGATTTTTGAGAAGTCATAAGGATGGTAAAGGAATACATGCGCGCAGCGCACGAGTCAACGCTGCCGAAGGCAGTGGGGACCCGGTGCGACATATTTCCCGATCAGAATTTTTTTTTCTCTTTTTTTATCACATGAGAAAAATTAATGCAATTTTGAGAATTCATTAATTATTGTGATTCATTTAAAAATAGTGATCAGCGAAGCGGGTGTAGCCTGCTAGTATATATATATGTATAGACATACATCCTACACACACACACACACACACATATATATATATATATATATATATATATATATATATATATATATACAGGGTGTTTCAAAACTCATGGGCAAAATTTAAGAGGTAGTAGAAAACATCTAAACAAGCCATTTTCACCATACGAGTGCGGTTTCTTATACATCGTCAATTCTACCGTGGATTTTAGCAGTCATGGCGACATACAGTAATCAGGAAAAGGCAAACATGCATTATACGTATGGTATTGTGAATGGGAACGCTCTGGAAGCCGCAAGACTGTACAGGCAGCGTTTCCCAAGAAGACACGTGCCAGACCGAAAAATATCCCAACAATCTTGAGACTTCCAAAGCATTCCCATTCGCTAGACCATGCATAAAAGGCATGTCCGCCTTTACCTAATTACTATATGTCACTGTGGCTTCTGAAATCCACGGTAGAAATGACGATGTGTAAGAAAAGGCGCGCTTTATATTTTCCACTACACCGCCCTCTAGCTGTCATCGCCCTCTAGCTCTCCGCCCATGCACTGTTTGGTTAAAATGGCTTGTTTAGATGTTTTCTACCATCCCTTAAATTTCGGCTCATGATTTTTCAAACACCATGTATATGCATATCAATATAAGCGTTAAATAATAATTTTTCATCTTACAAATCAGGTACATTTTCATGAAATTAACAAACAGTGATACAAATAGGTTGGTAGGTTGAGGGGGGGGATGACCTCCCGTGATGACAGTGTGTGATTGCACAAAATCGGAAAATCTTTTTACATAAGAAGCAGCATTAATTGTATCGGAACTCGAAAAAACTTTTTTCTTTCCATAGTACTGTAATTTTTCTTTTCATTTTTCTCTTTTCTCTCTCTCTCTCTCTCTCTCTCTCTCTCTCTCTTTTTTTTTTTAATATTTAGACCATTTTATGAAAGAATAAAGCTATTACTTGTTATAATACCACCGACAGATTCTTTGAAGACTCCGAGACATCCTTCAATATGCAGATATAAGAAAAGTTTAACGAAATAATATGATAGGCCTTGAACATTTCTTATACTATTAAGTGAGCAATATTTGTATATTTCACTGTTCTCAAAAACGATAGTTCGGACAGTCACGAGATTTAACACAAAGGTGCCTCCCGAAGAATCATTGTGCACACCGAAGTCAGAATTTCAAATTTTTGTTTAGTTTTCTTTTAATTAATAAAAATATGAAAAGAATAAGCTAATAATAGCAAAAAAATAGCCTTTTAAATTTAATGCATGATTTAATTGTTGCTAAAAAAAAAAAAACTTATACTATTAAGTGAGCAATATTTGTATTTAAATTTTATCCATAATTTAATTGTTGCCAAAAAAAAAGAAAGAAAAAAAATACGAGTTTATTATTATTTTCTTTTTTCAACAGGAAAATAAATGCATTTATCGAAACATGAATAAAAAATAATAATAATAATAATAATAATAATAATAAATAAATTATGCATCTCACAAAGATTGGCGTTATTTTTTATTTAAAATTTCTTTTACACATTGATAAAGTGCTAATATAGTTTACGATGCTAATATATGTTGTACTAAAATCAGTTTTATTTATAGATCCTCCTGGGTGATTTTTAGGTTGATTTCTTAAGAAATCGACCTATTGCAATCACTTCGTTTATCTATCTATATTAATATTATAAATACGAAAGTTTGGATAGATGGATGTTTGTCAGTCAATCATGCCACAACGACTAAACGGATCTGGATGAGATTTGGTACTGAGATAGAAAATAGTCTGGAATAGAACATAGGCTACTATTTATACCGGGAATTTGATTATATTTTTTAAAATTAATTAAAATATGAAATTAATAAACTGGTAACTGACATAATATAAGCCATTTAAATTTTTAATTGTTGCGAAAAAGTTTACGAGGTATTTTTTATTTATTTATTTATTTATTTATTTTTCGAAAATGAAACATACTTTTAAGCGAAAAATAAAAAAATACTAAATGTTAAATTGGTCGATGAGAATATGACACTTTATAATTTTAAAATAAAATAGTAATATTACAAATCGAACATTTACTTCTGAATTTTATTTCACAGCATTTTTTTATATACCTCAACTTCAGATTTTTTTTTTTTTTTTTTTTTTTAGCACGGCGGATGGAACACGCTTGGCATAAAAGCTAATTTAGCATTATATTAAAGGTATTTTCCTATTGATAATTCTGGACATTTTTTTTTTTTTTTTTTTTTTTATTATTATTATTATTATTATTTATTTTTTTAATTTTGATGCTGAAGTAGATCAAACATTTTTCGCCAAGGAAAAGAAATACGCAAGCGAAATGATGATGTCACTCGCCGTTCGTGGATGCAAGAAAAATATTTCCTATGTTAAACGCCCATTGGGTTTTTGTAAAAAAATTATTAAAAATCGAGGAGAATTATTTCCCGATTTTAATCCCCATATTTATGTATATATATGTATTAGTTATCATGTCCATCCGTTAGATAAAGTTATTTTTGTTGTAAAATTGACAAAGTTTGAATTTTTAATTTCAAAACTCTGGAGAAAAAAACTTGGCAAACTTCCATATTCGATTGAAAACACAAACACACCATTTCAAAGGATGATAAATATCCAAATAATATACTAATTAAAAGGAAAATGATAAATATTCTATCATAATTTGAAGTCAAATTTGTTTTCAAATGTCTAAATAAAGTATCTGATATAAGATACTAATATGTTGCAGCGGAATAGATTTGATATCGGTCATCCTTGGCAGAATAAAAAATATCGCCAAATTATTATGCGAACATAATTTAATTTCATTCAAAAATCATGGTTATTTTAACAACTTATATTAAGAGAGAAATGAATAATATAAAACAATATTTCGTACAATGGATATTACGAAAATATACATCTGGCATGTATATTTTCGTATTACGTTTTTGATCACCAAATACAATAAGCGCCAAGAACGACAGAGTTTTGAAATTTAAAATTAAATTTTTGTCAATTTTAACAGCAAAATAACTCAATCTAATACATGCACATGATAACTAATCTATACTAATATTATAAATGCGAAAGTTTGGATGGATGTTTGTTACTCAGTCACGCCACAACGGCTAAACGGATCTGGATGAAATTTTGTACAGAGATAGATAATAGACTGGAATAAGACATAGGCTACTATTTATACCGGAAAAATGTAATTTTTTACTAAATCTTCTATATAATATAGATATTTCTTCTATAATAAAACTTTAAAATAATTTATTTTAATTTTTAATTGTTGCCAAGGATATTTCACGCGAATAATAAAAAAAAAAAATATATATATATTAAATTTGCTTAGGCACATGACAACATGACGTCATTATCAAAATTAAATAATAAGAAAATGAAAACTAATTCAGATCTGTATTAAAGAGCATTATTTGTCTATAATCCTGGGTATATTTTTAATATTAATACTGAAGTAGATAGGACATTTTTCGCCAAGGACTCTATTTTTGTGACAGCAACTTTAAGCCAAGTAGTCCATAAAAAATATGGTAAAACAAATCTGTACATATAAAAGAGTAAACTCACTGATTCACTGACTCAACACTGCCATGACGATTCTATGGGAAAGAGGGTCACAAATTTTTGTGACCTGGTTGGTTTTCGGAGCCTGACCCCCCCACTAAGACGGAATTTTGCAAAATACCCCCCCTGTCCCCCTTGGGGGGCAGAAGGCATAATTAGGCTCGAAATTACTTAACGGTGAAGAAATTGCAGATGGAAAGACCAGACTTGAGTACAAAAAAATTATTTTCTGCGATTTGGAAAAATGGTACTCAACACACGAGGAAATCGAACTGAACACACACTACAAAGGGATTTTGTGAAATTTCACCCTACCGCCCTTTGGAGAATGGGGGGTAAAAACATGTATTCATACGTACCGCTGCACTAAATTATCTTAGGAAATTTTTTTATGTAATGGACGATTATATGTATCTAACTCATAGTATGAAGAGATTTTGCGAAATTCCCTCCTCCTTCCCTCCTTTAAGAGCGAGGGAAGATATTTAAAAAAAAAAAAAAAAAAAAATTTAAAGCATAGCTCAGCTTTAAATAATTTCAGGATCTGAATTTTTTGATGTGTCGGTTAGGTATGTGTATGCAACATGCAATATAAAGTAATTTTGGAAATTTACTCCCCCCCCCGCCCTTCCACTTAGGGCGGGCGGGGCAAAAACCACATTTTGAAGCTTAAATCCGTCCAAATTACCCAAGAATGCCGAATTTTGGTGTGTGGCTTTAATTAAGTGTGCGAAATATGCACTTTGATGAGATTTTGTAAAACTTTCAATTTTAACCGTGAGGGAGGGGGATTAAAAATCAGGTAAGGGACTGCGAAAGGCATTGGGGCTCCAGACACCACTGTGACGAGCGGGAATACCGCTAAAGAAAGTAGCAGGAACATAAGCTTAAGAATTTGACGGATTTCAATGATTTTTTTTTTTTTTTTTTTTTTAGATATTTTATTATTAATGATATGCTATTTTGGGGATTCATTTCAATATAATGGCCAGCGAAGCGGGCAAAGCCTGCTAGTTAACTCTAAAAGAGAAAATGTAATCATTTACAGATTGAATAAAATGAAGCTGGAAAAACTAATAATTAGGCTTATTTTAAAATTTTATATCAATCTGTGTTATTTAATTCAAAATGCACACGGTGCAATTTCATAATTAAATAAAAAATTATGGATTGAAAATCCCGCCCTTACATACGTACATACATACATCTATATATTAATTTTTAATAATGTGTATTACATATTTAAGCCGATATCCCTGCACATTATAACAAATTAATAGCATAATATAATAATAATAATAGTAATATCATAAAAGTTTTTATTAAATGTTTTACAAATCATGTTATACAAATGTTTTAGGATATTCCGAAATATAATTAAAATGAAAATATAGTATTAAAATTTAATGTTAGCATACTAATAATTCAATTTTTTTTTTCTTTAATTGAGTATTCCTTTTTTATTTGTTTGTATTTACTTGTATTCATTAGCATGGTTGAAACACATTCATTAGTTAATTTAGAATGTTGTGGTCACTACAAAACATTTTTGTATATTTTGGTGCAATGCAAATTATTAAATAAAAATTCGTGCATATGCATTTTTTTTTCATTAACTTTTATTAAAAATCTTTTTGTAAGTTGAAAGATGACGATCTTTATGTAAGAGGAATGGAACAATAAATGTCAAAAGAAAGTCAATTTTGTATGGAAATTTCAGATTTTTTTTTTTTTTTCTTTATCCGTCCTTTTTGTTAAAAATGAAATCTTGGTTTGGTGTGGCACTCGCATGGCATTCTCTTACACAGAATTTCATTACTATAAAGACAACAACAAGGCTTTATAATAGTATTATTTCACAAATAATTTTGTGTTATTGGGGGCTACCGCCCTCCTCAACACCTTTTTAGAATATTTTACCTAAAATTGTGGAGAAAGTTTTATTATTCTACAAAAGTAAAAGATTTTATGATTTGCGAAATATAATTAGCATCATATTATAATATTAAAATATTGTTTTTGCAAATTAATAAGTCAACATATGTTTCTACTGAATATCGTTTTTTATTTATTTGTTTGTATTTATCTCTATTCAATAGCTATTATTAAATTTAAAAGTTCATACAACTTTCACCAGTACCATTCCTTTAAACTTACAAATCTTCATCAAACCTTTCTATTAACAACTCCAATGAACTTCAAAATATAACGTTTCAGTTGACTGAAATTATTTGTTTTTAAGTTGCTCTAATAAGAGACATAGAGAAAGATCAAACTTTAAAAAATTGGCGTCAGTATTCAGGGAAACTTAAAGCGTGTAAATATATAAAAACCAATCGCTGCACATTTAGTTTTAAAAATATATATATTATTTACCATATGGTTAAGATGTTCAATCCCTAAGCTGTTTTCCTGGATATGATAAAATAGTATAGTAAACCTTCCGCTAATTACATTCAATAAAAAAGAGAATTTTTGCTTAGTGTTTGGCAGGCATGTATATCTTTTAAAAGTTATGTATATACCACATTGTGCACTAATATAATCTTATATTAAAAATACATATCACAACTGAAAGTGCACTTCCATCAATTTCCAAGTATTGTCCCACTATATTCTAGTTCTTTTGTTTAGCCCTGTAAACGAACGGTGAATGATTTTTATACTATATTTTACATTAAACATGCATTTATACATATCAAAAATGTATACTCATTTTAGTTAGTTCAGTGCAGCCTAGAGATGCTAAACTCTACTAACCGGAAATTTTCCCCATAAACGTCACGTATTTGAATTCTCTTGACTGTTCCTGTACACAAAACATTTACTTGATCTCAACAAAAATTTTAGTGTATATGACAATATGATACAGATTAAGAATACCAAGTTTGAACTTCCTGCTGTTATTTGTAATTGAGATATACTTAAAAAGAGTCACACACACAGTGTCCAAACTCTAAAGATATATTTTTCGGATTCAGGGAATCTTAAAACGTGTAAAGGTAATAAAAATTCAATTTCGAAACTTTACAGCATAAACAGCAATTTTTCTAACGTATATTTGTGTAAGAGAAAGTAAAAAATCGAAAACTTTGTTTTAAGTTTGACCATATCTATGTTTAAACATTCGTTTTAAAAGTAATAACGAATTCTTTTGAAAGATACATATACTGAAAATTTACAAAATGAACGTAATGTTCGAAATGTAAAATTTTTATATTTTAATTAAAAATAAATAAATAAATAAATAATAATAATGAAATAATAATAATAACGTGAGGTTTCCAATGGATGACATATATTTCTTTTTTACTTTTAGTCGAATTAATTTGTATGAAATATTCTTAAGTTGGTCAAAACATATATATTAACATTCTCTTGTTAGGATGGAGAAGAATTAGCTTTAATCTGGTGTTTTTGTAGACCAGTTTTGTGTAACACACACACACACACACACAAAAAAAAAGTCCTATCGCTACAATTTTGTACCAAATGAAAGGGGAGATTTTTCAGAATTCAGGGAGGAAAACAGTTTTCTACACGACAATTAGATTTATTAATATTAATTAAAGAATGGAATTTAGGTGAAAACACTTCCTTTTAATTAATTTCAGTCATTTTAAAAAGTAATCGCGTCCAGTTTTACGGTCAAAAAATGAGATTTAAAAAAAAAAAAAAAAAAAAAAAAAATTGAAATTAATAGTCATTCGCATTAAACTAAGTTCTGTTTTTTACAGAAATTATTAATTTTTTAAAAATTTAATCAGGTATCATTTTGTTTTCATTAATTATTCCACTTCTGGTTGCTTATTAATTAGCGATCTGATGTTCAGTTAAAGGATGGCGTAATGGAATCCTGATTAAGACAGTGATGTTTGTAACTCTAAAAAATAAATATTTCTAAAATTTAAAGCAGAATACCTTGGCTTAATAAGAGCTAGTACATAAAAATGACATTAAAGTGATAAATAAAATCTCATTAACGATTATTCACACTTCTGAAATTTATTTTATATAACTTTATTTACTTATTTTTCTTTATTTTCTTCCTTTCTTTCTTTATTCATTAATTAATTAATTAATTAATTAATTATTATTAATTTTTTTTTTTTTTGCAGTTATATTTAAACATTTTATTGTTCATTGAAACGTATGAATAGATTTTTAAATTGAAGTGCGAATAATATTATATAAGTTTCTAACAATCTGATATTAATTAAGATTAAGTAATAAATAATAATATGTATAATATGAAAAAAAAAAAATTCTTGGATAAATAGTTTTGCCGGATACATAAATTGTAAGAAATGAGAATGTAATTTAAACAAATTTTGGCTTTGTTCTATATTTTAATTATAAATCTTTTTTTCCAAAACTAAGTTAAAACTATTTTCAACATAGTCTGTATTGTATGATTACGGAATTAATTGTGTAAATTAATTTTATTCATTATACAAATTTGATTTTCGAAACTTTTTTTAGAATAAAGAATTTAGAAGATATTATTTAAGACCTCTTGGTTTTGCTTAAATCTTTTTTTTTTTTTTTTTTTTTTTTTTTTAATAAAACAAATTAATAACAATAAATAAGTAAATAAAAACCTGCAAAATGTGTGCAACGTATTATTTATGATGTACTTTGTATGTCCTACTCTTTAGTAATACAAAATACAAGGTGTAAGGTTTTATATTCAAATAAACTGAAATCGCAAAACACATCATATATTTGTCCAAAACATTCTGAATAAAACACCTTACGTAATCTCTTTTGAATGTATTTTTTGATTTCCCCTTTTAGTGATGGTAGTGGATTTATAAGCGCTGTTTAGATTCAAAATTGTTACTATAAAGTATAGTCCTAAAGAAAAAATATATATCTCATTCAATCCTTATTCAGTCCATCTCATTCAATCCTTAGGAAATATGAGCATTTAGAATAAGTCTTTGGGTTAATAATTCAATATTTGCGGCTTTTCAAGGAATGAATATTTTATATATATTTCTCTAAAATATTACTGCGAGTTTATAGACGTAATTTACATTTGCCTATTTAAATGCAATTGCTAGTTATGAAATAATTTTTCTTTTATATATATATATATATATATATATATATATATATATATATATAAATATATATATATATAAATATATATATATATATATATATATATATATATATATATATATATATATATATATATATATATTATTATTATTATTATCATTATTATTATTATTATTATTATTAAAAAATACTCTCAGTAGTAGAATATATCTTGCATTAAGATTTTGTAATCAGATTTTTGCTTTCAAATGACTCTGAGATATATATCAAGACAAAAATACTTTTATTTTAGAGATTATTTTGGAAATATTTAACAATACTTAATATTAAAACAGGTTTTTAATTAAATGAAATACTACTAAAAAAAAGTTTTAAAAAATAATGTTACAAATGTTCATGAATCAAAATAATGTTTTTAAATATTAAAAGTATTTACTACAGATTTTTTTATGAAATATATCGCAGCTATACTTTTTTCTGAATATGATTTCTCTGTAACATAAAAATCAACTTATAAAGGAATTGTAGGGGATTTTCGTGTAGACATTGCAGTCGTTTACAAATGTGTCCAAACACTAGCAAAAATTCCTATGTAAAAAAAGTGCACTTCATATGGTTTTGTTAAAAAAATCGTTGTTGAATCATGTTCTTAGTCAGTGTAAGATATACTGACCAAACGTCCCCAGGGGACGAATGGGGACTTCATTTTCTTTGAAGGCATTTTTCTAAGTTTTAAAAAATTGTAGAAAGTAAATTATTATTCAATAATACTTTATTTATAGTCCTTATTTATTAAAAATGAAAAAATACATCCATAATTGGATAATTGTAGCAATTTTTAACGCTTCTCTATTATAAAGGTACTTTGATCTGATCAGCCTATTGTAAGAACATGATTCGATGAGGATTTATTTAACAAAACCGTATGTAGTGTACTTTTTTTACATAGACATTTTTGCTAGTGTTCGGACAATTTTGTTACCTACTGTACCTTATGATAGAGGACATGAGGATGATTACTTTTTGTGTCCGATAATACATTGTCTGTACTTCCAGTGCATTGCAATGTAACTTCAGGTTCGTGAATAAAATAAAAGACAATTAAATGCTAGATCTCCTTCGTGGAGGAAGAAAATTGTTATGGCATGTGTCTGGACCATCACCATAAGTAAGTCCCACACCGTCTTCAGCTATCCATAGTGCAAACCAAGCGCGACGTTAAACGAAACCTACCAACCATTAAAATAATAGCGTAAAACTTTTATGCATTTTCATCTACTTTCTGAAACTGTACTGTTTCTTCGTAGACTGATTTGTGAATGTTATAAACAGATGACTTAAATTAAAAGAGTACGGTTAAATAGACTAAAAGAGGCAGTGTGGTCAAATTGTAGGATCTCAGTATTTGGTTAAGTATGTTAACGTGTGATGATGTTTAGAAGCTTTGGTGATTCATGGTCGTACATAGCGGATAGTTAGCATCTGCCTGAGCACTTCGTTAGAATTCGAAGATCGAGGGGTGCTTGAAACATCTGATGCGCTCTGATCATGGATTGAAAATATATCCGGTGTAGCAATAAATGCAATGACCATAGATAAGCGATTAAGGTAAGTAGGTTTTAGATTAAAAAGAGGAAATGCGTTTACCGCCCTTAAAGTTTCAAAACTGCCAAGAACATCTGCAGTGGTGACATTTTCATTCGACCAGGAATCTCAGGAAATTGTTTTTAGGTTTCAACCAACAATTAAGATTCGATAACCTTTGAAAACCTCTCTTTTGACATCTAGAAATATAGGGGAAACTTACCTGATTATCGGCTGCCAAACAGTCTAACAAACAGCACTTAAGGTATGAATCTCCATTTCAAATAATAGTCAAACCTCTTTGAAGATTATCTCTGACAATCCTTTATCATATCCATATATGGACGATGTTATACACTTCTATGTATTTCCTTCATTTAACGGATACCTGTAGTGAAATTCAAACTGTGTCAAACACACAACACGCCTTGCCTTTCTGTAGATTTATATCGTGCATCAAGATCACTTCTATGCAGTGTTGCCAGACTAGGGACTTTTTTTATTCAACTATCACCAATAATTTTCCGAAGTGATATTTGATATACATAATAGATGATTAATCTTCAAAGTGATTAGGCAACCGTTACAATAAAAATTTAGTGGTGGCTACTGAATAAAAAAAAATCCCTAATCTAGCAACACTGCTTCTATGTCCAGGGCTTTCGCCAAATCTATACGTTTTAGAACACATTTGGTCTCTTAAGAGCAGTTACTTATGATCGTCTTTCAATTAATCCGTTGTAATTTACCAGTTTGAATGTATGAGGAAGTAATTCAATGGTAACATATTCGGATATGCTATGCCAATATATATATATGTGTGTGTGTGTGTGTAATTTTATTCAATGTCATTAACAACAGAAATTAAGAAAGGAGAGTTTCTTTTTTAAAAATGCACCCCTGCAGGATCTTAGTTAACATTCTGCCGAATTTTGTAACTTTCACATCAGTAGCTTGAGAGCTAGATACACGTAGATAGACAATCATACATATATTTCTCTTCATTTATATAGATAATAGCAATTAAATCGTTTTTTTTTTTTTGAAGGGGGGGGGGGTTGCAGAATTTAGAATTTCGAGAAAAACTGTACGAAAACTGTACAAAGATGTTGAAAATGGCCGTACGCCTTCAGTCCAAATACCATTTTAAGTTTTTTGTGAATTTCAGTTTTAAGGAGGGTAGTTAAGAGCGGAAATTTTTGAAAGATCCTTTAGTCTTAAAATTTCCCCGGGAAATCTATGGGAGTTGCGGTCACGAGTTTTTTTTTTTTTTTTTTTTTGTGTGTGGTTTGGTCATGCGCATCGAGACCTACTGTCAGGGAATTTTACGAAACGTCATTTTTTCCTAGAGACGGGTGGGACAAAAATACGTTTTCAAGGCGTTTTCAATTTGCTCCAAATTATCTTGAAAAGTTTTTTTTTTTTTTTTTTTTTTTTTTTGAAGTTTTATGCGCACTCAACATATACTGTAAAATGAATTCGCGAAATTCTGCCTTCAAACTTTTTGGGAGGAGGGAAGTAGGAGGGGAATATATTTCCAAGCATAACACTGTTCTAAATTATCTGGGGAAAGGGAATTTTCGTGCACAGGTAGGTTATGTACACCCAACATGTATTTATAATGCGAATTTGCGAAATTACCCACTTTCTCTTTTTCTGGGCAAGTGAGGGCCAATAAACATATTTTTAAGCTTAAGTTAGATTTAAATTACCCCAAGAGGGAGAAATTTCGTGTGTAGGTTGGTTAAGTGCCCTTAACATCCAATGTGCCGAGATTTTGCTCATTCTATGTTATTTTCCTATCATAAACTTCAAAACATTTCACTTCTTCTGTTTTTAACATGTTAAATTTCAAAACATTCTGCGTAGTATTGTCTTTCCATAAAAAAAAAAAAAAAATAAATAAAAACGCATCTCATGCTGATAGGGCTTCTAAAATTTTAAGGGTATGAAATACAATTATTTATTTTCATTAGGTAATAGTGTTATGATCATACATTTTACGCTTTCTATTAAATAAATTAAGTTCAATTAATAATTTTTTTTAAAGTATAATCCCACAAAAAATAAATAAATATCCATGCAGTTTTAAAATTTAATTTCTTATGTTTCTCAACTTTTTCTTTTAAAATTTACTCAATACCGAAAAATAAACTATTACCACTGAAAATAAATTTTGACTGATTTTTCTGATAAGGGGTTTTATGTGCTTAGAAAGCTAAAAAAAAAAAAAAAAATAGAATGCTGTGGCCACCACATGACCTTCTTCTATATTTTTCTATGCAAATTTTCTCAGTAAAAAAATAATAATAATAATAAAAAATCATTATTTAATAAATTATCTTCCATGATAATGCAGAACGATTTCCATGGTAGAGAAGTAGTATAACACTATATATATATATATATATATATATTAAAAAAAAAAAAAAAAAAAAAAAATCAATATTTTTATTTAGAATTAGCTCAGATCGATGGTTCAGCTATTCGTTTTAAAAGTATTAACGAGCTCTTTTGAAAGATACCCATCAGGAAAATTTATTTCCCTCGAGGGCGGACTTCCCCCCACGCGGGATGCGATGATCCTACATATACAATTTTTTCCCCAGTTGACTCTTTGTATAATAAATAATTATTGTACATTTCATACTGAATACTAAAAAACAATTCTCTTTATGCACCTTTATACAAAATTTTGTCCTATACCACCATTTTAAAAATTTAGAAAAATCGAAATGGCAACGCAACCTGTAAGTCAATTTTTACCAAAAGTTGATAGGCACTAATTTATGTCAAGGTGTAACTACATACCAATTTGTATGAAATTATGTGCAGTAGTTCCTGAGATACAGTTGCCACAAAATTTTGTCACACGCACACAGACTGACTGACAGACAGACAGACATTTTCTAAAAATGGTGAATTCGTGTTCTACATCTCTCGTGTAAATCCATCAAAAACCCGAGGTCGAAAAATTTTAAGAATCCAATACTTTCTTCTATTGAATATAGAAGAAAGTAAAAAGCATACTTTTTGCATTTTTGTAATATAATAAAGATAGATTTTTATCTAAAATTTTGAACATATAAAAGTTCAATATTGTAAAAGTGCAATAATTTATAAAATTTTCATGAAACATTTTGAAAAATACATCTATTTAGTCCTGGTTTCCAAAGACATTTCAGAAAAACAATGGACATGATTTCTCACAAAAAATATAAAATAAAATAAAATAAAATAAATAAATGCAGCGATATTATCGAAATTTTACTATTTCCTTCAAAATAAAATTAATTTGAGCTTGAACGAATGATTTTATTTTTTTTTTCTCGGTTACAACTAATTTTACAAGGCAATAAGTGGATAAAATGTGCCAAAAATTGTACTGATTTTGCATAGAATTCTGTCAAAAATTCAAATTTATTTTTTGGAAAAATCCTTCATTCAATTACTCGTCAATTCTATTTTGAAGAAGTGTGAAAAATTTCAATAAGAGAGGTTCATTAGGTTTTCGTAAAGTATTTCGTAAACCATTGCATTTCTGAATGGCCTCCGGAAACCAGGATACACCAGCTGAAAATTTTAAAATTTATAAGTAAATTTACATAAAATATCATTTCAATGTGCCCTTTTTATATGCTCAAAATTTCTAATAAAAATGTTTGTTTATTGTATTAAATAAATAGAGAAAAAACTGTATATATATATATATACAGTTCCCACCGCTTATTAAAATCACATTCGTTTTGAGCCAAAATGATTTTATTAAGCGGCTGATTTTTATATCCGGTGAATGTTCCTGCACGTAAAGAAAATGTATTACTTCCCTGAAATTGTGGAAAGAAACGTCAAAATGTAACAAATAATGGAATTAGTAAACAATATTAATTAATTTTTGATAGAAAATTAATTAATTGTTTCTTCGATATAAACAAATTAAACGCATTCCAAGTTCCCATGCACTTTTGTTAGAGGAAAATCATCATTACATTACCAAAATTTCACGTTGTTCCTATAAATTTAAAACCATTTCTTTTAAAACTCATGAATTTTAGTAATTTAAAAATAAGAACTAGAAATTACATTTCAATAATTCAAAAAAGGCAAATCTTATGGTTTGTCTTGTGCTCGGTACAGAGTAATGTATAGGGATTACTCTGGATCGTCATCCTGCTACCTATATCATCCTCCTCTTCGCAATTTATTTTTCAAAAAGTGTAATTCTACTAGATGTCTTACATGCCCTCTTGCTGATGCTTCTCATTTTAGTGATAGCTCTTCTCATGTTACTTTTTGTAAAGCTTTTAATATTATTTACTCTCTCAAGTGCAATTTATGCAATATGGTATATATTGGACAAACTAGTAATCCATTACACAAGCGGATTAACTTACATCGCTCTGATATTAAAAATTCACGTCAATTTACCACTAATTTTGAATATATGCACTTCCATCAACATGACTTTAATAATATTACTGTGAAAATTCTTAATTTTAAGAAGAATTTGAATGAACGTCTCTTACTTGAATCACAATATATTAAATCACTGAATACTATCTATCCTTTTGGTTTAAATTCTAATGTTTATAATAAACAACATTCTGTTTATTCCAAGGTTTCAAATATTGAATTTTACAGTAATATTTATAAAACTCTAAATCACTCTTTATATAAAAAGACTACTAGAACTTCTAGGGGATCTTCTAGGTCGTCTTCCCAACATCTGGACATTTCATATATATTACAAAATCTCAAATCCTTAGAAAGTATTTTTCTTCAGTCTTATAATTGGAAAGTTATACGTAATTTTATTTTTGGAATTAAAAAGAAGTATCTTCTTAAATATTTTAAAGTATTCCATTCTCATTCTTTTGATTCACACTTCAGTGATGTATTCTTTGATATTTTACACTATAGGGCTGAGTGTTTTAATATTAAACTTGATTTAAAGTCTGGTCGAAAAATAAATAACTCTCTCATGGTGATAAATTTTTCTCATCTGGTTTTTAATAAACTTCATATTCACAATTTACTTAATGATCCATCCAATCCTTTTCCGATCACAAACTTCATCATTCAAAAAACTTTTAAATACAATATTACTTTAGGTAGAAAAATATTTAACTACAATAAATTTGCTAAATTTCTTACTTCTAATGATCATCCTCCATGCTATTGTTCTGATTCCAAATATAAATCTTTTTTCAATACTTCTCATGGTCATATTATTACTGGTGATATCAATATTGTGGAAAATCTTACTCTTAGATCTTTGATGAAGTATGGTACTAAATTTCGGATGCCCTCAAAATTCAAATTTATTGATATCATTACTCAATTTAATTTAGACTTGGATCTCTTTATATACAAAATTGCTATTGATTATAATAAACCAGTGGAATTTTTTAATGAGTGGAAATTTAAGTTATTGGAGAAATTTAAACTTGATTTAGTTTATAATATGCACCATCTTTCTAATATCAAGTACTATAATTTCAAAGAAATTCATTCAGCAATTTTAGACTTACAGTCTAAATTTATTATTACTTATGTTGACAAGGCGGCTAATAACTATGCAATTATTTGCAAAAAGTATTATAAACAACTTCTTTTTGATACTATGGATACTAGTAATATTTTTCTTAAGATTAATGACAGTATCGATATTAAAAATAGGCATATATTTAATTACTATAAGTTGATAAAAACTAAATGTAATAACTACAATTATCCTTATTTAGTTGTAATTCCAAAATTTCATAAAGATCCTATTAAATTTCGTACTGTTTCTGTTGCCTGCAATGCCTATACTTCTAATGCTAATATTATGTTATTGAATATCCTTAAAAAATTACATAGTTATATTGTTTCTAACAAGTGTAATTTTTTTCTAAAAAATAGTTTTCAACTCAAAAATAAAATTAAAAACCTTACTGATATTACTGGTATAAAAACTTTTGATTTCAATGATCTTTTTAATAATATTGATATTAAACATATGTTTGATATTATAAATAAACTCTTTGTAGAAAATTTGCAGTATTTAAATCTAAATGTTAGCATAACTCCTTCAGCCTTTAAAACTCTGACTAGGTTTATCCTTTTCCATAACTATATTTTATTCAATAATTATTTATATAAACAACGTTTAGGATTGCCACAAGGTGGAATTGCTTCTAGCATATTAGCTGATCTATACTTATATTATTATGAGCGTGACATTGAGTGTACTAACTTTAAATTACTACGATACATTGATGATATAATTATATTATATTTGGATAAAAATCGCACCAAACTAGACTTACCTGCCAAATATCCTGAAAATCTGTCTCTAAGTAGTACTGATTTGGATTCTAGTGTCATTAATTTCTTAGATTTAAAAATTATTCTTAATTGTAATGGCCAATTAGAATTTGACTTGTACGATAAAAAGAAAGATTTCCCCTTTAAGGTAAATTTTTTCACTAACTTTAAAACATGCTTACATAAATCTGTATTTGTCAATATTCTTCTTAATTATAATCTAAGGATCAAATATTTAGTGTCTGACAAACATCAAAAATTACAATTTCGATTCTTTAAAAATTTAGCATTAATTAATGGCTATCCCAAACACTTAATAAAAAAATTCTTTTAATTATTTATTTATTTATTTTTATTTATTTATTTATTTATTTTTTTCTTTCTCCGCATACATTTTATTCAAATTTAAATTTACGTCTAAATATTAGGTATTATTTTTTGGTTTTCAATCAAATACATTGATTATTTGAATCCTAAATTTATTTGATTGTATTTTTCCATTATTTTCATCTTATTACTCCAGATGGCAGCACTATTCATGATTCAATATTAGGAATCATCTTCTGTTTATTTCAGGATTTGAATCCTTACCCTACATGAATTCCACTGTGAATCCTAAAAATTACTCTATGGTCCATGCTATTTTGAACTAATTAACTGTGAATCTAACTACTAACTGATTGTTACATTTTTACATGTGCGACGTTTATTGCTTCAATTTCATTTTTGAAAGGTTAAAGTAATCTTATTCTTCTACAATTTTATGGGTTTTTTATTTTTTTTAATCTTACATTTAAATGGTTATGGTTTTTCATATTTAGGTAAAGGTTTTATTATGATTATCGTTTTATTATGATCTTAGTTTTTCGTTTTTCTGTTTTGACTATGTATATTTCTTTTTTGAGTTGTGTTCATATTCAGTAAGATGAATTTTTGTATCTTTGTATTTTTATTTTAATCTTTATTTTAATCTTAATTTTATATGGTTATGGTTTGTCATATTAGGTTATAGTTTTATTTTTATCTTCTTCTATAATGGATTGTCTATGGGTGTTTCGGGCCTGCGAACAAAGAAATTCTTAGCTTTTGCTTTCTTTGTTACAGAAAAACATCCATATTTTAGCATATTTGCATTCTACCAGGCCCTTGAAAACGTTAGAATGCAAATATTGCTTTTTTTCTAATTCCAATATCCAATATGTATTTCGATTTTTCTTTAATTATTCTTTGATTTGATATGGGTAGTCTCAGCTTGTGATCCGAGGAATTGTTTTGATACTGAAGTTGAGTCATCTTTAAATTTCATAAAAACATTTTTGCACTGATTATATTAATGTTTTTCAATATATATATATATATATATATATATCATTTATATCATTTATATATATATATATTATTTCAAATCAAATTTGTAATTTATTACTGCGTTTTGAAGAATACGTTCCTTGAAATTATTACGGAGATAAGTGATGGGGTGCATTTAATTTGTAACTGTGCTGCAAGTATAAAATATTCGACAATGAGCGATAACGGAAGGATGGTTATTGTTGTGCTTTAATTTCTTTTCTCATTTAAAAAAAAAAAAAAAAAATCACAATGCAAATAAATTTTTCGTGTGCTTAAATAATATTTTTGGCTGCTGAGGAGATATTTTTGAGTTTATTAACCGGCGATTCAGATTTTATTAAGCGGCGACTTTAAAAGTAATTTGTGTTGGTTTGATTCCGGTCCAGTTGATTTTATTAACCAGTGAATTTATTAAGCGGCGGTTACTGTATATACATTTTTTAAAGCCTTTATACCCCATGTAAGACCTTAAACCGTTCTATAACGTAATAAAAATTACGTTTTAGTGTATCGTTATATATTAACGTTTGTCCGTTATCGCGCAGTGTCCTCATTTGAAGACAGCTAATAAAATGGCACGTATATTTTTTGTAGTTTCTTGGAATTATTTCTGCTTTTTAGAGACAGTTTATAGCGTCACTCTAAATGATCCCTGAAAGTTTTATGTGCCTACTGTTATTTATTATTTCATAATTTGGAGAGTCAATTTATAATTTTTCATTCGTCTCATATATATTTCTTTTTTGCGCAGGTATGCTAATTTAAATCGAGTTGAATAATAAGATATATTATAATACTTTACTTTCGAGATCTTTGTCAACATATAATAAGAAAATATCCTGTTATCTCAAAGTTTTTTATCCTGAAATTTTCTCGCTAGAACACTAAACGTCAATAAATGAGGATAGGCTTTAAATTTTAAAACTATCATAAGAATTGTTTAATTTAATATATTTTACTGTCTGTTGTCTATATTAATTTAGAAGTGAAATAATCAGATAATAATATTTTGCAAAATTAATTCGGGCTTTAACGGGTTAACATGAGCATAAGCAGAAAAATTCGCTTAAAACATAGAGTTTATTTTATAGTTAACTGCAAACCACATTTCATTTAAAAGAACTTTATTTAAAAATTTTCGTCATCGTCAGATTTTCCTAATTTAGAGCATCTCTTCTCAAAACATTTAAATTACGTATTACTTAATGTTAATATGTTTTATTTTTCTATCCCTTGATAATACTGAAA